>JARFJB010002364.1:1882500-2482500 GCA_036346205.1 Vesta saturnalis | reverse complement strand
GGTCCTTTATGGTAAGGCCTTACATGAAGTTTAAGGATATACATTAAGATTGTAGAAAGCACGTTGGCAGCCATTACCAGAAATCTTCAACAGCTGCTGCAAAAGCATTTCTTGAAAATGCTCCTGTTGATGTCCAGTTGCAAATAGGGCACCATAAGACGATTGAAGAAAATAAACAAATATTGTCAGCAATTATTTCATGCATAATATTTTGTGGAATTCATGATTTGCCGCTTAGAGGAAAACAAGGAAATGAGGGAGTTTTCTTTGGCCTTTTAAATTTGAGGATTGACTCTGGTGATGAGAAGCTAAAGAGCCACTTGGATAAATGTCAAAAAAACGCAGTCTATACCTCACCAACAATTCAAAATGAGATCATACAATTATGCGGTGAAGTTATCAAAGAAAAATAATCGAAGACTGTAAACGGGCAAAAGCTTATGCTGTAATGGCTGATGAAACAGCAGATATCGCTGGAAAAGAGCAGCTTTCTATTGGATTAAGGTTCTATGATGAAAGCCAAAAATAATCAGGGAGGAATTTGTAGGCTACATTGAGTTAAAATGTCAAGATGCTTCTACAATCGCTAGCGCAATCAAAGTTTTTAGAAGATAATAATTTTTCCGCCGATAATTGTGTGGGATTCGGATTTGACGGTGTTCCACGATGGCCGGCAAAGAAGGTGGTGTACAGGCTATTCTTAAAAAAGTACGCTAAATCTTTATTTTCCATTGCTCCAGCCACAGACTAAATCTTGTGGTCAATGATACTAGCAAGCTACCAGAAATAAGAAACACAATTGCAACGGTTAAAGACACAATAACCTTCTTTCGTGAATCGCCAGCCCGTAGAAAATCGGTTCCAATTCTTTCAAGTCTCTGTGAGACCAGATGGTCGGAAAAGTATAAGAGCATAAAAAATTTTTCAGAAAGCTTCACTGACATTGTTAAAGCACTAGAACATCTATCGGTCGAAGGAAACTATGCAACAAGAAAATCTGCCTACCAATTGCACTGTGCAGTTACTAAACCAATATTCATCTTAGGCTTACACATAATTGCAAGATACTCTGCAATTTTGGAACCCGTTGTAAACGTTTTACAAGGTAAAAGTATGGATTTGGTTATGGTGAAGAAACATATTGATGATATTCTAGATGTAATCAAAGAAGATCGACAAGATGTCGAAAATGTTTCTTATGAATTATTTAAAAAATCACTTGATATCGCAGAGAAAGTAGGGGTTGAGTTGTCAGTACCACGAGTCACTCAAAATCAAGTACACAGAAGTAATCCACCATCTGAGTCTGCAGTTGAATACTGGAAGCGGTCAATAATCATCCCCTATCTTGGTTCTTTAACTTCGTCTTTGGATGCTAGATTCTCCAACGAAAATACACCTGCTTTTGCTTTAACTTATCTTCATCCTTCAAGCATGCTCAAAATGGCTTCAAAAGATTTCAAAAATAATGCAGAATCTTTCATGGAATTTTATAAATTGGTTGATGTCTCTGCAGAATTAGATTTGTGGTACAATATGTGGAAGAAAAAGAATTTAGCAGAAGACAAATTAGAGGATATTGAAGTGGCTGTACTTTTGGAGGAAGCTAATGTTTTTTTCCCTGCAACAAGGCACGCACTGCTAATATTAAGTGCTTTCCCATCCACTACTGCTACCGTGGAAAGATCGTTCAGTACCCTGCGAAGGGTAAAAACCTGGCTCAGGAGTACAATGGGTGATGACAGACTCATTGGGTTGTGTTTGATGAGTGTGCATCGAAAATTTTTGAAGGAAAATCAGGACTACATAGTGAAGAAAGTTTTGGATAAATTTAGTTTAAACCCAAGAAAAATGTTATTAGTTTAATTTAAGTATAATTAAAATCTCAAAGTTTTGTTTTCATTTGCCTTTTCTTTTTATCCTAAAATTTTACATTTTGAACGACCATGGACCATGGTTTGCCCCCCCCCCCCCTGTTATAAATCCTGGCTACACCCTTGACGTAATGTATGTATGTATGCTGGGAATCCAAGATTGTGGCTGAAGGAGGTCGGAAAGCTTCCCTTGGGGAGGGAATGAAATACATGGCCTTTTCCTTTTCCTTCCAACAATGCAGACACAGAAATTTTACTAAATGCATATCGATCTCGAAATTCTGCATTGGCGTACATCTCAAAGGGATCTCTTCTATCTCGAACGGTTCGCATAATAGGCTCAGGATCATCTTCTTCATTGAAAACTTCATCTACTCGTATATAATCTAAATAATCTATATTTTTGATAGAATATCTCTAATTACAAATATTTGTTTACTACTATCAATAAAGTGCAAGTTACCTACTTGTGCAGTTGACAAAACTACATTACTCACTCCTACCAGTCGGGTATAATATTTTAGCTTTGTTTTCACTCTTACTTACGACTTTAGTATAATACTCCCGAGTGGTGCACGTCACTTACAATTTACTCCCAGATGAAATTCAAATACTCATTTAATTAAATACTACAGAAGTATTGTATACTACCTTAGTAATAATTTGTGATTGAGCTCTCCAGTTTAGCACTCTTTTAATTGAAAACTAATTTAGTTCACTAATCTCCTGGTTGGTACTCGTCACACAAAACTGTCAATTTTATGGATCGCTAAGATCCAGAAACAGTGTATACAATGCGGTATTTATTAATTAGCCAAATTCCTTACTCGTGATCGTGGTCATTGTAACCAAGCAATAGGAAGGTTGGAAGATTTATTTACCGTTCAATGCAAACCTTGCGTGAATGATCTAAAATATAAGACAAAGAACAGTTCAAAAATAATATCAGTCGATCTTTAAAATTTTAAATTAATTTTTAACCCTTTAAGGTAAAAAGTTTGACCTTTTGTGTTTATGTTCATAAATAAGCTATGACGGAAATAAATGATAATGTACCAAAATATTTTTATTTTCAACAATTTTTATGAAATATCATAATTTATAAATTGATAACAGTAATTAATAATTCTGAAGTTGAATTTAATTATAAATAAGATGAGTTAAGCAAGAATACGTTTTATCAAAGCTGACATAAAATTTATATTCAACGTTTTCTGGCAGGCAGGAAACGCTCCTTTTGATAAGCGAGATATTAAACGTGAAGTTTGTTTATTGAATTTGCAAGATGAAGACTTTATATATACAAGAAAAATTAACCATGATAATAATTTTT
The DNA here is from genome assembly GCA_036346205.1 of Vesta saturnalis. Classification (NCBI taxonomy): domain Eukaryota; kingdom Metazoa; phylum Arthropoda; class Insecta; order Coleoptera; family Lampyridae; genus Vesta; species Vesta saturnalis. Next base: position 2,479,293 of record JARFJB010002364.1, on the reverse strand, counting down.
TGCTGCGTCGCATTACGTAGTAATAACCTTCTCAACTTTGTTTTTTCAGGAAACTGACTCTTAAATCACTTATTTTGAAAATGCATTAAAATGTCAAGTTTGTAACATTGATCTACGTTTAGGGTATCGTGAAATTTGATGCTATGATTGACGGGACAGTTTAGAAAATTAATTTTTTTTGCTGCTTTGTTGTTTAAACGCTATTTTAGATATTAATGGCAGAACGTTTTTAGTTTGCTTGTGTTGGTTTATATTATATCCACTTAATGCTGCTAGGCACTAGGGTTGTAAGTTCAGAATGTTTTATTGTCGCAGTCATTAAATTTCTTTCACAGTTTGACAAGTAATGACGATATCTGGAGCGTTGCTTTTAAACAAATAACCTGAAATGATCGTTAACGTTTTGGATAATAAAAATTAAAATTCGTATGCCACAAGTTGACGATAGATTTGTCCGGTTTTTTTGATTTTGTATAAATATTATGATTTTTCTTTAATGTTGTTATACATGTTATTTCGTGTATAGGGTTTTATATGCAAGCTATTGATTTGGCGATTGTGGTGAATAATCAATTCACCTACCCAAACAATAGGTTATTAGTTTTTCATTCTGCAGCAATTCAAATCCAGATTTTCTAGATTCGTAACTTAAAGTAAGGATTAATCTGTATCATCATAATAATGTATCTAATTACAAGATTATCAAATGTTCTTGTCAATTTTGCTTTTTTTACAATTTTCAGTTACAATTAATACAATGAAAGAAAATCTACTAAACGTTTTGAACATTTATGATTAAACGAATATTGTCGAATTCAGTAGAATATCCTTTAATTTATTATGTATTCATTGTGTTCATTTAAAAACGATCCTCCCTCAATATCTTGATAATCCATTGAACTAAACAGAAAAGCCGAGACAGGTCGATTTTTGAATAGAGGGGGACACTTTTGGCAGTCGTGAAGTGAATGTCACAATAACCCCCTCGCCTCGGGGGCCTTGCCCAGATTTTTTAAAATGGGACGGGCTATCAAATGATACATCATTTAAAAGGTCTTTTAAATCTCTATCCAATCGTACCTTGTTTGCCTAAATAAAATGTACGTAAACATCGTTTAAAATAAACTACCTAAGCTTTTCGAACACCCCTCGGATTAGGTGAGGTTAATAGTAGATAGCAATGAAAAAGTAATTAGGTTATGACAACGTAAACGTAAACATAAACATAAACGTAAATGTATCATTTATTTGGCAAAAAATACAACTAAAACATCTTAAAAGTCGACAAAAAAATGAAGGAACAAAAGATTATTCAATTTAGTATGTTATGAGCTGCGCTGATTTTTTTCCGGGTATCTGTTAGTGAAGGTCAAATAACTTAGGGAAAACAATAAGTTTTCAGATTTTCACTTATCAACATTTCGGTGGTTATTCAGCCATTTTCGGGACTGAAAGTTAATTTAATTACATAAATACAATGTTTTATTGCTAGACCATTGAACAGTGTAATACAAATATTTCCTATATAGTGTTTCTTTTAGTTTTATTTCACTTTCATCAACAAATCTCCGGAAAAAATAATTCATTATTTAATAAGTTGTTCAAAATGACCACCATTAACTTCCATACAATGATAAACTCTGTTTTCAAATGCCTGTCGCACTTTTTTAAATGTTTCAGGTCTAATTGCCCTACTAGTTTCAGTAATACACTGCCTTAAATCATCGAGACTTGTTGGTTGTGTTTTATATACTACAGATGTTAACCTTTCGGTAGTCGCGTCAAATTTTCTTTCAAGTTTAGTTGCACCGTCAAACCAGGTGGGGTTAAAAATGGAAAACGATTTTTGTATTTTTTTTATTTTGTAAGAATATAGCAAGTTAGACGATATAATAAATGAATGTGGTAAGCGACGAGAAGTTCTGTTGCTGGGCGATTTCAACGCGTGGGTAGGATGCAAGACGAACGATAAAGTCGTAGGGCAATTCGGTGATACCAGAAGAAACAGTAATGGAGAAAGGCTTATAGGTCTCTGCGAAAATAACAACCTAAAAATCCAAAACGGTTTTTATAAACATAAGAAAATCCATACATATACTTATGAGGAACATACACGACAACGAAGAACAATCATCGACTATGTTATAACTCGACAGTACTCTACCGATAGAGTTCAGGATGTTAGAGCTTGTAGAGGCCCGACATGCGGAACGAATCACTATTTGGTGAAAGCCAAAATAGTGTTTTCACCCAAAGGGCAAAACAAGGTAGTAATACCAAAGCAGACAGAGAAAATACAACAAGTCAGATACAACATACAAAGCCTACAACAGTGTAGCACACAACACCTATATCAAAATAGATTGGATCAAAACTTAATGAAAACCTACAAGGATCAAACACAGAGATGTATGAACATATAAGAACAGGCCTACAACAAGCAGCAAAAGAAGCTTTAGGAGAAGAGGTTAGAGAAAACCAAGAAATTACTGGATAAACGAAGACCTAATGGAGGAAATACGCTACAAAAAGAACTATATACAAAGTGGCTAAATACTAAAGAAGACGAAGATAGAGAAACATATAAGATACAACAAACTAGAGTAAGACAATTGATAAAACTACGAAACAAAAACGTGGGAAAAAAATGTAGCGAGATAGAAGGATATATAGGAGGAAGAAGGACGACGGAGGTATGGAAATTCATAAGGAATGTAAAAGCTCCACATCGAGAAAAACAATAATACAAAATATTCCTGCCGAAGAATGGAAAAAATACTATTTAGAGCTACTCACCGAGAAAAGACCTATATTTCAAGAAAATATGGTGACAGAAGAAAGAACGATAGATAGGAACTACATAGAAGTACAAGAGGAACAAGTAATCAAAGCAATTAAAGAAATGAGAAATGGAAAAGCCCCAGGTCCAGGAGGAATCCCCGCTGAGTTGGTAAAAAATGGAACACCGAAACTATATAGGATGATAACAAAACTTACGAATAAATGCGTAAATGAGGGAAATATACCAAATGAATGGAAAACAGGATATATATCTCCAATACACAAAAAAGGGAAAAGAGACATCTGCGACAACTACCGAGGAATAGCAGTTACAAGTACGTTTAGCAAAATATATGGACGTATTATTCGAGACTTAATTGAACAGCAATATCAAGCCGAAGAAGCGGAAGAGCAAAGCGGATTTAGGGCAGGCAGATCATGTTTAGATAACCTATTCTGTCTAACACAAATTATACAGAAAAACTAGCAACCGGCAGAGAGCTACATTTAGTATTTCTCGACATATCAAAAGCTTATGATAACGTACCCTTAAAAACTATGGAGCGTAATGGAGAACAGCAACATCAACAACACATTAGTCAGGGCCGTGAAGAACCTATATGACAATCAAACAGCGAGAGTAAGGGTAGGAGCGGAGCTGACAACAGAATTTAAAGTTACGAAAGGTCTAAGGCAGGGCTGCTGTATCTCACCGACGTTATTCAAGATATATATAGAAAAAACACTCGAACAATGGAAAAGGAGAAGTATGGGAATGGGAATACCACTGGACGAAGATACTACATTATACACGTTGCAATTTGCCGACGATCAAATTATAATGGCACAAGAAATAGAAGACATCGAATACATGACAAGGAAAGCTATAGAGGAATATGATAAATGGGGACTTAAAATTAATGTAAATAAATCAGCATATCTTAGTATAGGACAAGAACAAGACGCTTTAACCTTAGAAACAGGCGAAACTATACCGGCATGTAAAGAATACAAATATTTGAGAGCAACAGTAGGAAAACAAGGATTATATAACACAGAGGTAAAAGAGAGAATAAAACAAGGCCGGAAAGTTATAGGTGCGCTAAATGGTATATTGTGGGATGCAAATATAAGCAAAAAGAATAAAAAACAAATCTACTCAGTTATGGTCCAAAGTGTGGCACTATACGGAGCCGAAATCTGGCAACTCTCGGAACAACACAAAAATCAACTGAAAGTACTGGAAATGGACTATTGGAGGAGAGCAGCGAGAATATCCCGGCGAGATAGAATTAGAAATACAAGGATACGTGAAATAATGGATACAGAAAGAGACATCGTGGAAGAAATTGAAAAAAGGCAACTCTTGTGGTACGGGCATGTCGAAAGAATGGAACAACAACAGGCTTCCGAAAAAAGCAATGCAGTGGCAACCAAGAGAAAGAAGAAAGAGGGGACGGCCAAGAAAAGGTTGGAATGAGGAAGTAGAAAGCCTTAAGCAAAAGTGGGATATCCAACAAGGAGCTTGGATGAATAGAAAAGAATGGAAAAAAATATTGAACTCCGGAAGACCCGGATAGGGGTTAAGATACGGAAAGAAGAAGAAGAAGAATATGGTATAATAAAACAACATAAAGAGTTTTACTGTTTTATTAAAAAAACTTTGTTTAAACTTTATTATGCCCAATATAACAAAGGTTAAAATAAAATTAAAAACCAAAAATATAACACAATAAAAAAAACTTAAAAATGGTAACTCAACATATTTCACACAAACCACCACGAAACGGTTATTGATAGATATTGTTACTGTCCTTCCCTACAGGTCTGACAAACACCTGTTATATGGTCCAAACGCATACAGGGTGTGGCGCGAAGCATTTTGATTAAAAGTAATGGCGGATACAGTTATGTTAAAAATCTGAAATTACGAAGCTGTAGGTTTTGGGTAACGCTGAGTTCAAATATAATATTGTCCTGAATGTGGCACTTCCGGTTATACCGGAAGTAGACGTCAACTTTGTTATTTTAAATGGAACCTAATATTTTTTATTTTATTTTCGAATTCTACATGAAATTCTAGATAAAATTTGTGCACAATCTCCTATACCAAAAATAATAACGATATCTTCATTAATAACGAAGCTAGTGACGTGAAATTGTAACCAATAAAAAACGAGCGCTTGCCCGTTAACTTTTAATGTAACCCCAAATACCAAAATCTAGAGGAGCCAAATCAGGAGAGCGAGCTGGCCAACGAAACGGACCCTGATTGGCAATCCATCTATCATCAAACATGTCGTAAAGATGCTGAGCAACAGGCCCAAAGTTATGAGGAGGTGCTTCATCTTGCTGATACCAAGCTGAAGCCGCCTCTCCATTTCTTAAAGTATGTAACGCCGGTCGTATGGCTTCTTCTAAAATGTGGGAATATCTTGTACCATTTAAATTTTCATCATAAAATTTTAATGCTAAAATTTTATGGTCTTTTATTGCACAAAAAACATTAAAACTCCAACTATCTTGGAAATAACGTTCTCTACTAACATGTGGATTTTCATTTGACCAAAAATGGGAATTATGTCGATTAAATAATCCCTTTTTGCTAAACTTTGCTTCCTCACACCATATAACTTTTTTTATGAAGTTTTCATCCTCTTGGGTCTTCATTAAAAACCATTCACAGAATTCTTCCCTTCGAGGAAGATCACCTAATAGTAAGTGTTGCACCAAATGATATTAAAATGGTTTCCAACTGTGTGTTTTTTTTAATGCGATGAATTGTTCTCGTCGACAAAGTAAGATCTCTCTCACAATCTGTAATGGAGGCATTTGGAGAGGCCGTAAAATAACCCAAAACATTAATTTCGTTTATGTCACTGTCCACTAGTGGTTTATTTTTATTAATTTTTGTCTTAAACTGACCAAACTGACGGCAGTTTTTAAGCAATCTTCTTACAATATCACCAGTTGCATTTGGTCGATTTGGATATCTTTCTGCAAAAACACGGCAAGTCCGTTTAACAATTCTATTACACTCGCCGTAAATAATAATAAGATTTAAAAAATCATCATTAGTAAATCCTACATTTGCCATTATTTACTATGAAATACAAACTGGTAAAGAAAACTGTCAAAACAACAGAAACAATTAACGTTCTAACTATCAAATCTTTGACAGCCATGGCCTACCCTTTACTAATGTTGAAATAATTAAGTGTTATGTTTTAACTAAGACAATGAAATATCTCAAAAGTGGTTGGATTTAGGTGTAGGGAATACCGATACCAAACGAATTGGCTTAAAAAAATACAGCGGAAAATGTTACGACAAAGGATTCTCTAACACCCGACCATATTTCCAGAATTACAAGACATAACTTAATGAAAAGGATTCATAAATGTTTAGAAGTAGAAGGTGCTAATTTTGAACACTTATTATAAAACTTTATTTGTTTAATATTACATTTAGTTATTTTTGTTTGTAAGTTATCTAATTAAATTAATACAAAATACCTAGTCAACGTTTTTAATGATATCCACAATTAATAATCCTTTCAGGCCATTGGTTACTTTTCAGAATTAATAACTTCTGAAAAAATAACAAAATATCACCTTAAATAATGTAAATCATGGCCTACCCTTTACTAATGTTGAAATAATTAAGATAATGAAATATCTCAAAAGTGGTTGGATTTAGGTATAGGGAATACTGATCCCAAACGAATTGGCTTAAAAAATACAGCGGAAAATGTAATAAAATACAGGGTGTTCTATTTAAAGTAAACAACTTATAAATGATTTAAATTGTGCATGTTGGCGGCTAAGTTTAAAACACCCTGTATGAAATATACATGAGATGGATATATGGAGTTAACGGGCAAGCGCGTGTTGTTTATTGGTTACAATTTCACGTCATTAGCTTCGTTATTAATGGAGATATCGTTATTCAATGTGGACTAGGATTTTTGAAAATTAAAAAAAAAATCGAAATATCTCGAAAATATTTCATTTTTGGTATAGGGCATTGTGCACAAATTTTATCTAGAATTTCATGTAGAATTCGAAAATAAAATAAAAAATATTAGGTTCCATTTAAAATAACAAAGTTGACGTCTACTTCCGGTATAACCGGAAGTGCCACATTCCGGACAATATTATATTTGTACTCAGCGTCATCCAAAACCTACAGCTTCGTAATTTCAGATTTTTAACATAACTGTATCCGCCATTACTTTTCATCAAAGCTCTTCGCGCCACACCCTGTATACATATTGCATTTGTAGCATGAAAATCTAGTTTTTCTATTTTTTTACCAGTCATCTACCAGAGGGTAGAGGTCTTTCTTGAAGTTCTCTGTGTTCAGTTGTAGTAATTTCCATTAGTCTGAGCTTTAAGGTCCTCGGTAGATTTTGCAACTGAGGATGAATAAGTTCATATGCTATTTCGACGTAAATGATTTTTATCTGGATTGTTAGCTTTGTTTATAACTAGAGAGTGTATTCCAGCAATTTTCAACATGTTGTAAAATACCACCATCTTCTACTGTTTCTGGAGCAATCATGCGAAGCACACAATTTGTGGACACTTCATTTTATCTTATTATAAGTACTAACAATTATTGACTTAGATTTCTCAGTAGTATCAGGGTCAATACCGTAGTGATGGTGCATACTGTAGCGTCCCCCAGGTACCCTATCTTGAAAAGTGTAATTTGAACTGATTCACAATAATGCAAATTCAAGAACAAAACAATCGCTAAGTGATTTATCTTGACTTGACTGACAATAATGTTACTATTACTCAAATTTATTGCCTGCCTTACTTTGACTTTCCTGGCAATAATTAAAACCTTTTTATTTATTTACAAGTCGGATATTTAATTATTCGCAAACCTTAAATCTGATCAAACGAATTGGCCGTCTAGTGGTAGGTACGTTTTGTTATTTAAATTAGATAGGCTGGATGAGGTAAGTGTTGCATCATGTGGGGTGGAGCAGGTAAACAATGAAACTACTCAAATTAAAATTAACGAGCTTTGCGCGATGGTGGTTCATCACGTTAATATACTATTGTGGGAAAGAACCACCAATAAAACACACTTTATTCATAAATAAGAAATTGCACAAGTACATTAATAAATCAAATAATAAAAAAAACAATGAAAGGATTAAATATATAAGAACACCATTAAATCAGGTTAAAGTGGTTACAAAATTATATCATTAAGAGAAAAATAAATAAAAAGCAGTTACACGTAAACACAATAAAAAAACCCATGTAGTCACATCCACAATTGTGTTATAAATAATCAGAATAAAAATCGTAATACCAAACATGTGGCCCTTTAAAACCAATCATGCCGGTCTTTAAAGAAAGGAAAGGGAAAGGGCCACGTATTTTATTACCTCCCCAAGGGGGAGGGCGGGCTGCTCGAGCTTTCCGAGCTCCTTCAGCCGCAATCATGGTTTCCCATCATACATACATACATTAAGTATATATGCATGGTGGGATTAAGGGTGGTGTAGTCAGGATAGGATCGGAAGGGTTCTGAGGGGGAAAATACTACTCCAGCATTTGCCTAAATATCCCCACATGGTGTGCATCTCCGCAGTGACCATGCCGCTCATGTGTATGAGGAAAACCCCCTGAAAAAACCTCATACAAGGTCGCATCACCACTACGCTACCAGCTCGGTGGTCTTTAAGTAAATAAGCACATAAAACAATAAGGCAAATTACGGTACATATAAAATACAACAACAGTAAAATTGCACAGGTGATAATAAGGTGAAGGCAAGGACAAAAGAAAATAGACAAGGAATTTACACGTACACAATTGTTTAGTGACTACTAAATCACAAAATACATACGAAAATTTACGATATATTACATATAAAGAGAAATTAGTTCGTAGGCAAACAATTCTATTTAACACACTGACACAAACAAACTCATTAAACAAAGCCTTACAAGGGCAAGTTATAAATAGATCATAACATCATGACCGATATATAAGTTTGAGTGCGTTAGAGAAATACAGCGCCCCTTTTTTAGGTTACACATTCATCTATACAACAATAAAAATAATAAAAATAAAATTCGAGGTGTTTAATAGTCATCTAGAACCGGGAGTATGTAGCCACTTGGCAATTTCCCATTACAATTGGTAATCAACGATTATCCTGTACCCGTTCTCCAGACCTACCTCTACACAAATATAAATATAAACAACAAACAACAATACTAATTCACACAAATAGAAGAGTGAGAGAGCCCTGTACTGTCTTTTATTTTAGCAGGTGCAGCTTAAAGAGTCCGCGTGAGAATGAGGTACCTTTGCAAGGCAATGCTCGATTTTTTTAATAGGTTATATAGGCTTGTAGAATCATTTTCTGCCTGACTTAATATATATAAAAATACCTACTTACACTAGAATATATATTTCTTTAATTGATCACAGACACAAATTTTTAACATACGCGGTTTAACTTTAAAAAGATATATAGGCTTGTAGAATCATTTTCTGCCTGCCTTAATATATATAAAAATACCTACTTACACTTGAATATATATTTCTTTAATTGATCACAGACACAAATTTTTAACATACGCGGTTTAACTTTAAAAAGAGTGACTGTTATTTATAGATTAATATTTGAAAAACACATTAAAACTAACACCCGAAAGAAAAGACAAATTAGCGTTGGCTAATTTAAAAGAAAATGTACACGCAAGAAATATTTTAGACAAACTGTTTTACAATGAAGGTATTTAATTAACCCTATCGATCCGGCTCGATCGACCCTCTACCTGTAGCACACTTTTCCCCGGATTTCAAACTAACTATATTTACTCCCGCAATCAACCCCCATTTTCCAAAAGTAATAAAAAAAACATTTTTACATCAAGAATGTGTGCCTAAGAATTTCCATCGATTCGTTACGCCCCTTTATTAAAACAGCTTTTAAGCGTACACCTGGTAGTTAGACCTCAAACACATGTTTTTCAACTCTTAGACAAATATTAGTTACAAAAATAAAATATCCCGAAAAGCAAATACCGTGAGCGTGACCGTGAACGTGAGCGTGAGCGTGAGCGTCGAGTTTGAGGATACTGATTGTGAGATTCGAAGTGAGCCCAGTGTCCAAGCGTAAGCGTGAAAGCTTTGAATAGAATGGTGTAGATGTGAGTCGAGTGTAGTGTGAGTGTGAATAGTTGTAGGCCTGAGGTGAGTGCTGAAGTGAGTTTGATTTAGAGAATAGTGTAGATTGAAATTGAAAGTAAGTGTGAGGTGACCGTGAGTGTGGTGTGTCGTGTGATGGAATGTGATGTGAGTGTGATGAGTGTGATGAGTGAGCGTGATCGTGAGACGTGAGCGTGAGTGTGAGTGTGAATGTGAGTGTGAGTGTGAGATTGTGAGAGTGTGAGCGTGAGGTGAGCGTGAGGCGAGTGTGAATACAGTTGTGGATGTGAGATTTGAGATGTGAGTGTAGAGTGTGAAAGTGTGAGGTGTAAGTGAGGTGGAGTGATGTGTGAGTGTGGAGTGTGTTAGTGATGTTAGTGTGTGTGTGTAGTGTGTGATGTGAGTGTGTAGTGTGAGTGTGTGTGTGAGGATGTGATGTGTGAGTGTGTGAGTGTGTGAGTGTGTAGTGAGCTGTGTCGTGAGCGTGAGCTGGAGTGATGAGTGGTGAGGTGTGAGTTGTGGAGTGTGAGTGTAGGTGTGAGTGAGGTGTGAGTGTGAGTGTGGTTGTAGATTGTGAGATGTGAGATGTCTGAGAGTGTGAGAGTGTGAGTGTGGTGAGTGTGAGGTGTGATGAGTGTGTGTGAGTGTGTGAGGTGGTGTAGTGTAGGTGTGGTGTGAGTGTGAGTGTGAGTGTGAGTGTGGTGTGAGTGTGAGTGTGAGATTGGTGAGATGTGAGAGAGTGTGAGTGTGAGGGTGTAGTGTGATGTGAGTGTGTGAGAGTGTGATGTGATGTGAGTGTGAGTGTGAGTGAGGTGAGTGTGAGTGTGTAGTGTGAGTGAGTGTGGGTGAGGTGAGTGTGGAGTGTGAGTGTGGGTGAGGTGAGTGTATGGTGTGAGCGTGAGCGTGAGAGTGAGCGTGAGCGTGAGCGTTAGCGTGAGCGTGAGCGAGTGCGAGTGCGAGTGCGTGTGCGTGTGCGTGTGCGTGAGCGTGTACGTGTGCGTGTGCGTGTGCGTGTGTGTGTGTGTGCGCGCGCGTGTGTGCGTGTGCATTTCTTCGTTTGTATGTGTGTGCGTGTGTGCGCGTGCGCGTGTGAGCGTGTGCGCGTGTGGGCGTGTGGGCTGTGCCCGTGTGCGCGTGTGCGTGTGCGTGTTCGTGTGCGGGTGCCGTGCGGGTGTGGGGGCGTGTGTGGGTGTGGGTGTGGTTGTGGGTGTGGTTGTGGGTGTGGGTGCGTGCGTGCGTGTGTGCGTGTGTGTATGCGTGAGTGCGTGAGTGTGCGTTCGTATGTGTGTGGGTGTCAGTATTTGTGGATGTATGCTATTATCCACGATAATTGCAGCCTGGTTGAAATTTCGTATTTAAGCTTGTTTTCATTTCTACTGGAGCTGACTAGATTTTGGGAGAAATCCAATGGCGGTGCAGTTTTGATTTTTATCAAATATTTCTAAAACGGCTGTATTACATATACAGCGCGTTCGTAAAATAGCGGATAAATTCAATTAATATTCGAATAGGAGTTTAGGAATAAAACGCTCGGACCCGTCGGTTTTTATTTTCAATTTATCCTTTTTTATACAGGGTGTGTCGTCGACATTGTTTTTTAAATCAACCCCCATTTTTTATTGCAGAATTAGAAAGGGTGTATCTTTTTACGTCCGACAAGGTAAATATGGACGATGGTTACATAAGTATAATAAAAATTGTAAACGTTAAAAATGAGAAAATTTCCTTTGCAATGAGTAGTTCCGAGGCACCATACCCTCCACTTTTAACGTCACACCCGCTCCCTGGGACACCTCACCATTCACTTTTTTACACTCCCACATGGGGATCGTACTTTTTCACGGCTATGGTTTTTTTTGGAGGGCATTATAAACCCTTGATTTTCACCGTAATTAGAGTCCTTTTGGTTGTATTAAGAACCTTTTTTATGGCTTCATTTCGGAGGCCATTTCCAAACCTTGATGGAATTTTCACCCTAATTAGAGCCCTTTTGGATGTGTTAAGAACTTTTTTGTCAGTTCACACCTATGACTTCTTTCCGGTGGTCAGTTTTAACCCCTCGCTGGAATTTTTACCCTAATTTGATTGTATTAAGAGCCTCTGCGGCAGTTTAGCTCCTGAACGGTGGGCAAATGCGTGCGCATACAATGTCCTAATAAGGGGCCCCAATTTTACCTCATGAGACAGCTATAAGAACTTGTGTTAAGTCTGAGTCCTCTTGTCGTAGCCCCCTTGGCGGCAAATTTGAAAAATGCTAACTTGTAAAACAAACATAGAAACCTGTGTTAGGGTCTGCGCATTCTTGTGGCCCCCTTGTTGCACCACTATATTGAAGGTGCTGTCTTGTGTATTAGAAAACATGCTACTGATCTGGAGTTGGATAAAGAAATATGTATGCGGTACAGCTTCAGGGGCGAAGAAGAATTGAAAACCTATGTAGTATTTCAAGGTGAAATAAGGGGACTCTAATGCTAACTTGTAAGATAAACACAGGAACCTGTGTTAGGGTCTGCGTCTCTTGTCGTGGCCCCCTTGTTGCGAAACTTGAATTTGTGTTGCTATCTATTTGTGTATGGACTAATGAATATTTTTTCTGTAATAATAAAGGTAGCGTCACCTTGTGCCTCGGTACTTCTTCAATGTCATAAAACGTTAAATTGTACATTGTGGTAAAATTATTTTAATTATTTGCACGTTAGCAACTTGTGTTTAGTTTTTTGATAGGCGACAGCATTGTTATCGTGAGTTTAACTAGTAACTACTTTACCGTTATTTTGTGAAACATTAGGAAATTAAGTGAAAGAATTGAAATCTTGTGCTAACTTGGTTTCGAAGATAGGTCGCGCACTCAATCAGAAGTGGCTGAGTTGTTTAATGCAACTCACCCTGATCGACCGTTCATAACCAAAGCATGGTAAGTTGAGGCGAAATTTTGAGAATTTGGACATGTTCGGGATATGAGAAAATCTGGTCGAAAGTCGGTAAGTGAAGAATATCAATTGAACATTGTGTTAGAAGTGCAAGATCATTCTAATACCACCATTATGGACACGGCTAATAATATTAGTGTGGCGCGATCTACTGTCCCTAAAGTATTGAAAAGAGAGAAGTTTCATCCTTACAAATATGCTTACTTCACGAGCTGTCGGAAGATGATTTTGATCGGCGAAATAAATTTAGTGAACAAATGCAACAATTATGATATGGTAACGCCAATTTTGTAAAAATAATGATTTTTTCCGACGAAGCAACATTTGCTTTAAACTGCCATGTCTTCAAAATGACCTTATCCTCGCTTTAATAACGTTGTATCTGGATTTAGAGCCCGATATGCACCACCATGACCTATTTTTTCAACAAGATGTAGCGCCGCCGCACTACGCTTTACCAGTTCACACTTGTTTGGATGAAGTTTTCCAAATCGTTGGATATACTACATCTTCTAAACTACCATGTATAACATAATCAAACCTTATATTGAAAGAATGATCGAAGTGAGCCGAATCCAAATCTGAAATAAAATACAGGGTGTCCCATTTGTATGGTTCACCCTGTATAATCTAAAACAATTTTAAAATATGTGCTTCAGTTCTTTCTACTACACTTCAAAGTTTTGTTTTCCTATTCCTTAAAATAAGGGAGGTATCGCCCGCGAACGCAAGTTTTGGACGCCCTGTATTAACATCATCCATATGTATCTTGTACATAAAAAGATGTACCCTTTCTAATTCTGCAATAAAAAAATTGGGGCTGACATTTAAAACATCATATCTTTTTCTCAACACACCCTGTATATTTAACTTTTATGTAAAAAAATTCTAAATTAAAAATAAAAATCGACGGGTCCGAGCGTTTTCTTCCTAAACTCCCATTCGAATTTTAATTGAATTTATCCGATACTTTACGAACGCATTGTACAGGGTGGCCAACTAAGAATGCGAGGTACTGTATCTGGGAAACTATACATCGTAGAGGCTTGCGGCAAAAAAAGTTTAAATCAAACGGCCAATACAAAAACCTGGAAAATATTTTATTGTTTCTGAAATGGCCGCTAGGGGGCGTAACTGCAATCTTGAATGTAAAAAAGTGATGTTTCTGTGAATTCTGCTATATTAACGTAATAAAAAAATAACTGATCTTTAAAGTCGAGGATAATCTGAACTTTTTTTGTTTGGCACTTTTTGACGTATCTATAAAAATAAAGTGGTGGGGGGTATTCAAAGGTTTCCTTAAATCACCCCCCGTATCTTCGAAACGGCTAATCCGATTTTATCAAACTTGGGCGCGTTGAAAAGAGCTTTTCTTGGGCTACAAATGTTATAATAATTTAAGTTTTGTTAGTTTCACATGTCGTCGCTAGAGGGCTTTGTTCGACATTCCGACAGAAACGGTTAATTTTCGCAAAAAAATTAAATGCATTGGTATGACTTTTCTCAGGAACAAGTAGCTAAATGATGCCTAAACAAGCTCGCGAAAACCGCATCTCGATATCTTATTCCTAACCTAAAATATCGGCCAAAGAAGACTTTATACGAAAATCCCTTAAATTTTGTGTTTTTACTAAACTCTTAGCTACTGCGGCATTCTGAAGCCATTCAAAGTAAACCGCAAGCATATCAACAGCTTCATTATTCGTAAAACGCATTTTGAAAGCACAAAAATTGCTCAAAGTAACGCGAAAGTATTGACAACTATCGACATCGACAATTTGAGGATTATGTATGTTTTGTTTAGGTATCTGTTTCCATTGCCTGCTTCTATTAATTTTTCGTATATATCCATAGTAAATGAGCATTTAAACAAACAAAAAATAGGCCTTTCGTATAACTTTTAGCATTGCTTACTTGCCCGTAGTAATTTCCAAAAGGGTGATTTTATTCTGGTGAATAAATTTACAAACATTTAAAATCGCAATTTCTAGGTAACCTATTCAGAGCCGAAATTGAAGCTGCAGTTTTGTCTATCCATAAGAGGCCTCAGCAATGCACAGAGTGATGGTCAGCATTTCGAGCATTTAGAGGGGCATTAAAAACCTTTCTCCTTTAAATCGGTCCTTTTTAGGGCCACATCTTACATAATAGAAACAATTCCAGAAAAATATAGTTAAAAAAAAATAAAAATTTAAGGGATTTTCGTATATAGTTTTCTTTGGCCGATATTTTAGGTTAGCAACAAGATATTGAGATGCGGTTTTTGTAAGCTTGTTTAGGCATCATTTAGCTACTTGTTCATGAAAAAAAGTCATACCAATGCATTTAATTTTTTTGCGAAAATTAACCGTTTCTGCCGGAATGTCGAACAAATCCCTCTAGCGACGACATGTGAAACTAACAAAACCTCAATTATTTTAACATTTGTAGCCCAAGAAAAGCTCTTTTCAACGCGCCCAAGTTTGTTAAAATCGGATTAGCCGTTTCGAAGATACAGGGGGTGATTTAAGGAAACCTTTGAATACCCCCCACCACTTTATTTTTATAGATACGTCAAAAAGTGCCAAACAAAAAAAGTTCAGATTATCCTCGACTTCAAAGACCAGTTATTTTTTTATTAGGTTAATATAGCAGAATTCACAGAAACATCACTTTTTAGATTCAAGATTGCAGTTACGCCCCCTAGCGGCCATTTCAGAAACATGAAAATATTTCCAGGTTTTTGTATTGGCCGATTGATTAATAACTTTTTTTTCCGCAAGCCTCTACGATGTATAGTTTCCCAGATACAGCATTCTTAGTTGGCCACCCCGTACATAATAATACCAGCGTATCTTTAAGTTATGCAATTTTTTACGTAGTTTGGTGTCAAAAAATTCCTGTGTTAGAATTTAACTGTTTGTTCAAATTTTTTCAGTATCTGAATAACGATCAACTTTATGGGATAATGTGTTTGTGTATTCTCTAAGGATAATTTAATTTTACAATAACTTTTCTTTATACAGTTTTTTAATATGAAGCCAAACAAGCTTTACAACTTAATTAAATAAAACTTAGTTTGGTTAGAACTCTCGTCTTTGTGATGTCAATTGTTAGAAAGCTTTTGCCAATAACAGCAAAATTGTATCTACTAAACTTAATTTTAGAAAATAGCCTTAAAAGTGATTCAAAACGGTTGAGGTATTTTATTAATTTCTTATAATGAAATGCTCATATATCTTATAGGAAGATATTGCTTAAATTATATTGTAGTGTTCTCAGAGATCTAGGAGTAGCGAACTGCCACGTACTTTTATTCGCAGCAACGTCATTTGCTCATTAGCACTAACCTTACTAGAGGCGGTCAGGATAGGATCGGAAGAAGCGGAGTTAGGGTTCATGCCGCAATATGTTTATGAAGAAAACGCCCTGAAAAAAACATACTACAACGTTGACAGTAACAGGACTCAAATCCTATACCTCCCTAATATTTAACTAATGGAGTTCCACTCTTAGCAAGGCATCTTTAGAGTGTTTGAACACGACATCGACACGGGACCCACGGCTTTACTTTCTATCCTAAAAGAAGGCGCATTTCAATTTTTCTTTGCTTATAGAAAAATGGCCAATTATATATTTTAAACCAATTGAATAAAACATATCATTATAAAAGTACGTCTATGATCCGAAATTGAGGTACTTTACAGAAATTCACTTACATACTTTCTCTTTACAATTTACTAAATTTTTAGCATTCAGTTTAGGGTAAAATACCATAATATACTTTCAGAAGCAGCGCTCTCAGCATTAGATGCAAACAAAAAAACGGCATTTATATACTGTCATACAAAACTTAACTATTTTTAGTGTTGTCCAGATCATCATCTAAAGATAGCCGTCGTTTTATTTTTGACAAGTTGGAAACTTTATACCGAGCTCATGGTTCTTTTGTAATGGGATATGGGTAATCCTTTAATAAGTAGACCGGACCGCATACAAATAAGATTTTCTGATACAAAACAGCTGTTTCCTTAACTGTTTTTATACTAATTCTTTTGAAACAAAAATTAAATGTGTTTGTAAAATTTTTTGTCATAGAATTAATTTAATTTTATGCAGTTAAAATTTAAGTTTCAAGCTTTTGATAAAAATTACTTTCTTTGAATTATTTTCTATTTGTCTGTGGTTTGCCATTTGCATCTCAAACAATGTTTTTCACTTGACCAATGCATTGGTGTTATTTCTTAAAGAATTTAATTTATAAATACAAGAAATTCTTCTAAATCTAACAATTTATATTAATATATCGATTTCGATGTAAAATCAAGAGTTACAACAAATTGTTACATTTAGTAACGAGTAATAACTAAATCTTTACTAGATGGAAAGATAATTAAACCGTCCCGAAACTGCCCCCCCCCCCTCTTCGCGAATGTGAAAATGAAAAGATTTATACAGGCTGTCCCTAAATTGCATAGCCAAAAGTATAAGGAAGATTACTTACGATTTAACTAAACTTGCCTTACTCCAAAAGTTGATAATAACGAAGCTACTGGGTGTCAAAGTCACATTTTCTTTCAGATCTTTCGATTGCTTTGAGATAATTTTATAAAATTTCTTATATGGGGGTTTCTTGGGATGAGAAATTCAAATTTATCTTTGATTTCGGTGTATTTCCTAGAGGGCGCTACAAGCGACCATTAGGACATGTTAAACCGCTACAACTTTTTTGTGCTACACTGTAGGCCCTTTTATTATGGAATAATAGTTTTCCCTACCTTTTCTGCTTAAAAAAGTTATACCTTATTGACACCGCTAAGAGCACCGCTAAGAGAAAGACGCATCTAAAGCTCATGATGCATGCAAATTATCCAAAAGTATCAAAGTAACTTATTTGGCTATCCTATGAAAAATTTGTATAAGACGAGCGGTTTAGCCAGGAAAATATATTTTCTAATGCATTGCACATTGGCGCAAGCGCTTTAACTTAGGTAGAAAACTTTAGTCGCCTTTGCTTTTTAGTTACCTTATCGACAGTTGAATTTATTTATCAAATTTAGTTTTTTTTTCCGTTGATAAAGATCCATAATTATGGCTCACAGTTTCACTAATTCTGAAATGGTGGATATGCTTTTAGTCTATGGACTTTGCCATTGCAACGGTCGAAGAAGTGTACGAATTTATATACAAAAACATCTCTTCCGTAGAACTCCAAATCGGCACATTCTTGCTAATATCGAGAGACGTCTCCGCGAAAATGGCAAGTTTCAACCAAACCGTGTAAATTCTGGAAGCAGACGAACCATAAGTATGGTGGAAATAGAAGAAGAGATTTTAGACGCCGTTGAAATAAATCCAAAGACCAACACACGACACGAGTTTTTCAAGAACAATTATTGCACCCCTTTCATATTCGAAAAATTCAAGACATATTGCTCATGGATCCTGATCAACGTTTAGCTTTCTGTCGATTTAATATTCATAGAAGAATCGAAAATCCAAATTTTAGGAAAAAAAATTTTTCTTCACGGACGAAGCTACTTTTACTAGATGCGGTATTTCAATGTTCATAATGAACATGTTTATGATGTTGAAAACCCTCATGAAACGAGAGTAGCTCATTATCAGCATCAATTTCAAGTAAATATCTGGCCTGGAATTGTAGACACTTTTATTATTGGTCCCTTTGTACTGCCAAATCGGCTGAATGGAGATAGGTCGGCTCGATCACCGGAATTGACACCCTGGGATTTTTTTTTGTGGGGTGCCTTGAAATCAAAAGTTTATGCATCCCCAGTTAATACGCAAGAAGAATAGTTGCCAAAAATGATTCATGAAGCCAATTTATTGTAGAATAGTCCTAAAGTATTGTCCACAGTACGATGTAATTTTTTAAAAAGAATTAGCCTTTGTATGCAGGAAAATGGTGGAAATTTTGAATATTTGTTGAATTAGCAAATTAAATACATTCAAGAATTATTATTCCATAATAAAAGGGCCTACAGTGTAGCACAAAAAAGTTGGAGCGGTTTACACACGTCCTAATGGTCGCTTAGCGCCCTCTAGGAAATACACCGAAATCGATAATAAATTTGAATTTCTCATCCCAAGAGACCCCCATATCAAAAAATTTTATAAAATTAGCTCAAAGCAGTCGAATGATATAAAAGAAAATGTGATTTATTTTTTCAACTTTGACACCATGTAGCTTCGTGATTATCAACTTTTGGACTAAAGCAACTTTAGTTAAATCGGCTTATTTTTACATAAGTAATCTTCATTATCCTTTTGGCTATGCAATTTAGGGACACCCTGTATAAGTTTTCACTTATTTGTCGTAGTATGGCGGGATACGGTTTTTAATACTGTTTGTTCAGTCCTTTATAAATTACCTAAATTACTGAACTGTGATAAAATACAGACGTAAATTCTTAGCAATGCGTAACTTTCCTATAAAGCAATCTGACAAAGAATAAAATATATATTTATGTACAGTCCACATCATATGGATTTTTCTTTATTAATAGCTTTGTTCGAAATTTGACTTGGACATCAATTTTTGCTTCGATCTAGATGGAAATTAACGAAAAAAATAATAGTCACGTGATTCACATCTGTCAAATTTTACTTTTTTTCCAAAAAACATTCAAAAGTGGGATTATTTCTCAAAATATCGAAAAAAATTACTAGAAGAAATTTTTCTAAATCTAATTTTTAGCCCACATACAAAATTTGAGCTCTATAAGATAATTTATATTTTTTGTAAATAAGACCTAACGCAACCTACAAGAAACTTCTAGTTTTGACAATCCTTTATTCCAGACACATATTATATGTGTGCTTTTTCTACAAAATGCAAATAGGGCTATTAAACTTTGGTCACATGTGATGCAGAGTTTATATGTGTCTGTCCCTGTATAAGGAAACTTCATAATATAACTATTTTTGAAAACGTAGTTTGTGTCTAAAAGTAATACATATTAACATTGAGAAAATAGTTTAATCGAAACTGTATCTAAAAATAAGGCCCCTTAGTATCAGGACCCATGTGGGGTTACTAGCCCCCATCGGGTGCCACCCCAGGTGGCGGATAAAATCCCAGATACCACTAGATATTGTGGGCACCGGAGAAATAAAATATCCGGGGTGGACCAAAACTAGCTGGCGTAGGGTAGCAGCAATGTCAGAACTGCGTCAAGGTGGAGAAGCAGGCCTTCGATACAGCTGGATACTAGGAAGTCAGATATGCCTACCGAGTAAGGTAAAACCGGCTCGGTTACTGCGATGAGGAAGCCAAGGAGAAACCACCTCATCATACGTCCCAAGAATATTCAAAATGGCAACGAAAGAGATCCGGGATATTAAAGAGCTTCCCAGGTCGTCAGCCAGCGAAATCCCTGTAAAACGGCTTTTAAAATATGTGGAAAAGTCAAAAAAATAAGTACAAGGAATGTAAAAACAATGTACCAAGCAGGAAAAATCAACAATGCTATTCCTGAGATGACCAGACTAGGAATTAATATTATGGGCATTAGCGAGATAAGATGGCCTGCTACAGGTTGGAGAACATAAGATTTATTTTTCTGGTGATGAGAATCAACATATGCATGTCGTAGGAATGGTGATATCTCGCAGGCTACAAAAGTATCTCTAGAACTTTATTTATCAGTGAAATCGAAGAAGCTTCAATATCTTGTACATATAATGAGGAACAACCAAATATATGAATTATTACAACTAATTTTGGAGAAGCTCGAATGCAAGAGAGGCCCGGGACGAAGAAAAATATCATGGCTGAAGAATCTATGTGTGTGGTACAACACAACAACAGTGAGACTTTTCCAAGATGTAGTAGATAACGTATGCGTTGCCATGATGATCGCTAACATCCGAAACGGATAGGCACCGCAAGAAGAAGTATCAGAAACTCCATTAAAGATGTGTCAAGAAGAACAATTGTTTGTATTCAACGCATTGGAAGGTACACAGAAATGTAATTTTAAATTTTAAGTCTTTAAATTGGGTTTAATTTAATATTCACATACCAAAAATAGTTTGAATTAATTAAAAAAGTGAAATTTTTAATGCGTTTAATTTTTACATAATGATTTTTTATTAGAAAACTTGACTCTTTTCAATTAAACTATTTTCTTAATATTAATTTAAATACTTTTAGACACAAAATACGTTTTCAGAAATAGTTATTTTATGAAGTTATCTACTTTTGTAGGTTACTTGGAGTTTTATTTTGCAATTTGCGAACATGGGAAAAAATATAAATTATTTTATACCAGCTGAAATTTTGCATATGGGCTAAAAATTGCCTGTAGAAAAACTTTTTCTAATTTTTTTTTTTTTGATATTTTGAGAAATAACCCCACTTTCGAATTTTTTTTGGAAAAAAAATTAATATTTGACAGATAATGCGAATGGCTTAACTATTATTTCTTAATTTCTTAATTTTCGTCTCGAAATTGATGCAAAAGTTAAATTTCAAATAAAGCGGTTAATAAATAAAAACCCATATATACTGACTTCCATAAAAATTGCAACACCTAGAATTTATTGAACGATTTTATTGAAATTTTCGTCAACGATGTCTTTCATTAGAACAAACGATTAAAATTTGAAGACAAAAGAACAAAAACTAAAAATTTTTTGTTTGAGTTGCTCCGCCACGATTTGTAATGCACTCATTTAGACGGCGTGGCATGCTATCAATCAAGTGATCTATAGCTGCCTGTGGTATATCAACCCAAGCTTCTTGAATCCGTAGCCGGAGATCGTGTAAGTTATATGGAGGGTGTGGTAAATAACCCAGCCGCCTACCGACCTCATCCCATACATGTTCAATGGGCGACAAATCAAGCGACCGAGCAGGCCATGGGAGGACGGCAATGTTAGCTTCTTCCAAGAAACGTGTTGTAGCCCTTGCCGTATGAGGGCGAGCATTATCCTGTTGGAAAATAGGATTTTCCAGCCCCTGAAGATATGGAAGCGCAACGGGTTCTAGCATATTGGCAATATAACCAGCGGCGTTTAAGTTGCCATCAATGAAGACCAAGGGTGATCTGCTACCGTAACATATTGCACCCATATCATCACTCCTTGTGTGAAAATGTGGGGCCACAAGCAAAATCGGGACTCGTCACTAAACACAACTCGATGCTATTCTTGCGCCCAATTCGCTCTTTCGTTGATCCATTCTAGCCTGCGTAGACGGTGAAGTGGTGTAGGAGGAAGACATAAAAATTGACGATATGAACGCAGCCCATAAGACCTTATCCGGCGATAAACAGATGACATTGACATTCTGGGTCCTACACCTCTCATCCAATCATTTGCAATCGATCGAGTTGTTGAAAATCTGTCTCTTGTGACCAAAAGTCTTAAGCGACGTTCTTCGCGATCTGTAGTCCTGCGGGGACGTCCAGATCCAGGGCAACGTTATTGCACCCCTTGTTCGGACCATTTGGACCAACATCTCAATACCGTTGTAACATTTCGGTTTACACGACGAGCAATTTCTCTTAGCGAAAGTCCGGCCTCCTCATGCCAATAATACGGCCACGTTCAAAATCAGTCAATTGTGAAAAATGTGATGTTGACGTACTCTTGGCATTGTTCCCAAGTTCAAGACGAAATTGTAAACAAACAATTTGCAAAATTGACAGTTAATTACACACTGATTGGTATATTTCTTCAAATTTATTGTTACTAAGTGCAAAGGAAAAAACAAAAAAAAACTACTAGCTAGATTTTATTCAAATTTTAATCGTTTGTTTGTTCTAATGAAAGACATAATAATAATAATAATAATAATAAGAAGAATAGTAATATATATATATATATATATATATATATATATATATATATTTTAAAGAAAAATGCTCTAACTTGGCAACGCCCCAAAATAAATTTATAAACGAAGTACCGTTTTTTAGCATTCAACAAGACAAATTATAATAAAATTAAATACATATAAGGTTCCATTTAACAAAACAAAGCTGAGTCCGGTCCTGCAATTATGGAACACCCTTTAGGGATGAAACTATTTTTATTCGATGCACATCTAAGTCTGATATCGATCGGCGCTATAACATTTTTTTTATTTTTAATAATAAAGCCAGGATCTTCCGACGGCGCACTAATGACTCAACCTATATATATATATATATATATATATATATATATATATATATATATATATATATATATATATATATATATGTTGAGATGATATGTACAATGATAAATATCATGGTAATATAGAAATAAGCTCAGAATAAAAGGTACATTAAACATAGTCATTGCGAAAGGATTGATTAAACATATATGTATATGTTGACATGTATTACATTTTAATCATGGCTGTACAACAGAATTATTCATGCTAGTAGTTTCATATCCTCTTCGGACGTGTTAGAATATGTATTTGCTTCAATAAAATTCATGTTATCCATTTGAATAAGGAAATCCTATTCTGGTAGCATAATCTGCTTCTGTTCTGAAAGCAAAAGAAGATAATTTGTATCAGTTAATGTAGGTGAAGTAAAGTCTTTGTTAAATTGTAAAATAAAAGACGAAATTAGAAGAGATTCATAGAACTTACAAGTTAAATAATTATTATGAAAATAACTTACATGTTAGTGCGAAGAGAAAGTGTTGCAACTTAAAATAACATTGTCAATGCAAATTAAGTGTTGAGAAACCAGGTTATGTACGAACATAGAGGTTGAGATGGAAATTTTCAAAATAAACAATAATTGTGTTAGAGACAGACGTATCCTTATATTTATTGGGTCATAGAATCCATTTCTGTTTATAGTTTTCCTGTGGAAAGTAAGATAAGTTAGATATAAGTAAATCTGTATATGTAAAACTGCATAATTATTGAAATTTAAATGAATTAAGTATTTTAAAAGTAAATAGGGCATATGAGGTATCGGTGGAAAGGAAATTTTGTGTAGATTTCATGTTTTCATGTTTTTAAAATGTTTTCATATAAAAACGTTATGTCTAAAAGTAATAATTTGCAAATTTCAGAAATATGATTATCCAATCAGAATTAAGGTCTGTTATGTTTGTATAGAAAAATTGTTATGCAAAGAAATTATATGATTTTGTTATATTTTTCAAACAGTCTCTATCAATCCTTCAAGCTGAAAGCATGTCACTCGAAGTGTACATGGGTTCAGATTTAAAATTGATCGTGTGTTTCGTATAACCTAAAAAATTCAGATAAAGAAACAATTGAAATTTTTGAAATACATAATAAGTAAGGTTAACGTGAATTATTTGTGCGAGTGATGTGTTATCGTTAAACAATCGAAGTTAAATCATGTTTTCAATTTTTTTTTTTTTTAATATAAAATTATTTTAACAAAGTTAACATCATAACATAGTGTTATTAATTCAATAAAAATAAAATTTAAAAAAAATTCGATTAAATAAAGCAGATAAATTATTGTATTTAATTATACAATAACTTTAAATCAAATAATTATATTTAATTATATAATAAATTCAAATTAAAAGTGTTTACGAAAAGTAAACATTTCAAAGAAATATTTAAGCATCATACCTGTATAAGCATATGCTGTATATCAACCACCGCTGGATCAGTATACTTCGTGGGAAATTACATCTGATTTGGATAATGGAACTTCAATAAAGAAAATTGGAACAGCTGAAAGAAGATAAATATTTATGTAAGTTCATGAATCTTATATTAATATTCGAGGTTGTGTTGATGATTATTACTTACCACCTATGTGTACATATGTAAAGGATTCAAGTAAATTATATACCAGTCTGCAAATAGTACAACCATTCATTGATTTAATGTTGATCCAATATTATATAAAAAAGCAAAGTATACTTACTGAAATTATATGTTCTTCGTTGTTTAGCCATGATGCAATGGGCGCACAAATTCAACTCGGTAATAACCGCATTCGAGCAACATGTTGTGTAATTGCATATGATACAAGGTGTTTGAATAAAAGAATTTTTATACCATTCCAACATTATTATAAAATTATAATTGATTTTATTTTGCAAAAAAAAAACTAACGTAAATGTTTAATACTTTTAATACTGAACTAATCTTGAACTCTACGCCCTGATATGCTAGTGAAGGCAACTATGTTAAACAATATTTGTAATAATTTTATTTGCATAATTATTATAATAATCATATAATTTTAATCATAAAAAAATATCATGCCACAATGTTTAATGACTAAAAAAATGAAAACTAAAAATTACATTACATCTAGATATAGTTCATGAACATGAACAGTTTCATTAAAAAATAAATAAAACTATTTGAAATTAGCAATTAAAACAATTTTAGTTTAACAAATGTTCGAAATGCCTTCCGTTAACCTCAACACATTTTCGAGCTCGAACTTTCACAGAAATTCTTGTAGCAGTTAACATTGCTGGGGTTATAGACGCGAAAGCATCTGTAATTCTACTCTTCATGTCATTCTTCGTTGTAACAGGTTCAGAATAAACTTTTTCCTTAACGTATCCCAACTTAAAAAAATCACTTGGTGTCAATTCTGGGGACATTGCAGGCCAAATTGTGGGACACCCTCTGTCGATCCATTAGTCTTCAAATCGAATATTTAGCCATTGGCGAACAGGTGCTGTAAAATGAACTGGTGCACCATCCAATTGGAACCACATAGTATTTAAAATATTTTGAGGAACATTCTGAAGCAGATATCCAAAATTATTTTACAAAAAGTTTAAAAATACTGCTCCAGTTACTACACCGTCGAAGAAGTAACGTAACAATCAATTATACCTCCCCAAATATTTAATGACCATTGCACCCATCAGCGTAGTATCTTCCTTAATGTGTTAATTAACCATCTACAATAATTTATTCTGCAATCATAGTCCCGTGGTAGAAGTGCCTTACGTGGTTAAATACGGAATGGATGGAATTTATTCTTTTTTAAAATTCATTGAACAGTTGTTTGCGAAATATCAACTAAATTACTTAATTGTCTGTACTTCCATTTGGATTTTCTACAACGGTTAACATTAACTGTTGTTTCATTATCTTTGGTTAATGAGGAGGCAGATCTGTTATGCTTTGGATAACTTACTGATTCAGTAAAGCCAAAGCTCTCCTTAAGTTTTTAAAAAATTAGAAGTTATAGGTTTATTTTTGAAATATAAAGAATACAAGAATTATTATTAATTTTATTAAATACATAAATAAAAAGTTTACCTCAGTATTTGAACCTACGACCTGTACTTTAGAGTACGCTAACACTGCCATCAAGGTTCAAGCTAATCGATGTAAATTTTTCTTTATGTATGTAGAACTGATGTAAATTTCAAAAATTTACATTATGTAGTTGCGTATAGAAAACATCAGGTTCAAACTACTCGATAAACTTTTTATTTGTATTTAATAAAATTATATAAATTACTTATATTTCAAAATAAACCTAATTCTAATTTTATTTTATTTTGTTAAATAGAACATTGCGAATAATTAAAAGATTTCATCATGAATGTATATAGTCAACAAGGGCTAAGTTTTGAAATTATTTTCAAATATACAAGGCGTGTTGTAACTCTGTAAATAATAAATAGCATTTGATCTAATGACACCCTGTATAAGTAATGTGCAGTTTTAGAACTATTAGTTGCTTTACAGAATATACAGATTTTTGGCTTGTTAGTCAATGTGTAGCCAACTTACTGACGATTAAGCTCAATTTTTCGGAACAATTGAGACTGTAGAAATTGACATTTTAAACCACTTACGTTTTAAACCAGCTCAAAATTTCTTCTCAGTGAACAATGATTACAAACTTATTAGAATTAAGACCCATTTTTCATCAATTGTAAAAGAAAGCAAAATCCTTTTAAATGAACACACTGTTTTTATTTTAAACCCAATAAATATTTTATAATGACTGAACTAAATGAAAACTAAAATATACATTACATATAAGTATCCGAACTGTTTCATTTTAAAATAAGCAATAATATTTGTAAATAACACATGAAATAAAATAAAATAATAAACATATGTTTAGAATAAAAATATGTTTAGATAGTTGTTTAGTATTATGTCAAAAGTAATTAAGACTTAGCGAGTTATAATTTGTTATATTAACAATGAATTACTCTAAAGAAGAAATGACTGAAATGATATGCGTTTTAGGGGAATATAATAAAAACTGGTTTTTAGCAAGTGGACGGAGACATTTTAGAGTTGATTGTTTTCAAAAACTTAAGGAGAGCTTTGGCTTTACTGAATCAGTAAGTTATCCAAAGCATAACAGATCTGCCTCCTCATTAACCAAAGATAATGAAACAACAGTTAATGTTAACCGTTGTAGAAAATCCAAATGGAAGTACAGACAATTAAGTAATTTAGTTGATATTTCGCAAACAACTGTTCAATGAATTTTAAAAAAGAATAAATTCCATCCATTCCGTATTCAACCACGTAAGGCACTTCTACCACGGGACTATGATTGCAGAATAAATTATTGTAAATGGTTAATTAACACATTAAGGAAGATACTACGCTGATGGGTGCAATGGTCATTCAATATTTGGGGAGGTATAATTGATTGTTACGTTACTTCTTCGACGGTGTAGTAACTGGAGCAGTATTTTTAAACTTTTTGTAAAATAATTTTGGATATCTGCTTCAGAATGTTCCTCAAAATATTTTAAATACTATGTGGTTCCAATTGGATGGTGCACCAGTTCATTTTACAGCACCTGTTCGCCAATGGCTAAATATTCGATTTGAAGACTAATGGATCGACAGAGGGTGTCCCACAATTTGGCCTGCAATGTCCCCAGAATTGACACCAAGTGATTTTTTTAAGTTGGGATACGTTAAGGAAAAGGTTTATTCTGAACCTGTTACAACGAAGAATGACATGAAGAGAAGAATTACAGATGCTTTCGCGTCTATAACCCCAGCAATGTTAACTGCTACAAGAAATTCTGTGAAAGTTCGAGCTCGAAAATGTGTTGAGGTTAACGGAAGGCATTTCGAACATTTGTTAAACTAAAATTGTTTTAATTGCGAATTTCAAACAGTTTTATTATTTTTTTTTAATGAAACTGTTCATGTTCATGAACTATATTTAACTACATGTAATGTTATTTTTAGTTTTCAATTTTTTAGTCATTGAACAAAATTTTGGGGACATACTATTAGACTGCTAGAATGTTTTATTTATTTTTATTCTTCTAATGGGATTCTAAAATTTTAAATAATATATAATAATATTTGAAAAAAACGGATTTTAGTTATTTTAAAATCATGAAATTGGGTCATTCATTTAAAACACCTTGTATATAGTCTACATACACATATAATGTAAGATTTTTTGTACATACCTTAGTTACATATAGGATAGAAAATTTGAGTCTAGTTTTAGGATTTTCTTTCTGTCTACGATTTTTCCGAAAAATGATTTAAATCGTCAGTAACTTGGCAAGTGGATTCTAAAAATGCAATATTATACAGGGGATGTCATTTAAAAAATGGCCGTCTTTTTTTGCCAAGAGTTACGACACTCACTATGAAATCTTTTTATTTTCTTTATTAGTCTAGCAGTTATTCTCCAATCGACACTAGGTGGGCCACCGTGTATATAAGGTATATCTTTAATCTAGTATGTCTGGGTGTGTTACGTATGTTTTTTTGTGATTAAATTTTGTTAAATTTATTTGTTGAATGTGGCATTACTCGTTGTTAACCTCTATTCGCGTAGAAGGTGTTTTGAAATGTCCTTGCCAGGACAGTTTAATATTTTAATCTATCAAAGGCCTAGCTATAACTCGTTACTAAATGGCCTAAATTTTTAGAGTATGTAGTATATTGTTGCATTCAGCAGAATTTGTTTTAATTTATTAATTCATTAATCCAGGAATTCTGCAAAGTAAATATATATATATATATATATATATATATATATATATATATATATATATATATATATATATATATATATATATATATATATATATATATATATATATATATATATATTTGAGATGGTTAGATATAAGTTTAAGACAGGGATTAGAGTGTATAAGCTTGTATTTCTTATATTGGGCATTTTGAGATAAATTATAATATTTTTACACTGCATTTTATTAAGTAGTATAGTAAACGAGTGAAAGAAATTGATTTTGATTTAAAGAAACAGGCTTGATGAAATTTGCACAAGTTTGTTTAATCATAAAAAGCATTGTGCTATGTAAGGAGCATGTGAGGAAGGTCAGATGAAGTTATATTTGTAAGTACGATTAAGTTCGTAGAACATATTTCATTAAATTTACAGTTTATTCATAGTATTTTGGCAATTTGGAAACTTTACAGATGTTTATCACACAGTTTAGATTTATAATTATAGTTAGGACATGTATCGAGTTAGAAAAAATGCAGGAAAGATTTAAAATCTTAAGAAAGGGTTATGTGCGGACATGGCTTAGTTATTACTCACAAAATTAGTGTACAAAAAAGTGCAACAGAAGAAGTAGTGCATTATTAACATTGAAGACGATTTAAACAATAATCTTACATATGGATATTTTACATACAAATACTGTTTGTGTAAAAATTTTAAAGAAGTGTGTTTAACAATATGGATTGTTGAGTTGACAAATATTTAGACGGTACTATAAAAGTGAACATTGGTGATGTTGAAGACAGTTTTAACAAATTATTAGAGTAACATTTCAAGTAATTTGGACGTTAGAAACGAAAATTATATGTATATTTGTATAAAGTTAGGTTAAGTTTTAATTTTAAGGTTTTTGCAAATTTATAGCTTTTATAGAATAGTTTGAGCGTAGAATAAGTTATTAAAGCAAATAATAGGAGGTTTCCCTCAATTACATGTAGAAATTTACTTTGTACAAGCTATTTAAACATAAAATTATGAAAATGAGGTTAACTACATAAATTTAAGATATGAAAAAGAATTTTCCTTTAAAGTTAAGATATTTAGTTTAAATAAATGTTTTCCAATTCAGTTTTTCGTGTAGATCACGAATATGTATTTAGTTTAAGTGTAGAATTTAAGGTTTTTTAGATATAAGTAAATTTAGATTAGAATGTCAGATCGTACATTTTTGAACCAATATATGGCTCGTTAGGTATCATTTTGTGCGGAATTATGCACAGATTACAATTCTGTTTCCAAGATGTAAATCAGAAGTATATTAAGAAAGTTATGGCATAATTTGTATTGTAGTAAAGGTTTCAAATTTGTTTAAACCAATCACAGGCTTAGTTACATTGTTTGTATTGTAAGAAAAAAAATGAAATTTTTGTAGCTAACAGGATAGTATATAAGGAATTGATTCTGAATTCCTCTCTCTCTTCTCTTCTTTTCAAATTTTAAAAGTTACTAACAAAAGTCAAAGCGTTGTGTTTTGTGATAACAAGTAAGTTTCAAATTACGTTACTTTCGGAAATGTTGAAATGCGGTGAGTCAAGAGCCGAGAAATCAGAAACAATTGTTCTTAACCTACGATCAATATAAAGTTAGGTTACCGATAATTTTCTATCATAATAAAAGTTTGTTTCGAGTCAAGTTTACCATATTCAAAATTCGGTTGTTGTGCTTTTGTTTTGCTTATGTTTGTCGTAAATAAAATTATTCAATTTTTCTGAATCTATGTTTATTTTGCTGGTGCGACATATAATAATAATAAAAGATACTCCATATCGGGATCTAAAACAAAAAAAGTGAATCAGAATAAAAGTTATCAGGGGAGAGAGTTCAAGATTAGTTTAGTATTAAAAGTATTAAACATTTACGTCAGGTTCTTTTGCAAAATAAAATCAATTGTAATTTTAAAATAAAGTTCGAAAGGTATAAACTTTCTTTTATTCAACACCTTGTATCATATGCAATTACACAACATGTTGCACGCATGCGGTTATTACCAAGTTGAATTTGTGCGCACATTGCATCATGGCTAAACAATGAAGGACCACCTATTTGGAAAATTATCATAGAAAAACGGGATACACCTTCACAAAGAATTAACACTGACGAGAGTTCAGACGACCAGACAATTACAAATGGTGTTCAAAATCTACATACTACATCTAGCTACAGCGGAACCATCACACACAACAAGGCGCGCATCGACACATCATCAGCGGTCGACCGCTGATGATGATAGTGTAGCCATCGAAACGCGTTCGGTGTTTTTTAATTTTGTGTGGTACGTGGGTGTATTTTGTTTGTTACAGATCCTGCCACAGTTCCAGTGTTCCACATTTTTCAGGAATAATATTTAGTTTAAATGGATTTTAAAGCTAAATAATAGTACTATGCGATACAATTGTGGAAAATTGGAGATTCAACTATCATAAGAAGGTAAATATTTTGGAACCTTACAAAATATTTTCTAATTAGAGCGATAATGAGGGTTAGGAATTTATAATCTTCTAACTTTGGCTACTTTCTAAACTGACCTTTAACCATTTATTAAAAGGTACCTAATTATATTTAAATGAGTGTAATAGTTAGGGGTAGGTAATTATCGTGCTAATATAAATAAGAATGGAGCATACATAAAATTATTATTGTTGTTTGTGTGTTCTTTAGAACGTGTTGGCATTTTCGTTGGTTTTCAGTGTTCATTATTGTATTAACCGTATAGTGCGTAATGGCAGAAATTGTAAAATGGCAACAAGGAAAATCTCTCCAAGTATCAGAAAAGCAGTTGGTGATAAACATTATAAATTATCATTTACTTTACGAGAACAATGAATCTATAACAAAAGTTATCGAAACAGTGTCGGCCATGACTGGTATTTCGGAAAAAACCCTTTACAAAGTACGTGATGAGTACAAATCCCCCACCGGACTACAACCTCCAATACAAAGGCCTAAGAAGCGCAAAACTTCTTTAAGCCGTGAGAACAAGTATGATGAAATATTCAAAGGACACATTCATACAATAGTGCACCAGTTTTTCGGGACAATACGCCACCGACTATAAACTCTATATTACCTAAAGTAAATGGCGACGAAAATTTCCCTGGTATACCACGTTTGCTGCATGATATAAATTTTGTGAAGAAAATCAATTTTAATCGAGAAAGACGAAATCATCTCATGGCGTCATAGGTATTTACGCGTTATTCGTAAATATCGTGAAGGAGGATTACAATATTGTGTATCTCGATGAATCGTGGGTTAACGTCGGACATAGTGTGCGCAAAGAATGGGTCGACACATCAATTAAATCTCATCGAGATGCATTTCTTCGGGGTCTGACTACGGGTTTGAAAGCTCCTACAGCTCGCGGTCCACGATTTGTTCTACTACATGCAGGATCTGCAAATGGATTTGTTGCTGGAGAAGAGAACACCTTTTTGGCGAAAAAAATAGCCAGGGCTACCACGATGAAATGGACGGGCCTTTATTTGAAGAGTGGTTCGAAAAGGACTTATGTACTAGTCTACCAGGAAAAGACGGTTGTGGTAATGGACAATGCGCCTTACCACAGCAGAAAATTAGAAAAGATTCCCAACAACTCTACAAGAAAAGAGGAGATTCAAGAATGCCTTCGGTCGAAAGATTTGTTTTATGAAGAAGACTATCTAAAAGTTGAGTTACTTCAAGTGGCGAATACATTCAAAAACAAGTATAATGGGTACAAAATAGAAGAAATTGCAAAGCGAAAGGATGTGAAGATTCTAAGGCTCCCACCCTACCAGTGTGAATTAAATCCAATCGAAATGGTGTGGAGTGAAGTAAAGAGACATATAGCAGGACATAACAGGACATTTAAGGAAGTTGAAATGCGAAACCTAATTCGAGAAGCCTATTTACAAATTACGCCGGCTAAACGGCAAAACTACGTAAATCACGTAATAAAAATAGAAGAACGAATGTGGGAAGTCGATAATATAATGGATGCTACAGAACCGATTACTATAAATATAAACAATTCAGATACAGATTATTATAGTGAGAGTGAATAATGTAGAATTAAATAAATTGCATACTATTTAAAGTAGTGATATTTACAAAAACATTGATTTTAATTGTATTTACTGTATTTGCCATGTTTATTATTTACTTTTAATTCTGTGCTAACTATAATTAATACTTGCATATCTATTAATTAAAATAGCTCGAGTAAACCGTTTTGTATACTTTATAATTTATTATGTAAATTAATAAATATATTACTTAACTGTAGTTTGAGAGGACCCCCGGGTTGACAACCGCTGACAAAAAGGTAGCAGGTAAGGTCGCCTTCGGCAAGGTATTAATAGATAAGCTATGTGTAATATAAAAGGACTTATTTTGATTGACGGGTTCATGTTTTGTTGAAAAATACTTTTTGGAGAATTGCAATGCTGTAGCCCATATACCGTACACTGTAAAGTAAGGCTGACACAGACTTTAGATAGTATAAATTATTAATGAAAAATTGTCTATTCTTGAAAAAGAAAACGAAGTAGTTTTCGAAACGTCGATTTATTAACTGAATTACACGAGATAAACTTTAAAATGAATTTTATTATAAATAAATAAATATATATATATATATATATATATATATATATATATTTAAAGCAAAATACTAGTCTTGACCAAACCAATATTCAATTTAATTGCTCCATTGGTTCAAACAAAATTTTTTTTTAACATTTTACTGTTACTGTGCACCAAGAACAATAAGGTTTTTTAACTTCAACTAGATAGGTTAACTCGTTCGTGCGTTATGGTATATACTGACACACGGACGAACTTTAAATTTTTTCGGCGAGCCCTAAAACTCAAAGTAAAGTAAAAAAAAGGCCACGTGGGAAAAAGAAATTTTGACGATCACGCATATACTTCTAAGATATGCATTAGGAATATGTGATATACAAATAAGTATTGGGTGTCCCAAGTTATCGTTTACAGGCAATATCTCCGTGTAAAGAAAAAAAATGTATAAAGCAGATTTCAATAACATTAAAACACCTTTTGAAGTTTTCAATAGCCCCCTGGTCCATCGGTTGGAGGACTGAGGTAAGTGGTAAAAAAGTAACCTTACACTTTCCATTGTCTCTTTCTAGTGAAAGATTTGAGGGATGACTTGGGGCGTTATCGATCAACAATAAAACATTTCCCGTGTTTCCAGTTTCAAGCTTATGCTTTTTGACCTCTGGGATAAATGCGGTGTAATACCACTCGACAAAAATGCTAGTGTCCATCTACGAGCTTTTATATGTGGTAATTTTACAATTCCCTTAAAGCGCCGCGGATTTTTAGACTTTTCTATAATAAGCAAAGGGAGCCTATGTGTTCCGGATTTATTACCACATAGCATTGAAGTGATGCGAGATTTGCATGCCTTAAAACCAGGAGCTGGTATTTCTTTTTTAGAAACTACGGATTCTGTAGGTATTTTCTTCCAATACACGCCTGTTCCGTCTGCATTGTAGACGTTGCTGTTGTAGGTCTCCTAAGAAAATGTTTAAACTCATCTTTGAATTTTTCACCTGTCCAATTACCTCATCTCGTGTCTGGATTTAAAACGTTTAAGCCAACCGGTAGATCCCTTAAAATCATCAGTATCATCCCCTAGTTTTTTGTTCCTTTCCAAAGCTTTTTACAAATCAAAGTGCCAGTTGCTCTTGGCCACGTATCTGCATATACCATTTGTCTCTAGGTCCTCGCTTTCCGCCATTCTCATGGTTTGCTATCTGAGCTTCTATCTATGTCGTGCACACAAGCAAATTTTATCTTAGCGTCACGGTTCTTTTTTATGTCCGATTTTGTTGCATTGCCAACTCCGTACTCCCGAGCTGAACTTGAACCACTCACCTTTGTTCAACTGGTATAATATTTAAGTTTACCTTACACACTAGGCACTACGCGTTTACGTTTAGACGACATAGCAGACAGTGAAAATTAAACGGCACAACAGATAACAGTACGACCTGTCACAAACGAATGCTCCCCACGACTGTATAGTGCGCACGGGAGCTTAGTCCGTAGGCACCATTGAAGCGCTACTACCGACCGCTGGTCGAACTTCAGCTTGGCGCGCGAACGTCAGCTTAGTGCGCGATTTGATTTTGCGATTTTTTCGTGCTTTCGGTTAACCGACGTTTCAGATGACCGGACTTCGACGTTCCACTGTACATGTTTACATGTTACGACATATATACGAAACTCTTAATTTTTCAAAAACAATAAAACCGATTTTCAAAAATACGCCCACTTGTGGGTCATCAACTTATTTAAACCTTAATTAGAATACGTATGTTTCGGGTAGTAATCGTGTATTTTTATTTATGTTTGTCTTACAAATTTAAACGTTGCAACAGTTACAGTTTTCGTCATCAGTAAATGCTAACAGTTTTTACAAAAAATAATTAAGTTGTCAAACAAATTTATAAAATATGAAAACGTAAAACTAAGCCTGCTGTAACAGTTAGGTAAGCGGTTTTGAAAACCAACTGTGGAATATAATTTTATTTTTGTAAATATTAGCTACCTCTTTAATAAATTAATATTACTAACCCATCTTGAAAATTGTAACTTGTCTTTCTGTAAGCATTAAAAGAAAAATTTGTTTTAGATATTAGTATGTCTAATAACACTAAGTTTCCATTAGTTTCCATGTAAGAATTAGTCAGAACCGGACTAAGAGAACTCCCAGTTGCTACACCATATAGCAGTTCGTGGCAATTATTCTTCTACTAAAAATAAGTAGTAGTTTTTTTTAAAAAGAACTTTTGCAAAAAGTGAAACAACATCAAAACTGACCACTATCTCACAGTTTTCAATTTTTGAAATTACAGATTTTTTTTCAATGAAATCGGCAGAACTGAAAAAAACGATAACACTTAGTCGTTCCAACAAGGTTTATTAAATTAAACATAAGAAAAAAGACTTTATCTTTTTAAAAAGTCGAAACATGTTAGAGTGGTTTTTAATTTTTAATTCAGTAAACTTTGTGGGGATGACTAAGTGTTATCGTTTCTTCCAATCACAACACTCCACATATGAGGATGGATGAAGTTTTTCACTTAAATCAGCAGAACGTTTAACGAATGGGGTGTTTAACCAATATGAGGCTGTAATAAAAATGTAACGTGGTTTGCAAGATTGTATATAGGAGAACCAATTACACTGACAATAGCCCTTAAAGCAACATTAAGATTATGAATTTTTGGTAGACCATATGGTTTTAGTTTTAGTGGAAGAGTTTAAAGCTTTTAAAAGTGCGTTTAAATACATAATTATATCTTAATGATCTACGTAACAGATAAGTATTTTTAAACAAATTTAGTCATTCCTAAAATTAATGAAGAAGCTATTTGTTTTAACGAAACACCACTTAGTTATTGCCAGTGAAGGATTTTTAGATTTCATATGAAACAAAGTCAATAAAATGTGAGAGTTTATAATAGTATATTAAACAACAAGTTTCATAAGTCTTATGAAACACTATTTTTAGTAATTTGCCCTTTTTTTACTTTAGTTATTTTAGGGACTTTTGTGGTGGTTGGTAATGTCTTAATTTAAAAAGTGAAAATTTGATATACTCGCCTTTTGTTTAATCTAGTTCTGTCACAAAACACGAAAATAGAAGATACCTAATCAAGATAATCTTGAATGTAAATATACGTGCCATTGCCAAAAATACGGTCGCGAATTTGCTTACATCAAAGTTTTCCACTAAACACATCTTGTTTTTGACTCATTTTGTAAGAGTGACATGCATGGCATAGTTTCGGGTCAAGCTTTGCCAACCTAAAAATTTTCGTAAAATGTACCATGAATTAATAGCTATAATGATATCGGATATCGGATATCGGATAAGGATATCGGAAGCGATGACGTGGCGTTTCTTAATATGTCTATTAAAGAATCAAAATGGAAGCAAATTTAAAAAAAAATTATTATTTCAGAATTACATATTCTCATACTTCCCATTTTACTATTTTTTAAGATATACAGTGTGTCCCCGGATTGAGTTCACAATAGGTATAATGGACCAAAAATTTTCGTTCATAGTACGCCAAAGTGTTAAGTAAGAACAGTTGTTCAGAATGAAAAGTTATGGCGTTATGCAAATTTTCAGAATGATCGGCCTACTGTGATAATAGAAGTAGAAAATAGGAGAAAAATATTTTTTATTATTTACGATTACATGATAAATCTTAGATGAGAAAACAGGGTGATTCAAATTAAAATGTTTACAGTTTATCAAAAAAAAAAGAAATTAAACTACAATTACTCTATTTGGCTTCCTCTAAGATCTGCACATTTTTCTATCCTAACTTTAACAGCGTCGTATACTTTCACTATGGTCATTGGGTTAATTTCATCTACAGAATCCCTAATTTCTTGTTTTAATAAGTCGATGTTATCATGAAGATCGTATGAATAAACTTTTTGTTTCAAATAACCGCATAAGTAAAAATCCATAGGGATCAAATCTGCGATCTTGCTGGCCAATGTATTGGACCATGTCGTCCAATCCGCCTTTCAGGAAAGTGCTGATTCAGAAAATAGATCAATACCTACAATGTTGTGCAGACACGATTCCATTAGTTGTAAAAGTTGACTCACCTGAAAAAGATTTTTTTACAAAAATATCTCCGTTGGCCATCGTCTCCAGCTCCTAATTTATGAATGATGATTTGAATGGTATAATTTTATTTTCTTTGAGAATTCTTTGTATGTGCGATTTACTTATTGATAATTCAGTAGACCGCTTTCTCAATGATGATTGATTATGAGTGTTCACGGATTCTATCACCAACAGTGTAGCAGCATCTTCATAATCACGAACTAGCTTTTTTTTATTCAAATTTTGCACACTTCCGGTTTCTGTAAACTCTTTCACAA
This sequence comes from Vesta saturnalis, assembly GCA_036346205.1. Taxonomy (NCBI): domain Eukaryota; kingdom Metazoa; phylum Arthropoda; class Insecta; order Coleoptera; family Lampyridae; genus Vesta; species Vesta saturnalis. The sequence continues at coordinate 2,441,526 of JARFJB010002364.1, read as the reverse complement.
GTTTTTTTACTCCATTGACAGAAATTGGCACCATTAAAAATCTCTCGTGAAACTTATTAATAACATGAGCATAAGATGCTTCCCCAAGTCCATAACATTGTATTAGGTGAATGCGCTGTTCGGGAATCAAAATTTTTAATACAAAAAACTACGGAATAAGTAAAAACTAAAGAACAAGTAATTTGCAAATTACTGAGATAATTAATCAATTTAGAACAAACACTTCAAAGAAACGCGGATTTAATGAAAGTGAGCTGATCTTTGAGAAATTTTGCATAGAGCCATAGTTTTATTTTCTGAACAGCTTTTCTTAGTGAGACTATGAACGGAAAAGGTACTTTACCTAAAACGAAATTGACAGGGCGGAATCACAAAATATGAAATTCCAATTCGAAAATGTTTGGTCTATCATACCTGTGAACTCAATCCGGAGACACAATATTATTTTTTTATCTTTAAAAATAACTGAGATACACCTACTTGAATTACTACATAAAAATGTCAGTTTTTAGTTAACTTTGCAAATATCTCAAAAACTGTAAGATTTAGCTTGTAAGTAATTCTTATAAAAAAGATGTAAAATTATAAGGAGAATCGAAAAATAAAATAATATATAGGGTGTTCTATTTAAAAATCAAAAGTTCTATATTGTACCGCTTTTATATTACACCCTGTAGAAACCAAACTATTTTTAGATTATGCAGCTTATAAAAATAGACAACTTTCGTATTTAAACTTATCTTCTAAGTTTAATGGCTAAGGAGCTATCGACCGAATACGGACTATTGGGACGCCCTGTATATATATATATATATATATATATATATATATATATATATATATATATATATACCGTATGTCCCGTTTCGAGACGCACCATATGAATTTCCATGTTAAATTTTCAATTGCATATTCTATATCTATTATAAGTTTTAGAGAAAAATTTTATTAACAAGAATTGTTCAGTATTTCTGGCTTAACACGTTGTTTTGACCAATTTTGTAAAAAAAATCCCAATTTGTTTAAAAAAAGACATTTACTAGTTATCGCATTTAAACAAAAAATCACACGTTGAAAAAACTAAAATTTATTTTCATATTTTCAAGTTTACATTAAAATTAAAAAGAAAAAACTAAGCTAAATTATCTAATTTAAACTTTCAAATAAATTTCCATTATTAGCTAAACAAAACCTAATCTATCGTAGAAATTTTTATTTACATTCGCAATAGTTTGCGGATGAATTTTGTATGAAAGGCTACAAAAAAAATCACTTGGATTCAAGTCTGGTGACCTTGGAGGCCAAAGTATTTCACCCCCTCTTCCAATCTACTTATTTGGAAACGTAAAATTTAAATATTGTTTTACTTCGGCACCATTATGGGCTGGTCATCCATCATGTTGAAACCAAATTTCATCTTCATCTGCAATTGCGACTACTTTCTCTGCAATTTCATTTTGCAATAAATGTAAATACAATTTAGATTTCCGTCTATAAATATAGGTCCTACAATTTTTTTTTTCAAAATGCCTGCCCAAACATTTACTTTCTGAGGGTACTGCGTTCCAGACCAATATCGATGAATTTGTTTGCTACTACGTGAAATGTACATTCATCGGTAAAACACGTGAAGTACGGAAAACGTTAATTTTGGTGGCACTTTTCCACTAAAATTTCTCAAAATACACTTCTAGAATATGGATCTACCGCTAATAATATCTGGTGTTTATAAGCTTTATATTTGTGACGTTTTAATATACGGCGTACAGAGGATTTACCGATAGTGCTTTCCGAAGATATTTGCCTAATACTTGCTTGCTCTTGGCTCCATTTCTATCTTCGCCAAAACATTGGTCTCTGAAATTTCATTGTATTGTCTTTTGTGTCTCTTACACAGCCAGATTTTTCGAAATTATTTACAATTCTGGAGATTGTTGTATGATGTGGTGAAGGTCTATTTGCAAAATTGATTGAAAATAATTCACTAATTTCTCTATTAGAATGACCAAGGACACTCCTTTTTATAATCTGAATCTTTTCTTTTGTAGTATAAATGCTCATTGTATTTTGTATCACAAAAACATATTAAACACGGAACTATTGAATATTAAAAATGATCTAGTAAACAAACATTTATGATTGTTATTTTGAATAAAACAAAATACACAGGTTTGTTTCAGTTTTTTCATGGCAAGTGTGATTTTTTGTTTAAATGCGATAACTTACAATATTCATCCGCGAACTATTGTATTCGGTTTTTGTTTAGCTAATAATAGAAATTTATTTGTAACTTTAATTTATATAATTCAACTTAGTTTTCTCCTTTTAATTTAGATGAAAAATTGAAAATATGAAAATACATTTCAGTTTTTTCATGACGTGTGATTTTTTTGTTTAAATGCCTTTTTTTTTAAACAAATTGGTCAAAATTTGTTGAGACCTAAATACTGAACAATTTTTGTTAATAAAGTTTTTCTCTAAAACTTATAATAGAGATAGAATATGCAATTGAAAATTTAAATTTAATATGGGAAATTCATATGGTGCGTCACGAAACGGGACATACGGTATAAATATATATATATATATATATATATATATATATATATATATATATATATATATATATATATATATATATAAACACATGCACACGCGCACGCACGCACACACACCACCATCCACACTACGTACACGGCACACCACCCAAACATCAAAATGATTTGGTATAAATCTATGAATTACAAACTCTATATTCCAACATTTAGTGTCGGCCATATTTCCTTATATCTGATAGTCTGCCCACCTGCGACAAAGCTTGTTAGTCTACTTCAACATTAAAAATTATTACTGTTACATTTTAATTTTTATTAAAAATCACATTTCAAAAGTTCAATAATTTTTACAGATAATTAATTATACTTAATTATTGAAAAGTACACTAATAAATGAAGTTATCATACAATTAGAAAATACTGTTTTTGGATGACCAGCATCATTTGCTTAATCACTATTCGAAGTATCACAAGCACAACTACTGCAACTACAATTGTAATCATCAGACAAGCAAGAACTGCAACTGCAAGATTCACTACTGTTAGATACCTCACAACACTCACTACAACTGCATGTAGAACTACTGCGTCGTTTGTTCTTTGATGTAGATTTCTTCACAATTGGCTTCTGAAATGATTTAGAAATATATTTTAATTTTACAAAAGTAAGGATAACTTACATTTTCAGCTGGCTTTTTCTTTGGTTTTGTAGTGTTTTTAACAACTTTTTTTGATACCCGCTTTACAATTTCCTTCTTGATTGATGGTTTTTTCATTTGACAAGGTCCACATGATGACATTGTTACTCTTTTACACTAATTCTTTTATATCTTAAAATAAAAATGTATGAGCTCTTAGCTAAATAGTTGATAAGTAAATTAATTACCTTTTCGAAACTCTAGCAGAACACTAAGCTGTGTAAATCATTGCATACCGTATTATCATTGTGCCATGTATGACATACGATGATATGATTTTAGTTAGAACTGTGTGCTAAAGATAGACTTGGGTCAGGAATGAAATTTAATATAAGTAAAATCTACACATATTACGTACCTAACTCCACAGGTATAACTATAGTATATTCACATATGCGCTGGTATCTAGATATCTGTTTGTAGATAAGTATATAAAAACCAACAGTATTAAACACTGAAAATTTGTGTTTTAACTTCAACATAAAAAATCTGAATTAATGTTTTAATCTTTTACATGCTTTTACATGGTCTTTAAGTTTTGCGTGAAAATAAAATTTGTAGCAATTCGAAGAAATCGGCTGGTTCGGTGGACGAAGCTCCGAGGTAGCCATTTTTGTTGAAACGGAGGATAACATTATGTGTAGAAAATTAAACTGTAGGTTACGTAGCAGTACGATGTTTGATACGTTAAAAATCCCTTACTAAAGGTGGAATTTGTTTAGTAGCGCAATATTCCAGGGACTTGTAGTACTAATAACCACTGTTAGTTGGTACGCGTAGATATAATTATGTGTATGTACAACGTGATCAATCTCAAGTGTACTGTAGTGGTATGACAAAAATCCCTAGTTGTTAATATTGTTGTGTTTTGCAGTTGGTTGCTTTGGATTTTTAGTGTGGTTTTAGTCGTTTTAGTTTATGTCAGTTTATGTCATATTATACCTTCGTTTTTCACTTTTGTATTTTCTTGAGTTATTTACAAACTGTCTATATCAAGACAAATTATATATTCTGAATTTCAACTTGTGATATCGAATTTAATCGCCATGCCGTTTTCAATCGAACACGACACATTCATTGTTGTGGCTCATTTTCGTAGCGGCTTCCAAGATGGTAATGGGCAATGGCATTATTCATTGCAATCATGCATCGATCAATTTACTGTTGAGTACCCAAATGAAAATATTAGTTACGAAACATTTAGTCCACATCGTAATCGATTGATAGCTCGATTCATGGAAACTAGTAGTGTTTTAAAACGCAAACGTGAAGCTTCGGCTACTGTCTTAACAGAGGACACCTTAGCAGATATCCAAGCAAGGATGAATGCAAGCCCCAATAAATCTTTGCGAAAACTATCTGCACAAACACGTATGAAAAATTTTACCATATAAACATAATTTTACATAAATAATTTTTAGATATATCCTATGGAAGTGTCCACACTGCAGTAAAGAAGAATTTACATTTGTACCCGTACAAGGTGTCGGTATTACAACAGTTGCGAGATAGAGATTTTCAGCTTAGAGTAAACTACTGCCAATGGTTCAACAATACCATGAACAATGATTTACTGGATGTATCTTTTTTTTCTGATGAAGCTTGGTTTCATCTGTCCGGTTACATAAATAGCCAAAATTATCGTACGTGGTCTGCAGAAAATCCACATGTATTTCGAGAAACTACCTTACACCCTATCAAGGTCGGTGTCTGGATAGCAATGTCGCGACAACGAATATTTGGACCAGTATTTTTCGATGGCACAATTACTGCGGCAAGATATAGAGAAATACTTTTAGAACCATTTATTAATAATTTGGATGATCGTGAATTACGAAACGGGTATTTCCAGCATGACTCCGCTACCCCACATACTGCACAGGCTACAATTAATTATTTACGAGACTTCTTAGAAGATAGAATCATTAGTGTAAATCGTTGGCCACCGAATTCACCAGATTTGACACCGTTAGACTTTTTTCTTTTTGGTTATTTAAAAAACAAAGTGTTCAGCAATAGATTGCATACTCTTCAAGAATTGCGAGATGCTATAACTCATGAAGTTCATAATATTGGTGCCGAAATGTTACAAAATGTATTTGCGAATATGCAACGTAGGGTGAACTTATGTTTACAATTTAATGGCGGTGATCTTGAACATATGCTGTAAAGCAAAGTGTGATAACTAATGTGTACCTAAGGAGTTAAAAAAAATTTGTAAAAGACATTGTCATTCCATAAACATGTACTGTAAATTTTATTTAATTATAATGAAATTATAACATTTAAATACTTAATATTCACTATTTTGTAAGGATTTAATCCAATCATTAAATAATATTTTATTTATTTTGTTGTATTTTATACTGATGCAGTCTAATCAAATACAAAATAGTCATTATTTAAATTAAGATAATATTTTATAATATGTATAAGTTAATGATCTTCATACAGATTTGAAACTGATCGTAGTTTTTATTCGAACCATGCTCTAGAGTAGCTAGAGCAATACAGCTTCTTACCAACCTATCAGTGGTACAAACTTAAATATTTTGATCACGTGGTATACACTTGAGATTGATATATCTGGCCCACAAATAAGCATCTATGTCTAAAATGATGAAATTTATAATGACAATTTTTGGATTACCATAAGCCTTGGCTAATAATCAATCCCCAGTAATAGTAATTAATGTATACTGTGTTCACATTTTTCGCACCTAGTCATGGGATTTTTACTGTATAACAATAAAAGACAAAGTTGATCATTTGTCAAGACATTTTAAAGCGTTCAACTTGTCATTCAGTGACGGATCCATGGGATAGACACAGAGGCACGTGTTCCTCTCCAAATAATATTTTTAATGATTTTGATTTGGTGGTATTACTCGTAAACTACTAAATACTTACATTCCCATTTGAAAAACCCACTATTTGGTACTTAGTTCAAAAAATTTCTCCCTAAGATTCAAGGTTGTATATTACCTCTCAGATCATCTTCCAAAGGTCAGTCTTGTATCCGCCCTGTTGCTATTTATATTTATAACTTGGGAAATTTGCATCATTAGTTTTAACCTAAGCCAGAGTGTTTCTTAATAACATGCTAATATTTAAGAGTTAAATCTTGGGTCCATTTTGAAAAAAAACTTCATATGAACATATGTCCTAAAGGTCTTAACTTTTGAACTGCAGGGTGCTAAAGTTTTAAGGAAAAAATGTTTATAACTTTGGTATAATCCTGGATATTTTTGTGTACAACGTACTGTAAGAAAAATCTGGAACACTGGAACTGTGGCAGGATCTGTAACAAACAAAATACACCCAGGTACCATACAAAATTAAAAAACACCGAACGCGTTTCGATAGCTACGCTATCATTATCAGCGGTCTACTAAGGCGAAGTAAAGAAAATTTCTAACATATGTACCATCAGCGAGTAACGCTTCTTTGCTTATCTGGTGAAAGAGAAAGTGAAAGTTATGAAAATTTAATGAGTTCTGAGTAGCCTAAAGGTTCTTAATTATCATTATTCATTAGAATTTGTTTGTTTTTGAAGATTTCTAAACTTTCGTAGCAATTAAGTTCGTGTAACATGTTTGATTAATGATACCTTATCTACTACATGATTTTTATCAAACATATGTAGAGCTGCGACAGACTTGTCTCAACATTTGTATTTTATATGAGCTAAATGTTCTTTAAAGCGAATTTTGATAAGTCGTTTAGTTTGCCCCACATATATTTGTTCACAATTTTTACAACTAATTTTATAAATTCCCGATATATTCATAACCACTTCATCTGAAAACCCATTGTATGCAGCAATTCCTTTAATAGTGCGCCATTCTTTATTATAATTTTGAATTGAAAGAGGAAAATTAAGCAATCTATATTCGGTGTTTTTTAATTTTGTGTGGTACGTGGGTGTATTTTGTTTGGTACCGTAAGAATAACAGAAATTGAGGTAGCGGTTTGGAATTCAGTTGAGGAAGATCCTGGCTTAAGTACACGAAAAAATGGGAACAATTTAAATATCTCACATATTCTTGTTTGGAAAATTCTCCACGACATTTTATTATATGCCTACCATATCCAACGGGTTCAGACTCTACTCTCTCGCGACTTTTACGAAGGAACTTTTGCCAATGGTTTCTTCAAAAAGTGTGTTGATACTGAAATTTTATTCACTGATGAAGCCATTTTCTCCAGAAACGTCATCCAAAACTTTCACAATAATAATTTTTTAACTAAAGAAAACGCACGTGCAATATTAGAAAAATGTCACCAATGTAAGCAGTTCGAAAAATTTCACGTCAACGAATAATTTTGATATACCGTGCTTACAGATAAGTAATGCTAATAATTGTACGTTTAATATAACTATTCATAATGTTTATATTTGTAAATCAAAAATTTACGATTGTTACAAAAATTGTTAAAATTAGTTAATAAAGAGTTCTTGTTATAAAAATGTAAACTGAATAATATTATGTTTATGGCACAACACTGTGCCTGTTAAAAAAGTACGTAACACGTCCCAAAAGTGTTTTTACTGGGCTCGCTGGCTTGCAGGACTCGCCTGCGGCTCGCCCTCGAATTTACCTACTCGTCCAGTAAAAGACAAACAATTGCCACATAACAAGAAAAAATTCACGAAGTTGACATAAAAACACGCAAAAGAGTTGTGTTTTCTCATCTTCAGGTAAGACGCCCAAAAAGCCATTATGATCAAAACGTTAGATTTTGCTTGTGGTTTATCAGAACAACGTGGACTTATAAATCTATACAAGATTAGTTTTCTAATAAAAATAAAATACAACATTTGGAAAATTACTTAGCGCAACGCTAAATATCATATACATAACAAAGCTATACTCCAGTTAAAGTTAAATTTCACTTTAAGAAAACGCTCAAAACACTCAAGATAATTGAAACATCTGTTGGTTTTTAACATTCTAGAGCTGCATTTACAAAATAAACAAATAAGATAACAACATAAAAAAAATTATAATTCTGATTCATTTTAACAATATGCACAGTGACATCACATTTGAATAAAACAAAATATTTAATTATATTTCAATGTGTGAATATTTTATTTGCCTCGTCGAATGTGTGTGGTATCATTTTCTTTTATTGTTAAAAAGCACAAGTCACTCGTACTTGTAGAATGTCATACCTAAGACAGTATTAAATTTAATCAATTAGATTTGGAATTTTATGATTAGTAATCCTCGGACCTTTCATTAATCGTCAATTACTGAGTTGATTGACGTATACTTGAGTAAATTCTCATTTTAGTTGTAATAAAGAAAAGTGAAATTACCAAAACAAGCAGTATTGAACACTGGTAGAAACACTTTGTATCAACAATTTCGACCTTGAAACTTATCTAAAATATTTCTTTGTTTTAGGAACATAATGATTCTATGCTATGCAATTAATAGATTAAAAAGAAATCTGCTACATCTAATATTTATTTACATTTATGTTCTACCGGTGTTGATATTACATGCTTTCAAAAACTAAACATTTAGTCACAAGTAATCTTTAATACACTAAATATCAGTAAACCGCCCTGAAAATTAGTTCTCCAGAAACCCCTATACGTGAAGAACGCTAACAATCAAAAACTTCACCATCAACAAACAAATTTAATTACATAGATGAGTGTAATGTTGTCAGAGATCATTATAGGCAAATGGTAAAATATTCACCTTAAGAATCAACAAAAAAACCTAGACATACCAAATCAAAAATCTAGCATATATTTTGTACTTAATTCAAATCTTCTAACAATGGCGAATCCAACAAAAAATATGGCGTTATACCACTTTTTGCAAAGAATAGAACCTGTATAAAAGATTTTTGTAAAACTTAAAAAAAAATGTACAAAAAAAAATAAAAACCCTGTTTTTCAAGTCACCCTACCTGTTGGGCGAGTTGAAAATGTAAGCAAAAATCAGTGTAAATGACAAGTAAAGCTGTTCTATGGGTGACTTGACATCAAGTTTAACTTTTTAAAAAAGTATGTTTCCATTCTACAGGGTGAAAAAATTTTTTGAGACCATTTATTTCAAAAAAGAAACGTTTATTCTGACAAGATATAAAAATAATTTAAAAACCAAGGTATTCTCGAAAAGTTAACATCATCATAATACTTAAACCTAAATTAACAATATTTTTACAAATGTAGTTAACATATTTGTTTATAAAACATTGCCATCTACCAAATCTGTCAAAAATTTGAAATGTTCTCGGCGAAGAAGCTGTGGAGCTGGCAGACATACGACCTCATTTCTGTGGACCATCGATTCGTCTATTACGTCAGGATATGAAACAAATGTTTCTTTGTACCCACAGTTTTTCGTAGGAATTTTACTTGAAGGTACTCTTCATCAATGACTTGGCAGATTTCTCCAAAATATTTTACAAACCGTTTCTCTGCATGAAATTTCACAAGAACAAACTCTCCACATTGAAATGAGTGTCGTTCCACAGGTTCTTCATTTTGCTTGTTGTCTTGATTTCGCATTTGTAAATTATCCTCAGGCTCAATATCACTGGACTCTTCTTCGTCGGTCTCGTCTTCAAGCTCTATATTATCTATCTCACTTTCAGAAGAAAGTTCGGATTTATTGGACTTGCGTGGCTTCGGATTTTTTTAACAATTTTGTTTTGCTCAGATAGTTGTACTGCCACCGTTGTCTCGTCTATTTTTTCTGCTTCTAAATCTTCTACAGAGATCCTCTCCCCTGGAGTAATATTTAGTTTCTTCCGTCTGCCGGACTTACTGGGTTTTACATTTCTTGTTGTTTCAAACATATCTTTTAACACATTGGCAATTTCCCCAACAGGCCTGTGTTGAGAAGGGATTCGTTGTAACACAGCTTCTCGATCGATAAGAATAAGTCCTGTCGCTTTGAACCCGGCTTTTATGTTATCAGCATTTTTTGCACCTAGTTCTACTAATGTTGCTTTGAGTAGACCAGGGAATCGAGCTTTCCTTATGGGTCCAGGTTGTGTTTGCTTCCATTTAGTTAAAACAGACCTCCATTTACCCTTCAGTGGTCTGAAATAGCAAACATCTAGCGGTTGCGTTAGATGTGTACTATTGGGGGGCAAGAGAACAAAGCGAATATTATTGTTTTGGCACTCCTGTATGACAGTGATGCTAATGTGGCTGACTAAATTGTCACCGATCTACAGCTTCGGTCCTTCAAGTTTTTTTTTTAAATAAGGGAGCACAATACATTTAAACCAGTCTTCGAATAGGTGTAGATCAAACCATCCAGATTTGCTGCGATTGTACCCGGCGTTTTCGGGACCATTTTCTGTCCATGTAGACCACAGCTGATCTGCCTTATATACAATATAAGGCGGCAACATAACTCCTGATCCACTAACGGAAAAGATCACGCTTGTGGAAGATTTTGTGTGGTCCATAAGTTTTTCGGCATGTTTAGCTGTGCGTCTAACAACAACTTTGGTGCGTCCAGGGTCATCGGTAAAACATGTCTCGTCATAGTTGATGATATTTTCGTCAGGAATGTCTTTTAAAGTAACAGCCAACTTATCAAAATATTCACTTAAAATGTCAATAGAAACAGCAGCACGACTTCGCTTTATATTTTCTGATAGGCGAATGGATAGCTCGCTATGACGCATAATAAACGTGTAGTACCAACTATTACCCGGTCTGTTATCGGTAAAAGCACCTAATCTTCGTCCTTGTCTGTTTAAATAATTTCGAACCAGATCTTTAATATTGTCTTTATCTAAGGGAAATCCCCACTCCGCAGCAAATAAAACAGCATCTTTTAGAACTACTCCCTCATCCGTTGGCAATGAAGTCTGGCCCCAATAAGTTTTCATATTTTTATTTTTAAGTTTTCGATATAATGTCGATTTTGATATCCCGGTATTACTTGAAGCCTCTGCCAATGTCCATCTACCAGTGCGTATATTTGTTAAGGCTTCTTATAATTCATCTTTAGTAAAATCGTGGTATTTTCGCTTTCCTAACACTCTCTTATACTTATTTGGCATTTTGTCAAGTCACCCAAAATCTGTAACAAAAAATGTATAAAAGCATTACTTAACCTCAAAAAATAAAATCAAGAGACCTGGGATTCAGAACCCGTTGAGAAGACAATAAACTATTGTAAAAAAATATTACATGTAATTTGCTCATATGGATACCTTAATTATATAACATATCAAAAACCGTGGTTTCTTATCTATTATTCAGTATTTTTAGGAGCCAGATAAAACACCTGTTTACAACTTTTAGCTACTGAAAACATTACTTCATCATTGTGGAATACTTCAGAAATTTTTCTGAAGTTTGGGCGTTTACCTAAAAGATGGCAACAGTAGTTCCAAAAATAAATGTCACACTGTGTCAAGTCACCCCTACGATTTCAAGTCACCCAACTCTACGGTACTACACTTGGTGCAAATTTATGTATTTTAATTTATACATTAGAAGGCGGGTTAGTTCAAACGATCTAGTAACTATGGGCGACTGTTGCATATTTTGATAGTAGAAATAAGGTGTGCTTAGCTCAGGGGTGGCCAATCCAAATGATCTTGCGGGCCACTTTGGAAATGCATCTTAACTCTGCGGGCCGCTTATAAATTTATATATCCCCATATTAGACGTAGACCTACTATAGACATTTTTTTGGAGTGAAAAATTGAAACATAATGAGTTATTATTATTGCGTTTACTATTATTCATACATGTTAACATAGATAATATAATAATAATAATAATGATACTAAACGCACATTGTAAAGAAATATACTGCGCCCGTCTAAAGTCCCCCCCCCCAACATATCACGTGAACCATAAAACGGAAATTAATAAAATTTTGGGAAACCGAATTAAGACACATATACGTTTTTGATGGTATTCAGTGACGTAATCATTAAAAATGGAGGACAGCCGCCATTTTGTAATGTGATTTTAAATAAGATCATATCATGGGCGTAGCCAGCTAAGTGCAGGGAGGGGCAACTGCCCCCCCCCCTGGAAGAGCAAAAATAAATTAAATAATTTTTAAATTTTAATAAACAAAAAATTAAATCTAAAATATACATATTTTTCTGTTCTGCATATTTTTTTTGTTATCTGTTATTAGTTTAATTTAAGTATAATTGAAATCTCAAAGTTTTGTTTTCGTTGCCTTTTCTTTTTATCCTAAAATTATACATTTTGAACGACCATGGACCATGGTTTGCCCCCTGTTATAAATCCTGGCTACGCCCTTGGATCATATGGCAAGTAATACCTCATTTGAAAGCTCGTTTCAAGTCCTTTTCAACATCAACAGCGTTAAAATATTGCTACTCATTTATGAGTTTCAACTCAAAAACCTCAAAACATTCTTTGGCGTTTTTGGGTTGAAACTCATGAATCGGTAATAATATTTTAATGTTGATGTCGTTGAAAAGAACTTGGACCGAGTCTTCAAATGAGGTATTACCTGCCATATGATCCCATTTAAAATTGCGGCGGTCTTTAGAGGGACACTGTATAACACTAAAAATGAAATATAAAAAATATATAAATATAAATGAAATAAAAAAAGTTAAATCATTAAAAAATATTTATTTTACTAGTGCGATATTTGTTTCTCCACTCTTTCACTTAGCTTTTGCTAATCGATCTCAATTTGGGTATTTGCACACCATAATTGGTGTTGCAGGTTAGCCTTTGGACGTGTTTTGTGTTTGGTCAATTTCATTTTCGAAAAAATGATTCGTAGGTGTAAGTTGAATCATACGCGGTAACAACTTTTTGTGCCAGATTTCTCAAATTGGAAATTTTCTTTTTTGTAATGTAAGTGTTATAAAAATTTATTCTTGACAGTGTTTTAATTCAATATACCACTGTAAATCAACCAGTTCCATTTGGAGATTTGGGGCCGACTCGATTTCAACATAAAAGTGATATATTTCAAAAATTTTGTTGTACCTAATCGGCTTTCAAAAGCAGCTGTAAGTTTCCTTATTTCTTTTGCATATTTGATGTAATTGTTACATTTTGAATTCTTAAATTCTTTCAACAATAGAAATTGATGAGCGTTATTACTTTTCAAATGCGATTCAAATAACAACAATTTCTTCTAAAATGATTTGGTGTGATTAAATGTATCGATTATAAGGTAATCTTTTCCTTGCAATGATATATTTAATGGATTAAGTTTTTCGACAATATCCACTAAAAAGCATAAATCCAATAACCACTCATCATTTCTTAATTCTGGTACAGGTCTTTGCTTAAAAAGTCAATTTCTTCTCGTAACTCATAAAACCGCTGTAAACATCTTCCACGACTTAACCATCTGACTTGACTGAAGTTTACGTCACCAAAGGTATTCAGAATCTAATTCTTTCAGAAACTCCTTAAATTGCCGATTCAGAAGTGCATGTGATTGAATGTAATTCACTGTTTTTATAACTACTTGCATAACATGATCCATCGATATCAATATCTGTCATATATTAGCAAGAATATTATTGTAAAATCAAAGTTAATTTTTCTCATAATTTCGACAGTTAATTTTTGAATACATGGATGCCCAAATAATGTATTTTTTTAATAGATTGGTTTTTATTACTTTGGCTATTATAAAATAAATATATTTTGTAAAAGTGTGATGAATCTCGCGGGCCGGAAAAATGTTCAAGGTGGGCCGCGGGTTGGCCACCCCTGGCTTAGATAGATGTTTTTTTTTAATAATTGACGGGGTTGTTGATTTTTATGTTTAGAATGTTTATAATATTATTATCTAAATGAAAAGGTAAATTAATTATAATATTACCATTAATTGATTTGAAGACAGAACGTTTCCCTTATAAATTGAAGTAAATAATAATTGAAATGTATACACGAATTGTTTTACTATAACATGGTAAGGGTGATTATTTCATCTAATATAAATTAGTATTAATGATAATAATTTGAAAGATAATATTACATCACAATCTTTTTATTTGATGTCGAGAGGTCTCTTAATTTCATTTTGATGTATTTTGTTTGACATTTCGCGCCTATAATATAGCATATCTTATAATCGATATTCACATGTAAAATGTATGTAGCATAAGACGGCTCCCGTGTAAAAGAGCATAAGGCCACCTTTGGGAGATAACCGCAGTAACAATAAAGTACGTTAATCGTTGGAATACCGTGTGTGTGTGTGTGTGCCTGCTTTGATATATGTTACCTTTTGGTTCATTAATTGTAAATGCAGACCTTTAACATGTGATGTTTTACTTATACTACAGTTATCCAACTGTATAACAGGGTGATCACCATCTTTGAGGTACAAGCCTGTATTAAATGTTATAATATTCCGACATTGATTTATTAAGATTAGAGTAGTTTTATAACAATTTAGATCTTTCAATAACAATAGAATCTAAATACGTATTGATCTATGTATTTATAGCTAATACTTTCATTTTATTTATGTTATTATTCTTGTTGTAGTGAGCGGAAAGGTTTTTCTTTGGTAGTTTGTTACCTTTATTTTATCCTCTCCTAGATACCCGCAACACGTATATCCCGTAAAACTCTTTCACACAACGTGGGCGATCGTACCTCCTCTCTCATTGAAATTAAACGGTCATTTGACTTAGGTAAGTTCCCGTATTAACTTTGTTTTTGCATTTGAGTTGCGCAGTCGCTAGACTGGCCTGGGTACATTACAACTTGAATTAAGTGTCTGGGCCAATTTGACAGGTTTAAATGTTTGTACTTGTGACAACCAAGGTATTGTTTAAATGCGAAAGTTTCTTATACTAAATTTCACAATGAATAATTTAACTTATAAACACCAGACTTCAAAATGTTCGTTATGTGTTTATTACCCTGTGTCTTTTACAAAGTTATTCATCAAAGGGCGAGAGGTTTTGCTGAAACAAACTTTTGACGCAACGCCACTTACCTTCTCTACAATATCATTACCCACTAAACTAAATAATAACGATTTGCTTGATTGTAATCTACCTCTGTTATTATTTGTGCAGAATGGTAGTTATAAATGACTGCTTTTAGATTTTACGTTGCTCAATTACCGTCTGTATGTTTATGACTTGTCTGCAATTAATATTTTTCCTACCGTTAATGGGGCTGACAAGAGATGTGAGAATATAACCAACTTTTCTACTGCACGAAACTCAACCATACTCTGGTTTATCGATGGCTATGAGCCAGGTACCTTCGCTGAGGGCAGCGATCTTGACTTCTTCGGTTTAGTGTCAGATGTGTATGTGTAGTTTGTATGTAGAAGAAGGAACATTGGGGTTTAGAGTATTAACACAGTAGAGATGGATGCTTTGTCATTTGGCCTCTGTTTTATTGGGGTAGAGGTGTTTCGCCCCACCGTTTTGCTCCCATTGTTTTGCCCTCGCCGTTTCGTCCTCGGTACACATACAATATGTATATTTTTGCATTAAGTAGGAATAGGAATAATAATAACACAAGGGGCGAACAATTATCAATAAAATTTCACACGTTCATCATAGTTTTCAAATATTTCTAAGGAAAGCTATTGCAGTGAAACTTCTTTAATCTCAACCTACTTTTAATATCTCATTACAGAGCGATTAATGACGTGGATGTCTCCATTATTACTACTATTCCTTTTGTTAATGTGATTAATGGTAATTAGTGTCACATTATTTATAGACATTGTTCGCTATTTAAGATAATTTATTTTAGCTAAGAATCATTTAAATATTATTATTAATTAATAATTATTATTTTAATATTTTGAATTTTAAAATATTTTGTAATCTGTGTTATTTAATAAAAATCATGTGGCTTTCAATTATTTTCATTTCACATCGAGGGGGGGGTTGCGAAACTGCCAGGGAGGAAACGGTCTAAGAGCGAAACATACACAGCGGGGGCGAAACGTCATATAACCGTTTTATTTGAATATTAAGTACAGAATATCCTGTCACCCACATTCTTTTGTGCCCAATTTTACGGTATTTATCGTTACATGAAACCCTTCCTATTTGATATGTATGTACGTCTTTCTGTGTCACACTATAGGATTGTCCGTATGTCCGTACGCTGTGTTTAATCCGAACGGTTTGACACGTAGAATGACGCGGTTTTCTTTAGAATAATCCTTTTGTCATTAGTAACTACGGCTACTAATATGGTTGACATAGATGTTTGCAACACAGTACTGCACCCGACTTAACGACTGCTTATTTCTATTTAACGTGCTCAAAAAATTTCACCTGACTGTATGCACATTTATTCCTAATGAAATAATATTATATTTATTACTTTTAATTTGATATAAATTGTATATTTTTACATGTTTGAATTCTACGGCTTCAAATACATAGTTCATCTGCCAAATGTCAACTCAAACGCCATTTTACTTTGACAAGAGTCGGCTTCAGGAACATGCTGTGTTAAAAAAAATTAGTGTTTTATTTAGGAACTAAGGAAATTACTATGCATATCGTTTTACTAGTACTTGAAAGAGCTATTTAATATACAAGGTAGCCCATGTATGTTTCTATTGGGAACAGTGAGGTTTAGTTAAAAAACCGTAATTTTTAAATTTGATTGTTAACAAACTTCACAAAAATTAATTATTAGGAAAAATAATATTGTAAAATTGTAAGTCAATTGTCCATAATTTAGATGAAGCCAAAATGATCTAAAATTAAAAAAAAAATTAAAATGGCGCCTGAGTTGACATTTGACAGATGAACTGTATGTATTTGAAGCCCTAGAATCCAAATATGTAAAAATATACAGGGTGTTACATTTAAATTTTCAGTTTTTGCGTCATTTCCGCTGAAACCAGAAGTCGGCCATATTGTTTTTTTATGTAAAAAATCCCAAACTGGTACTAATATAACCCACCAAAATTTTGACAAAATCACACACCCGGTATATAAAAACATATTCCCATGGCTACTTATTTAATAAATAATGTTTTTATCAAAAAGCAAGGCATACTTTCCTATAGGCCGCGGTTACTTTGCTCCATCCTAAATTTTGTATTAAAATGCCACTATTTAAGTATACGAGCAAAGTTACGCGAGAATTTTGTCACCTTTATACGGGACTCAGATATGTACACAAAAAATACAAAATGTTGTATGGATTATGTTTTAATTGTAAGAAAATGAAACAAAATTATGTATTCATTAAAAAATAAAAATTCATTGCACTGAACAAATAAAAAATAGCCAGCAGCGTAAGCTTTAGTCAAAAATAGATTCTGGTATGGTGAAAAAACCCTCTTAGAAACTTGGTTAGGAGGGTTAATGGAGGCTACGACGTCGGACGATGAGAAAGTCACTCCACCCCGTTTGAAGGGCCATTTCTATATCTTCAGGGACTTTTGCATTGAGTTAAAAATTTACAATTTCACTATGTACAGTTATCCTTCATACGCAAATGCTACGCCCTACCTCTCGGACCACACTTTCAAACTGAATGCCATTATATTGGGATGTGTTGCCGTTCAAAAAATTTATAAATTGGTTTTCTTTTTCTTCGTCTTCGATAAGTGTGCAGAAATTCATTTCGTTTGAAGAGTCATCAAAGATCAAGTCATTCTGCTGCTTCGAAGTACTGCAAGTGCGCTCGTCTACCAGGGTATCTTCAGTACCCATGAGTATATCTGCGCTAACACTTCTTCCAGCGGAAATGTTCATCTTTTTCTATGAATCTTTACAGTAATGGTTAGCTCGGACCTCTTCGCCACGAGAGTTTTAAAAAATCCTGGCTACATCATCTCTGGATTACAAGTATTACGAGGTATACGGCGTAAAACTTCTTCTGCATTCAAAATAAACACTCCGCATTTTCGAAACCCAGCTTGAAAATTGCCTTCAATGTGTGGTGTGATAATTTCCATCATTTATCATCTTAATCGTGGAAACTGTTGTTTTTGAATATTAGTGGATCGAATCGCTTCTGTAGTTTCTGTCCAGTCCGTTAACACCTTCCTCCGTGCCATTTTCAGTGGCCGGAAAAACGTCACATCGAGAGGCTGGGGTTAAGTGTACTATTAGGTGGAGGACAAATTAAATGTATTTTGTTTTCTCGGCACAGTTGGAAAGCAGGTACAGTGATATGTAAATAAAGGTTATCAGGTAACGGCACTTTTTTACCTTCTAAATTTTTTAGTCGAGGTATCATCAAACTCTCAAACCAGTCCGTGAATATATTTGCATCAAACCAACCTGGGGGACTAACATTGTAACGGAAATCCTTAGGACCATTTTTCTTGCACATGTTAGTATCCCGGTAGACTACGTAAGGAGGCAATAATTCTCCAGCAGCATTTCTGCAAAACATGACAGATACGGATGTTCTGAAAGCGTTTCTAATAATTTCCGGGTACTTGCTTCCTTTCTTAACAAGTACCATTTTTTTTCCAGAGTCGTCCACAAGATAGGTTTAATCGAAGTTCCATATATTTCTGGGAGGAACATTCCTTATTTCGTTTTCCAAATTTTCAAGAAAACTCCTGATTATTTTTTCCTTCATGACAGTCAGTTCAGGATGTCGAACCA
This sequence comes from Vesta saturnalis, assembly GCA_036346205.1. Taxonomy (NCBI): domain Eukaryota; kingdom Metazoa; phylum Arthropoda; class Insecta; order Coleoptera; family Lampyridae; genus Vesta; species Vesta saturnalis. The sequence goes on along the minus strand of JARFJB010002364.1, from coordinate 2,422,700 downwards.
TAAAGTCTTTTATCCAGTCTTGCCCAGGTAATTTGCCATTAAATATTTTCAACTGTCTTCCACGACGGTTTAAGTAATTCTTGATAATGTATCGCAATTCCGTTGAGTTTATGGGGTATCCTTACTCTATGAAAGCAACCAAGAACTCAACAAAGCTTTGTTCTTCATCAGAAGCGAATATCGGTTGCTTTCCTGGTTTCTTCACGTGCTTTTGTTTGTATTCAAAATTGTTTTTGGTATTTTGTAGATTTTTTCTGCTATTCTGTATGAAATAATATCACCACTTTTGATTTCATTTAAGAATTGCTCCAAGGCTTCAGGTGTATAATCACAATAACGTTTTATAGTTTCTAGGCATTTCTCTGCCAAAATAAGGAAAAAAACGTACAAAATCATTTTAGATTATCTAGTATCATCAAGAGAGGGTCTTCTTCTACAACATTATAAGAAAAGGACACACAAGTTAGTTTATATACACTTAGTTGGCAGATAGAAGATAGAAGAAAAACAACCGTGCACGCCAAATTTTGCAAATTAAACAAATCACACATTCATCGACCACCACTTCACTGGATAACTATTTCTATACTATGGAACGTACACCGATATTTTGGGCGGTATTCATATTGTATAGGGAACCATCAAAACCTCCTACTATTGTATTGCAGTATAAGCATCATGTATATTAGCAAAACTACATTGAAACTTTTTTTCTTAATGGTGGAAAGTAAACCCCCAGTGACGCAATGTTTTGTTACTACTAGTATTCCTGAACAGGATAAAACCTAAAGCACTCAGGATGGGGTTAGGGATATTGTTAGGCTGCTAAGCAATGTTTATGAACGGCTACCTTAAATTTTCTTAAAACAAAATTTGGTGGAAAACAGGAACTGGGTAGTGCATTCCACGAATTGGTGGCCGTGTGTAAAATGTAGATTGCACCAGTGTAGTGTGACAAAATGAAATTTTGAGTGTGTAATTATGATGTGAATGAGAAACAGAGGGTTCCTAGCGAAGATGGCCTGCAAAGGTATTAAGGAGTGTATTTCGTAAGCACTTGTCATTTATACGTCTTACAGGTCTTTTTTAAATGCGGTTTACCATATCAAGGACGTATTTGGGCGCACTGACCTAGAGATGGAAATTTAACTCCAGATGAGGTCGAATTTGAGCCTTATACAGCAAAAGGAGTTGTTGCGATGTGAAGTACGGTTTAGATCTGTATAAAAAGCCCAGTTTACCGCCAGCTGTTTTGCTGGCTGACAAAAGGTGATCAACCCACGAAAGGCTCGATGATACATACTGTCAGCTCTAACATAGAAATAGATACTTCTTCACCAATGGCTACAAATTTTAGCTACTTAACAGTTTGGGTAATATAATAGAAGATTTGGTGCCTTATGCTCAGTCGTAGATTAAAGTGGGCCAGGTTCATAAAATTAACCAAAAATTATTTACATGTACCTAGATATGTTCGCTTTAAAATCGGGGTTGCGTCTTCCTGAAACTAATAGTTAAATACTCGGACGCCAACTTGTTTTCAAATATGGAATAAACAAGTAAACCATTATAAAATAAAGTTAAAAGAAATTTCTACAATAACATATTTTATTAGACTACCTATATTTAATTATAAGTGGAATACCTTAATGTTAATGTTAGTAACGTTATAACCTAATGAATACATAATGTTGTGTGTAATGCAATTAATGGAATCAGAATACCGTATTCTTGGTCACACTGCAGATAACGACATGGATGCCTGCTGTGTCAGCGTTTTGGAAAATTGTTGCGTAATATTACTTCAGGTTGAAATAAATCTTGATTTGTATACTTAATAATTCCCAAATGAATAAATCTCACTCTTGATTAATCGTACTTATACCATAACTTAGATTAACGATAAAATATTTAATGGCGTCGATGTGTTTAAACTTGTAAAGGTGAAGTTAAAGTAAAAAATAAAACGTAAACATGAAAGTAAAAATAAAAGTGCCTGAAAAAAACGCAAACGTTTCAAACATTATAAAATAACTTTAAATAACTCACCATAAAATTTATAGCACTTTTAATAAAAAATATTTAACAAGCAAAAATGGATGCTTACATCCACCTTAAAAATTCATCAACAAAGCATCGCTAAAGTAGTCTGCGCATGAACATGTCTGAAACTGAATGTCCAAACGATATACGTACGAGTTCTAATTAAAATAATTAAATGTATGTTTTTATGCAACTAGATATGCAACACTCTCTGCCCAAAATGCACATTAAGTTGCCTACATATAGGTGAATTATTAACAACACGTTTGAAGTTTGTTACAAACTTTTTAAGCCATTCTATTTACAACAGGAAATGATCGATCTTTCTTGGCGGACACAAGGCAACACAGTTGTGGAAAAACAGGACTATAATGTAGAGTGCTGTCGTCTGCAAAGCAATGGATCGGATTAGTTACTGAAGAAATTAAATCATTTATGTATAGCAGGAAAAGTGGGAGTGGGGTACGGCGGCGTTAATAGTAGTTTCTTTCGAAAAGAAACCATCGACAACACGTATACGTCTTTAGTCGAGAAAGCTGGAGCTCCAATGATCCGCGTATCGGATAAGCCGAACGAGGTGAGTTTGGCAAGTATGCCAAACCTGGTCAAAGGCCTTTGAAATATCTAAAGCTACTACGACTGTTTCACCGGACCTTTCTAATGTGTTACTCCAAAGTTGGGTGACAAATAAAAGAAGATCACCCGCTGAATCCAAACTGGTGGTCGCTGAGGATTTTATTGGATTCAGGGAACCAAGGTAGTTGATGGATGATGGCTATCTCCATGATTTTCGATAGAATGGAACAGATAGCTACTGGTCGATTGTTTTAGGGATTGGTTTTATCGCCGTTTTTAGGAATACGTTGGACATTTGTCAACTTCTACGATGAAGGAAACTATCCAGATGACATGGAGGGCGAAAAAGTTTGGGCAATACAGGTACTATCTCGGGGGAGAATTTTCTAAGAACGATAGCTGGAACACAGTCAGGGCCAGTCGTCTAGTTTGTATCAATAGCGGATTGGTTTCATAGCGTGTGGGGTAGAGTTGAGCGATGGCACAGTTTTACCAGAATTATTGAAGCAAAGTTTTCGACGAAGTGGTTCGCTTTGTCACAGGATCAGCTACTGCAGATCCGTCACTAGACCTCATCGGGGGGAGTAAAATGTATTAAAGTTTTTACTGATGGCTTTAGCTAATGACCAAAAGGACATGAGACTAATTCTTTGCATTTACATTCTTCAAACATCTTTTTACCCTTGGTGATAATGCTATTGCAGCTATTCCTTGCGACAAAATAGCCCGCGTGATTTACGACAGTTAATTTCCATTTGGTATAGTTTATACTTTTGCGATAAATCAAACCATAGTTGGGAACGTGAATGACCTGTGCGAATATGTTTTTTGGGAATGTATACCCATCAAGATATCTTCAGTTAATGAAAGAGCAAGGGCCGTTTAAAGCAATACTCACGCCAGGTGTAGGTTGCAAAAAATCTCGCAGTTCGCTCTAGTTAGCTGATTTAAAATACTACATAGTTCTATATGTTTTTTGAATAGTAGTGGTATTTGGTACAGAGGAAGTTATTTCGATTAGGCAGAGATCTGATTAACCAAGTGGGTAGGTGTGAGGAATAGGTTCAGGAGATATGGAGTATGGTTAGGGTTGTCAGGGATTTTGTAAGAGATATCGTAAGATGGAAACTGTGGTGAAAGGTAGTCTATTCTCAGACTAAGGTAATCAAAAAAATCTTAGAAGTTATTATCATTCGAAGACCTATATAAACAGCAATTTCACAAATTGAGGCGCAGAATGTTTGAACTAAATCGCGTTTTCCAAAGTGGACATCCTCTTACAACCTACATTGCCCTTTATATACGCACATGCACAGTCTTTTAGGCGAAAGTTAGAGTGGTGGTTGTATCTGGGAAATTATAGCTCAGGCGAATCTGTGCTTCCAGGGGCGACTTGTGTTTCTGATAGGATCAAAATATCCGGTTGCACTTGGTAAAGGTGTAGGTGAACTGCATTAAAATTCGACCTGATACCATGTATGTTGCAGATTCGGTCCGATCTTGGCAGCCGCGGCTCGGCAGTCGCGACCCGGCGGCGACTACCAGACCACGGCTCACCGTTTTGTAGGAATATGAAAAGCTTTCCGACGTAGGCGACTGTGTCGCGTTGGCGGTGGATGTATCCTGCGCGCAATCTTCGGACCGCTTCGAGAACAGTATGGTCGCATGAATCACTAGTGCAGAGCGCAACAAATATAAAAATGGTGTCGTTTAATGACTAATATGGGACTCCCATAGTAAATTATGAAGGCAACATAGATTAATAATCAAGTAATCAAATATTTCTGTTTCAAGTGTTATAGGTGTATACAAAATTCGGAAAATTTGACTCAGCCGTGCTAAAGAATTCTTTGCAACTCTTTTTGTCTGGTAGATTCGGTAATTAAAGATAACTTTATCACGATCACTTCTGACATGGTCTCTGTAATAAGGTTTCATCAGGTAGACATCCAATGCAAACGCGTCGTCACCAATTAAAAATGTGGGAATAAGATATCTGTCCCTAGTAAAGGTGCTGCTTGTGGTACATTAAATTGACGGGAGATAATTTTCTTTCCTATGGCTGACTTTTGAAATATTCCTTTGTCACCTATCTTTCGATACGAACCCCATCAACAGCAATAAATTTGTAGTTTGCGTCTACAATATCCAGTAGCACAGTGGAAAAGTAATCTTTGTAATTAAAGAAAATTGACCCACTGTGTTCCGGAGCCTTGATACGAACATGCTTGCCATCGATAGCTCCAAAACAATTCGGACAATTCCACCTATCCCACAACTCTTTCGCAATTAGTTTGAATTGATTTTCCGTTGGCAGAGGAAAGAAAATTGGTACTAATTTTTTCGTACACTTCTAAGAACTTGCTGGATTAGTCTGCTTTTATAGCTTGCTGATATACGATAAGTAAATTCTAAGGTTGCGTATGTTTCACCAGTTGCCAGGAATCTGAAATATTTTTGTTTTAGGTGATGATTGCAAAAAACGATGGAAACAATTCCTATACAAGAATCAAGCGTAAATAATATATTACATACCGAGGCGGAATGTTCTATTGCTGTCAAGAGAAGTATAGTTCACAGAGAGGTGTAGCCACGAGGTGAACTATTCTCGAGACAGGGGAATGGTACTTTTGCCGAGGTATGTATACAATTAAAGAACAAACAACATTATACAATTCAAATCAAAAAATTTTGGAACACATCCAGCACGGCTTCTCGTTTAATACTGAAGGTGGTGATAATGCGACTTTAATGAAAAGCCGTAAATGTTATGCTTACTATTTTTCTATTGGTTTTGTCGTTACTTGTTATCAATAATCCACTTATTAAATATGCTTACTACAGAAAACATGTTGTTTGTTTCCACCTTTGCTTGCGTTCGCTCACCATCTACGCACGTGAGAAAAAATGGTTGCATACTCTTAACCCTTTATTAAAATTGGCAAGTTGTCAATTTGACATTGATAGTTTAAATCGATACTAGCTCCCCAATAGATTGGAAAGTGGTCCATTACTGACCGCTTCATCTCATTACTGTCTCCTTTTTTTGTTATTACTGACCGCTTAAAGTAAACCCGTAGAATCGTTCACTTTTCAACCTTACAGGATTAGAAAAGCGGTATCTTACAAACTAATTGTGAATAAAATAAATTACCAACCGGATCAGCAGCCAGCAGTAAATCAAAAAATGGCCTTTGCTTGAAAAACTTACATTTTTGGAAAAAATTCCCAAAAGGACGAAAAACTATATGTAATGGCGAAACCCCTGATGATGCTACTAACAACGAAAACGAAGTATCAAATGATGAAAACTGTTATAATAATGAAGACAGTACTGATAAAGAAACACCGGGTAATGAAATAGAAATAAACAGAGAAGGAACAAGTGGGACAGTGGTAATAAGTAATAAGCAGTAAAGAAATAGCAGAGGATGATGAACCACAAAACAAAAATACAAAACGGTCTACCGGGGGCGTATTGAAGAATAATAAGAAAAATCAGAATAGTGCAATGCAGATGGCATTATTAAAATATTGGAAAGAGAGAGACACCGAAAGGCGAGCCCAACTTCAGGTCCTTACATCTCAATCAACTTCAATCCAAAAGCAGGAACCAGATGTGGATGGCGTTAAATCGTATTGCCTGCACGTTGAGACAATGTTGGATAGACTTACTCCTGCATCAAGAGTACAAGCTAAAACTAAAGTTTTTAATAGTTTAGCATAATATGAATTAATGAGCCTAAACCAGAGTTCTAGTAATTTTTCTAACAACCCCGCTGTTTGACCAAATCTCTCAGCTTTCGTGATCAAATCCATATTCTCTTGTAAGCTCCTTTTCATCCCTCGATCTATATGACGAGGAAACTATAAATAATTCCATTTTTTATTTACCTTAGTTCCTCGGCTGTGATCGATCATTTTTTCGTTGGTTGGATTTCGTGTTCAATTAAACTAAGTACAAATCTAAAATGTGATTTAGTCTATAATACGACCTTAAGTTCTCTTCTTTTACAGTTAAGTGTCGTTTTATCAGAATTTGAAAGCAACCTTCCTCACCTCTGGATGTATACAATGTATCAATTTTATTTCTCTTTGCCGAGCATAATTATATCATCATCTTTTCTTCGTCCTGTAGCTGCATATAGACTCCTTGTATTGCTTATCAGACATAGTTTTGTTTCAATACTCAAACACGACCGACTCACACGCGACTCGGTCGTTTCTATCCGTATGGTAATTGCTGCGCGACAAAGCAGGGAGTTGGTGGCAACAGTCGGCTGCGGCAGCCGAGTCGCGACCGCCAAAATCCAAATGGTAACATAAGGACTTTTAAACGCATCGTTTGTAGTTCGTTTAGAAGCTTCTTAGAAGCATTGTTTCTGGTATCTTTTCTAGTGTAATATTATTTTGATGTCAGTGTGTTAGATCTAGGTTAGATATTTAATCAAAAATTATAACATGCGTAAACTTCGACAGAAAGTTAAAAAGTTAATGTTGTGACCGTTATTATTCTAAGGAAATCTATTAAATTTAAGAAAAATGCATGTTTATAAATATTTAATTAACTTAGAAAGTACATTTTCAAGAATAAAAATACTATGAATACGTAGGTACGGTTTTATAATTTTTAAAGTATTTTTATAAAACAAATATATCACTTTTGTCAGAAAAGGTGGTATTTTACTAGTTACTAAAGTATTTGCTTTGGCCCGGCATAGCTTCGCCGCAAAATCATCGACAACTTAAAAATCGTCACAAAACAACGCTCTTTTGTTTCCTATTTGTTATCAATCTAAATATTTGACTTAAATCTAACATATTTCACCTATTTCTGTATTATAAGTGTTTTGTAACTGTGGTTTCCTATTAGTGGAGTTGATCGGCCTATTTCCATAGTTTATGCTTTTTGAGCGGGACGTTTCGGAAGCGGACTCGGCTTCCGTCAGTCATCAGGCTTAGTCATGAGAAGGACTGTTTTCGCACATGAGTCGAATTCATATGTTATATATAATTTCTTCCCAAGCGCTCTCAGATTCGAACTTGGTACCTTTCACTTACTAGTCTGACACCTTTACCGCTGAGCCACTGAGTAGTCCTGTATATATATATATATATATATATATATATATATATATATATATATATATATATATATAAAGCCTTTTTCGTGGTTGCGCAGAAGTTTTATTGCGTATGTTACGCAGTAACTTCTTGCGCAGGTGTATTGCGCTTAAGCTCTTCGCACATTATTGGAATCCATATGGGTTTCATTTCTACACTAGCTTGGCTTATTGGATTTTCTGCTAGTGCGATGTATGTGGCTTCTTTGAGTTTGCGACGAGTTGTGTTCTCGTCCTTTGCCACAATCTGTATGTTATTCCATTGGATGCGGTGGTCTTCGTTCCAGACGTGTTCGGCGATTCTTGATCTTTCTGTTTCGCCCTTCCGGATGTTGTTCTTATGTTCCTGCGTTCTCACTTCGAGTGGTCTACAGCTCTCTCCTATGTATGCTCTGCCTCACAATTCTTGGAATTCTTATCTTCACTGTATGGTTTGGTTTTGATTAGTATTCCCGTGAGCGTTCTGATCTATTTGAAGGCAGTGCGTATCTTGTATTTGCTGCCTATCCTTCGTATATTGTCTGAGGTACCTTGTATATATGGTATTATCGCTGTATATTTAGGTTTCGAAAAAGTTGGGTGTAGCGTGCTGTGCGGTTAATTTCTATTCGTTTGCCGGTATCATACTAGGTCGTCATCGAATAGACGGGGGGATACAGCGGGCATATTGAGTATTATCTAGGGATTCTTCTATCTCCTAGAGGAGGTCGTCAAGGGGTTGTGTTAGGATCGTGGGTTTTTTTTTCCGTGGCAATTGAGGAAATCGGTAGTTATAGGGAGTGGTGAAGATCTCTTTCGTTGGGACTGTGTCGCCGAAAATTCTTTTAAGTGCAAAGTTACTTTGTAATGTTTGTATTGTGTATGATGGGGGAGTATGTTTGCGTGTTGTGTTGTGAGCTCGTTAAAGTACCGCAAGGTTACCTGTGTATGCGTCTGAGTATACGGTGTTCACAGGAAGCGATAGAGGAGAGGTGATTAGGGTTTATGTTCGTGTATATGGGTGTTCGGATATCTATAACAGGGCGTATGTAGTTGTGTTAGTGTTTTGTGGTGGCAACCTTTGAGTCTATCCCGGAGGGCCCCCAGTAGGTTTGCTCGGTTTCTTACCCAGTTTAGTGTTTTTTTTTACATCAGGGAACCAATTGCGGCTTCTCGTGAAGAGGGTTCCTAAGTAGCTGACTTGTTGTTGGAGTGGGAGTGTTTCTTGGTTTAGGGTGAGGGAAACGTCTCTGCTGGCTAGTTTTGGAAATTTATCTTCGGTATAGTCAGGATTTCGGAAGAGGATTGTTTAGGTTTTGGTAGGATTGACGGATACTCCACCGGTTGGCCCAGTTAGGGAAGTTTCGTAGTGTTTTGGAAATGAGGCGGGAGGCCGTTCCGCTGAACCGCCCAGAAGGCGGTGTCATCCAAAAAGTGCGCAACTACTCCGGGTTGTGTTGAATGAGAAGATAGTGTAAAGGATCGGGGCTCAGGCAGAATCTTACGGTGCGCCTGCTATAGGTTGAAAAAGATTGGAGGTTTTTCCTATTTTGACTCGAACTGGCCGATTAGTTAGGTACGAGGGTAGGAGTTTGGAGAAGGGGTCGGGTATGTGGAGGTTTCGGATCTTGTGTAGGAAGACCGGCGTGCTAGACCCTGTCAAATGCTTGCTTAATGTCTAGAAACACAGCCAGGTTGCATTGCTTGTGATTGAATGCTCTGGTGGTTTCCGTAAGCATCTTCAACAAGGGATCATGACATGTTCGGTTGGGACGGAAGCCGAATTGGCTGTTAGGAAAGAGTTCATTAGATTCAAGGTGGTCCCTGAGTCGACTGGCAAGAATCTGCTCCAAGCATTTCCCAAGGCAACTCAGGAGGGAGATGGGTCTATAGCAAGGTGTGGTTAGATCGGAGTGGGGTTTGGGCATCATGACGTGGAGGCCGATTTCCAGTCCGTTGGGAAGTGGGATAGGATTAGGCATTTGTTGTAAATGTCGGAGGGCTGGGTCGGGTAAGTGCCGGAAGATTTTACGATTTAGGCCGTAATGACCTGGGGCTGAATTTCTTACTTTTTTTAAAGTACGAGTTGACCTGATCAGGAGTGATGGAGGCATAGAAGGGATTCTTGTTAGAGTTGCATTTCGGGAAGGTTAAGGGTGCGAAATTCTTCAAGGCGGCTTTCAAGGAGTGCCTTGAACTGGTTATCGAATTGTGGATCTTATGGGGATCGCAAAATGGATTGGAGGTGGAGACCAAAGAAGTCGGTCTTTCCTTGGTCGGGGGAGATTAGGTCGGTTAGGTGGGATTTAGGGTTTACTTTCCTTCTGGTCAATCTAACGAAGTGTTGCCAGAAGAGTGTCCCGTTTCTATAGTCTAGCTGGGAGGTGGCTTCGGTTCAGGAGTCTTCGGCGTATTTGTTTGCTTCTCGCCTGATTAAGGCGTTAAGGTGAGAACCGGGTGGACCGCAGGAATTGACGATAAATTCGTCTTTCCTCTTTGATCCAGTTCATGATGTGCCGTTTGCGGGAAATGTTTTTCAAGGGGCTTAGATATCGATCGCTTCCGTATTTACGGAAGTTACGTGTCTAATGGTTCTCTAGAGATTTTGGGTCGTTAGAAGATTAGTTGTTGAATGTGTGCAAGTCTGCCTTTAAAAAACCTCTAACGACTGTATGTTGGGGGAGCTGGACAAAATGAAGTTTTGACCAGTAGTGGTAGATGATCTGAAGTGAACGTGTTGCCTAAAAAGCACTCACGATCGAAATAGTGTTATAGGTTCTTACATAATGATATGGTCTATTATTGAGGCACCTAGATGTTCTAACTATGTTGGCTGTGTGTTAGTGACTCTCAAAAGCGGCAACTGTAACAAAGCTGATAGCCTCATACCGTTGCCATTACTTCTGCAGTCACCGAATTGGGTGTGGCGGGCATTGAAGTCACCTAGGATTACTGCATTAGGGAGGCTGGATCCCTAAATTAAAAGGTCATTGGGGTGTTGTGGCCGGGCGGATTGTAGTATGAAAAGAAGACGATCGGGTGGGAAAGTGCACCGTCACAACAACGCATTCGAGATACTGTAAGTACGCAGGAAGTTGAAAGGGAGTGGATAGGAAGCAATTTTTGATTACGAGGGCGTTTCCGTGGTATGATATGTATTAAAGTTAAGTGTACATCTGTTTGTGAGCTTTGTTTCCCTGATGGAAAGAATATGTATGTTGTGTTCGTGTAAGAGGTTTTTAAGTAGGGAGCGTTTCCGACGAATGCCCCTGGCATTAACGGTTCCTGCTAGGCTATTCTTTGTGGAGGATTTAAGGATTGGGTACTCGGATTACGGAGACCGCCGTCCGCGTGCCGGATACGCAAGCGCCGGTACTCTGTTGGAAGTAGAATCGGGATAGCGAGTCTAGGACACGATCGACCCTATTTCACCGGTCGAGAAATTTACTGAGGCTGTGGGCGAGTGCATGGAGGAAGTTTTTGATGGAAAGGGAATCGGTGTCAGGACTGGGTTTAAGGTGTGCGGTCTTCCGAGTAGGACTCTTCGAAAGACAGGATGGGTTCAAAGGTTGCCATCTTCGACGGGGAACTGGGAGGTTCCCGTCACTTAAGGGAGTAGGAAGGGTGTGCTTCCCCGCAGTTGTTCACCTTGGGTTAGCGGAGGATCCGCCACAGTTAGAACAACGGATGAAGCGAGAGGACACTTCTCAACGGTGTGCCCTATCTGCGTGCAGGTAGAGCAATACTTAGGGAGGGGTTGTAGGATAAGGAAGGGTTCGCAACCGTAGTTCGACCGAACATGACACCGCGTGCGAGAAGGTACTTCAGGGTAACTTTGGAAAGGTGTAATGAACTAGGGATGTAGGTGTGCACGTGGCGTTAGAGGTGATGCGAAGGACGTTGCTTCACATGTGGAAGATCGATCGCACGCCGGATCTCTTCGGCTAGAATATCCTTATCTACATGACGAATCATGAAGGAAAAGGAGGGAGGTCTAGGGTTGGAGTTGGAGGGACGGGGACCGGGTAGTTGGGATACGGTCACGGTGGGATCCCCGAAGTGGTGTCGCAGTCTAAGCTGTGTACCGTCCGGCAAGGGCGAGGTCTATAGGAGACAGCTGTAGTTATGGTTAAAGGTGAAGTTCGACCAGGAAAGGTTAAGGGATTTTAGGGAGTTGTACACGGTTTTCTGGGTGGTGATGGTTTTGGAGATACGCAATATCTCGAGGATTGAGAGCGGGTAGGCTTAGGATTAGGGGAAGCGGGCGTGGCAATCACGGCAGATATAGGTGGCTGGGCGGGTTTGTGTGTGATGGTTTAGTGGGTTTGTGTGTAAGTTTTGTGGAGCCGTGGAACGTGTAGAAATGTGTAGATGAAGTGGAAATGGATGAGGCATTTCAGTGGGAACGGGAGCGTGTTCTTGAGGCTGGTGGTGGCGAGGCGAGGGTGTGTGCGCATGTGTTGGTGTAGGTGGACGGAGGGTGTCGGGGATACAACCATGAGTGTTGCATGGTGGCTACCGTGTTTCACCATCACGACTGTTGTTGGTATAAAAAATAAACGGAAATAAAATAAGAAAACGAGAATAGTGTTTAATGGAAGGCTATCTCCGCCGAGGTGCAGTCTCACACCCCTAGGAAAAAAGGCTTGGAAATCAGATTCAATAGAAAAGGAAGAAAATAAATGTTAACATAAAATAGTAATAATTTTTTATTAACTCTTACTGCTGTCCGGCGTCAATCCTAGTGTCCGCGTAGTCCGTCCGGCGTCAATCCTAGTGTCCGCGTAGTCCTAGACTTTATTCTCGTGTCCTTCGCATATCCTGCGGCTCCTGGTATGCTGTGGCTCTTCTTCTGATGACCTCTTCTTGGTATTATCTGTATGCAAGCAATGACAGATCTTGCCCCTAAGCGGCGAAGATCACGATGCCCGGACAGTTGGACGAGAAAAACGCTAAGTTCTATTTTTGGATTGCTTTAGAGTGTGCAATAAGAATCGCAAGAACTCTTAAGCTCTGTAGGGACCTATGTTCGAGCGAAGTTCAAACTGCCACGTTTTATCTCGCGTCCAAATTCTGCTTACATAGTTCGCGCTTTAACGTGATTGTACGAGAATGGAGGTGGCGCTTTGGTGGCGTTCTTGCGTCGAAATCTCAAAACGATTTCTGAATTACGAAAAAAAGGGATAACTTAAAATAATTAATTTGCGAATTTTTGTACAGATTTCCTGGATCTTTACAAAACGATTCGATTTATATTAATAGTATAAAAACAAGTTTCATACGACCATTGAAGTACAAATTTCATTTTCAAAAACGAGTGGCGTAGCCACGAGTTTTTTAGATAATGGGTCTTAAGAAACACGTTTTTTATGCAATTTTTGTAATTTGCCCTTTTTATGCCGTTTTTAAACAAACATTTTTACTTCAGTTGATTTAGGGATTTTTTTGTGCCGGTTGGTAATGTCTTAATTTTAAAAGTGAGAATTTGATCGAGTCACCTTTTGTTTTATTCAAATTCTGTCACAAAACACGAAAATTGAAGATAATCTTGCATGTACGCCCCATGTGTACGTGAAATTGCCAAATATACGGTTGCGAATTTACTCATATCAAAATTTTCCACTGGATGCATCCTGTTTTGACACATTTTGTAAGAGTGACATGCATGACATAATTCCGGATCAAGCGTTGCCAATCTAAAAATTTTCGTAAAATGTTCCGTGAATTAATAGCTATAATGACATCGGAGATGATGACGTTGCGTTTCTTTATATGTCTATTAAAGAATCAAAATGGAAGCAAGTTACAAAAACATAAATATGTGTGTTCATTGCGCTGTAACAGAATGAATACAACATTATATAATATTACACGGCATTTGAGTATTACCAACCCAAACATCTAAAAAATTCTATGAATGAATTTAGCCAGTTTTGATGCAAATTTTGCTGATTATTTTCCTCAATAGAAATATATCGTAAAACACACGTCACTTGCCCAAGCCTGGATGCGAGCGCCAATAGAGTGACTTATGATACTTGGTTTTAATATACTATTTTCTAGTAGGATAAAAAGTAAATTACTTTTTATACTGTTACCATGGAGACACCGAAGAATCCCGAAATCAGCCACTTTTGGTACGACATCCGGTCACAATATAGCGTCTTATTTAGGTGGTTGGAGAAAACTGAAATTGGTATTATGACCTACAATGATTTCAAAGATTACAGTTAGTAATATTCAGTGTATTCCACGTCAATTCTGCGATGTGGTATTAGGAAGGTTAAATAAATAATGCGTAATACTTTATTGCAATAACACATTGAAAATTTTACTTATTAAAATGTTTACTTCCACTAGCTCAAAACAGGGTAAGTTGTCTGTTGGAGCTCTGTATAAGGGTAGCTGTAAGGATTCCAAAAATGCAAGTAAAGATTAGCTTTTCATTTTAAGATTACAGAAATTGGTATAGCTAAAGAAGAAGCGATATAGACATAAGAAATGCAAAAAAAAAGTTTTAGTCATGTTGAAGAATTACAATATTATGTACTTCGAGAGTTAAAAACTTATAATTAAATTTAGTTAATAAACATAGGACTATAAAAATGTTATATAATAGCTGGTACCCTTAGAAAGTTTGGGTAACATTAAATCATATCACTAAACATCAATCACAATCAAACTATAATAATAAAATTAAGTACGCTATTTAAAACATCTTAAATTATTTAAAAATACTTTAAAAAGACAATACACAAATAATAAAATTAGAACAGTAAAAATGCAGGATAAGAAGACAAATAGTTGATGCATTACGAGCAGTATCGATGATTTATGAACAAAATCAGCTTTCACAATGATCTCAGATTTAAATACATCTGTCAAATCACTGTGAAAACCAGTTTCGTCTCGCTGACGTTACCATGACTCGATGAAATTCCTCTTGGTGAAAAAATGGCTTGGAGGTTTCCATTCTTAGATATATCATCACATTATTTGACATAATTTCACTTTATAATTATACTTACGTAACCTTTTCACAATCACTTAAAATATACGTACTAAACACGTGTTTTTAACAGTAAACTTTACAATAATCTAAATATGAATGAGAACAGTTTATGAATGGAGCGTGTTTCTTATCATTAATGACAAAATTTTAAAATATCTGACAGATATCGCAAATTGAAGTCATAAAAGCTATTTTTAGATGAGTTTATTTACCACGATCATGTTTTGTGAAAATGTTTGTTAAACACTTATATATAGGAACAAGATAAAATTATAACTTTTACCAATAATGGAACAATATACACAGTTCTAATAAGATGTGCAGATAACGCATCTAATTTTCTGAGAAAAAAACTGTAGATGGCAGTTTGTATAAAATAAATTTCATTTTAAGACCTGAAATTGTTTCCAGCTGCTTTTTTTTGTCTACTTATCTTTATTTACTTGAGAATCCATGAACTTCCGCTACTGAAACCGTGCACGAGTTTATAACATAAAATAGACAGTAATAGTATGAAAATAAAAAATAATTAAATATATCTCAAATTAAATAAATATGACATGACGCGCCCTACTTTAGAAATTTTTTTTTAATTAGGTAAAGCAATAACAACTCCAGAAAGTTCTCTAAATCCACGTTTGTAAATACAGAGGTACCAACAATAGTGTTACTTTCATTATACGGTGAGAAGAAACTCTAATTCCCTCTGATTGCATAAAAGAAATGATAAATACACTCAGTTGTAACAAAAGTGACACTTGATTTTTAACCTATTAAAATTAAAGAGGAGAATGGAAGTGGAAAAACCATGTTTTTTTCTTAATTTTTGACTCACCCTATGTGTTAATCAGGCAATGGTGGAGAAAAAGTGCTTACACCCTATATAAAAGACGCTTCTTTTACGAACATTTAATTTTTGTATTAATTGATTAATCTCTAAATTTGTCCGAATTACAGCATTTTTGCTGAAACCTTACGTTTATCCTACAAATTTATTTAATTGTACGATCACATTGCCTTTGAAAAACAATTTTGCCGTTGCCATAATGAATTTGTTTTATGCCTCCATATTTGACGCTTTGTCGTTGTGTCATTAATGATCGTTTCTTAAGATTGCGAATTTTACGAAATCGGTCAAACATTGCGGCAAATGTTCAACAAAGATCTACGCCACATTCGTGGTGTTGGAGTAACTAAGCAGACGGTACGTAGACGTCTAAAAGAAGTTACATGTAAAAGCTAGGAGACCTGCAAAATGTCCTAAACTAATGCCCGAATATCCTGCTGTTAGAAGAAATTTCGTAGAAAATTATAGAGAATTCCTGAATAGTCGAATGTCTATTTTCCTTAACATGGTGGATAGAAGAAATAGAATGTGGAGAAGAACTGGTCAAAGGTTTAATTAGCATTTAATAACAGAATTCGAAAGTTTTAATGGTGGGTCGGTTATGGATTTCAATCAATGGAGAGACACCTACATGTTTTTACGGTGAGGCGATCGATGACAGCCCAAATCTACATGGACATTTTACAGCGGTATGTCTCATCTCATGCAATAATTTTATATCGATGCGAAATTTATTAGAAGCTACGAGAACATTTGTGGAATGAATTAGAGAGAACGGTACGTTTTCGCGAGAGCTCCGGAAAGTCTCGAGTTTTTCCACCATCATCCAGAGCCTTTGCAAAAAATTCCACTTCTTAAATTTTTTTTGAGAGGCAAAGTAATTACTATCAACGAGTAAAATTTTTTTTAAAATCGTCTCACTGATTTGACAAGTATAGGGCATTTAAACATTAAAAATCAAGTGCGTCACTTTTTTGGAACTGAGCGTACAGAACTTTCGAGTTTTAATTGCGGAAAAACAGATGATGTGATGATTTCCCCGACGAAATTGGCATATAAATTAAGTTTTTGGCATCTTTGGCCCCAAATGACGAGTAACAGCTAAAACCATAGTATTTTATTTTTGCCCATACAAGCAATAGGTTTGGTCGTTATTCAAACAAAAATGTTTGGTCCCTAATTACAATCAACACCACAAAACCCTGAATTGAAACGAGAACATAGTTTCCCAAATACGATGTACTTTTGAAACGAAGTCTTATAAAGTTTGACCTTTAAAAGAAACCGACTTCAGTTATACTAGGGCCCAAATTTTGTTCCATAGCTTTTGACCTGGGAATTATATTCAATAGTGACCAACTAGAACATAGGACACTAGTGGTGGCCGAAAATCCGGTAATTCTACATGAACAATTGTTACACCCATACCATCGGCAACCGATGCAAGATGAACTTCAAACGTTGGTTAGCGATTTCCAAGTGCACCACAACCATTTTTGTTGGGACAAAAATCAAAGTAACATGCGAATGTTCATGATGTAAGCATCGTCATTATGAGTGTCACAACACAAGTGGAACGAGGCAATGATTAACCCACGAATAAAGATTTCTAGCGAAGTTAAGTGGTTACAACACTTGCCATAAGGGAAAAGTACCATTACCAAATTTCGGATTACAGTCAGCAGTGCCATTGAGTCTTTTTGAAAATGATGTTCTACAACCGAAAAATAAAAGCGACACAGAAAACTCAACACTTTTACGTTTTAAAGGAGATGACAAAAAATCATTAATTTCGCCTCGCTCTAAGATTTATTACAGGAAATCCAGAATAATTGTGGCCGCGATGAAAACGTGAAAACCTCAAGTTTCACGCTTACAATGGAAAATTATTCAGTCAAGCGCGTGCTAGTACTAAATTTGTACCAATAACCTCTATTTACAACAAAAACTGTAAAGATTACACCGTGGTAAAACCAAAACACTTAATTAAAAAAAAAATTATTCACGGGGCAGCCTAATTTGCATTTATATTTCTTTCATGCAAATACACAGTAAAAAAATATTTTAAAAGAAAAAAAAATGAAACTACGCATTCCAACGCCCAGTAAATTCTTGAAGACGATCCTGACAAGTTAGCTGCAACAATGATGAATACGATTTAGATATTACTTAGTGATGAAGCAACGTTTTGCCTAAATGGACAAGTACATCAACATACCTAATTGTAAAATTTGGGCTAGGCATAACACCCACTGGATGGCAGAACCCCATACGCAATATCCCGAAAAAGTCGTTGTTTGGGCTGCAATTTTGGATACAATTATAAATGATCCCTTTTTATTGAAGGTAATTAAACTGATCGGAAGTATTTGATACCAATATCATGGGACTCATTACTCCAGGGAGGTCTTCTAGGTTTTGGATCAATCCTTCCCCGGAATGTACTCAGGAATGAGCAATTCGAACCCCACATATATGTCCATTGGGCCATTTAAACTGTCCACTTTATCGGCAATGTCCAGATAATTTGGTGGAGTTTCGTCACAGAATTCGTGGTGATATAGCCCAAATAACACCTTAGATACTAAACGATACACTTAAGCAGGTTTCATCATCGCATTGGTTACTGTTTAGCTAATAATGGTGCGTATCTTAATTATAGATTATTAAACTTATTTTAATTTTTTGATGCACTTTTGAATGTATATTCAGCATCTTGAATACGTTTTGCATCAATTTTTTTAATGCTTTCATGCACTCTATCCTTTCAACAATTGGTAGTTTTTCAAAAACTTTACATTTGGATATCTGTCCAAGATTGAACGACACAACTCCCATCTCCAAAGTGTTCAAAATGTTCTTTTGGGGAAAATTTTCCAAATAACTTTATTAAGACTTGTTAAGGTTTTGGGCCTGGCCATGAACACATTTTTAGTAAAAGTTCAGGGTTTTCCAAATCCCTAAATATGGGTTTTAGTAATTCCATTCGCTCGTATGAATTTATTTCCAAATACTTTTTTGGTACTTACACCAAGAGACTTCACCTTTGGGACACAGTCCATTCTACCCAAAAAAAAGTACACGCGGTACTCTGCCTTGAAAACATTTTTCAAGCTTAAATTCGGAACTGTTAACCTAGGGAACTCTTAAAATCTTTAATAGAAAGAATTTCAAATCCCTTCAAAAGAAAGCCGAAACTTTAATCACAACTATCAAATTTTTCAATAAAATTGATGAATAAATTAAGATTTTAAAAGTGCAACTATAGAAATCTGTTTTTGTCCGCTGAAAAAATAGTTTTAACCCTTTGGTCAATAAAAATTAGGGTAAATTGTTTTACATTATATAATAGCACTCCATTGTGAAACTATAAAATTTAGTTTCGCCACCAAGCAAATAGTTTTTACAATGAAGTTTGTGCTTAAATATACTGGACATCACTGGTTCTAAAAGATGACCAACATGATAAATTCATACAATTTGGCTATTTGATCACTTTTCCAACAGAACTTATGAATATAGATTTGGTGCACTGCAGGTCCCAAACGATAGGTAACACTGTAAAACAGTCAAATTTGGTTCTTGTCTACAGAGAAACTAGTTTTGACCGTTTTGCCAATGAAATGGGGATATAAATGGAGCTTTGTTGAGTCCCTAATTCGATGACCAATAATGCGAAACTATCCAATTTGGTTCTTGCAACAATTTTCCAAATAAGATCTTTTGGACATTACAGATACCTCTCAAATTTGGTTCTTATCTATCAAGCAAATAGTTTCTCCTGCGAAATTGGCGTGTAAATAAAGATTTTGGTCATTACAGGCCAATGCTTGGGACATGACTCGGTTATGCGACTAATCGATTATTCGAAATCGACCAATCTAGCCGACTAGTCAAAATCGACTAATAAATTATGTCAAAAATAAAAGTTGGGATAACAATATGTGTATATTGTATTATCTCAGCAATAGTAGCAAAAAATCCGTTCATTAATAATGCGATCCTTAAGTAGGTAGGATATCTAATGAATAATATGTAGTTCGTTACTTGACTAGTCGTCTATACCGTCTACGGTAATCAGCAAAAATTGTGGCCACTATTAGAAACTCCAAACGATGACCAAATGTTGACCCATGTTTTATGGGAAACCATAAAACATGGCTCTTCTACCAATGAAATTGGTTTATAAAGATTTTGGACACTGCTAGTCCAAAAACGTGACCAACATGATACATACATACCCATCACGCCACTCTCTTGCCTCGTCTGACTGAGAACTTGTCTGCCACATTGCGATTTTGTTTTTAGGTAAAATGCTCTCAGCCCAAAATGAGACACATCAAGCATGTGCAATATTTGACGCATGTCAATCCTCGCACATAGAAATTATTCACGTTTACACGTCGTAAGAAACCTTCAGGATGGGCGGTTGGTACAATTCCGTGAGAAGTAAAATTTGCTAGAAATGAACACAGGCGAACATTTGCGAAGTTTTGTTGACTTTGATCTTAGATACAGCAGCGGTCAACCCGAGTTCAAAAGTTGAAGGTGTACATCTTTAACAGATATGTTATCTATTGGCGAAAACAGACTTGAAAAAAAAAATCAGCCGTTTTCCTGTAATCGCGGATATTAGACAGACTGGCGCGGGCGGGACGACAGACAAACGAACGAATCAGACGGGCAAAATGCAATTACAACTCTGTTTCGCATAACCTAATAAACCAAAAATTTGAATTTGCCTCATAAATTGTTAGACACGCAAGAATTTAAAATGTCGTTTCTAAAGCTTAGAGAATGATCGTTCTATATACTGAATAACGAAATTTCCTCACGTTGTAAACACTGTCTGTATCATGTGTCCCGATTTCGATGGTTTTGCAGGATATTTCAAGAACGGATTGAGATAGGAAATTGCGGTGTTCCCGTTCCTGCGCTACATTTTTTTATTAAATTAA
Organism: Vesta saturnalis; assembly: GCA_036346205.1. Lineage (NCBI taxonomy): Eukaryota > Metazoa > Arthropoda > Insecta > Coleoptera > Lampyridae > Vesta > Vesta saturnalis. Next base: position 2,402,162 of record JARFJB010002364.1, on the reverse strand, counting down.
AGATGGACTAAACAAAATTTTCATGGCACGCTTCGTTTCTGATATGTAGGGCGATCTTGAAAATTTGTCATTTTGAAACCCCTTCGTATCTATGTTAGCAAGTAACATAGAAGTGAGAACTGATACTAATAGATATTTTTACGTAGAATCAAGTAGCGTACATAACTTATCTATAATTATTGCCGTTACTTACTTTTTTTTTTAAATTGGACACACTGTATATTTTTTTGAGTGTCCGCAGCTTTCCAAAAATAGATAAAACTCTATAGTTCTTTTCAACAATAAGCCCAAAATTTATGGTTATTACACATTAAAACTTTTTAATAGTTGGCCAGGACAGAATCTGAAGTAAGTAAGTTTACCAGTTTAAGTCTGTTATTCCGATTATTTGCTTTGATTTGTCAAATATTTTTAACTTAAATTGCTGGAAATTAATTCGTTGTTAATTATGACAGTTAATATAACATTTGGAAGCGTAAAAGAATATGATATGCTTGTTTGATACATAAACTGTAATGAAAATGCAACCGAAACATTAGAAATGTATTTTCACAGGTATACCGAGCTATCTATCTTGTTACTTTGACTGACCATCTACAAAAAAAATATATCTCCAAGACATCCAGAGAGGCGACTGCTCGAAGCAAGAAAATTTTCAAGAATAAAATCAAATCTAATAGAACACAACTCTCGTTCAAAAGTCTAAACAAAGAAAATCATGAAAGAAATGGGTTATTGTTAACCGCAACAAATCCAAATACTTCTTGCAGACAGATATCTTGCAGTATTGGAGTTCCTAAAACGTAAAAATTCTCAGAAAACACAAATCACCTATATTAATGTCATATGGTCCAAAAAACTTAAGTATGTCCTAGAGATGCAGAACACCGTAGACAATTTTGTAATTGGGTGTTTATAAAACGTAAACAAAGATGTTCATTTTGAAAGATTTATTGTTTGGTCTGACGATGTGCACTCGAGCAGCGCTGGTATTTTTTATCGCTAAAATAATAGATTCTGGTTTGAGAATAATCCATATGCATTGTTTCCACAAGAACAGGGAAGCTTTTGCTTTAATCTATCTTGTTTCATATTGGGTAGTACAATCATAAATCAAGCTTTCGCCAATAGATATTTACAAATTTTGGAAAATAGCGCACACGAAATAGAAGGTGATGTGCCATTCGCACATTTAAATAAAATATATTTACAACAAGACGGTGCTCCCCACAAGCTGGAATTATTAGAAACTATCTAAATAACAACTTTCCAGGCCGCTGAGTAGGTATAAATAAACCTGCAAGATGGCCGCCCCAGATCACCAGATTTGTCAGTCCTAGATTTCTTTCTGTGGGGGTATCTTAAGAATAAAATTTATAGAATCCAATATAAAAATCTGGTGGATCTACGCAACGCCGTTGACAGGGCTTTTATGTAACAGTTTAGTTATTTTAAATGCAATAAGGCGGATCAGAACAAAGTGTGAAACTTGTTTAAGCTAGTTTTATAATGTTTTATTGCTACGTTATCCTCTAAAATTTTGAAAAAAAGATTTTATTATTTCCGCCTTGGCCAAAATTTAAATTTGTAATAACGTACATTTTGAGCTGAATGTTAAAAAGATTTGTGAAAAAATGTAAAGGGCGTCATTTAAACAAAAGGTAAGTTTCCGTTATTTTGAAGAAACGGCAAGAAATAGAGTTACACACGATGCCACTTTATTTTACGTAAAAATATCGATCAGTATCAGTTCCCACTTTATTTCTATTACTTGCTAAGGAGGGGATCCAAAAATAACAAATTTTCAAATTCGCCTTGTATATTAGAAACGAAGCGTGGCTTGGAAATTTTGTTTACTCCATCTTTCATTCCATTAAAAAGTAGGGCAGGAATGGGAAAACCTCAATTTCCTATCTCAAGCCGTCTTGCGATGCCCCACAAAACCATGGAAATCGGGACACTCGGTATATTTCTGTTCAAACTTATCTTCTATAAAAAAAATGTATATTGTCCTAAAATTGGTGTTTTATTGAAAGAAAAATTTGTACTAAGTAAAGCTTATTCTTCTACCGATCTTTCCCCACAACTCAGTATTTAAAAGTTTCCGTTAAAAATATAGTAATGTCGCATTACTACCACATCAATCGCATCTTTTAGCAGATGTACACGTGAAAACCTTCGAGGTAAAAAAAATATTATAGTTGCCACTTCAGTTTTCCAGGATAGTTGTTGAAGGTGGTCCGACTTACTGTCCTTTGCACGATGTGATCCGGCGCAGAGTCCTACACGCACTATGATGCATTATTCCCTGTTGATAAAACAAAAATTACAATTCTGAAAATATTGCATATGTATAAATAATGTCATTCGCAATGATGTAATTAATTAATTAATTACTAATTAAACAAGACAAACTTGAACAAGCACTGTTTTTTATAAATAAGAATTCTAATTGTCTCCTCATACTATCGTAATTATATTGAATTATTTCACTATTAATTATTGCAGCAATGTGATTGGCCAAAGTGCAAAATATCTTGAGGACTAAAGATAAAGTAAATTAATACCAGGAAATAATTTTTGACCGGAAATACAATCGGATTTAATTAGAAATAAAAATTAAAAACCAACATTTTTGAGAAAGAAAGCCACAAAAGGCAGGGACAATTATATTTAAAAATAGCCAGAAGCAACCGACAAAAGGCAGTATCCGATTACTCCACAAATGTTATTTTAATTAGTGAGGATGGATATAATTTTTCAAATTTGCATGTGGTGATGTGTCAAGTTGTAATTGCTGCATAATATGTAAAGGAATTTGAAATGTAAGAAATAATCTTATCTAAAATGATTATTAAATTAAGAAAAAAAATGAATAAGGAAAAATAAAATAAAGATCATAAAAGCTTGCAGCTGCGACAGGAAGCTTTAAAAGATAAAATATTGATGACCCAAAGACCTTACACATAATCACAATACAAATTAACACATCATTTCATTTCTTAGAATATTCCTAATTGTGAAATTGATCCATTTGGACAAACAATTATGCCTAAAAACTGTATAATTATCAATAATTTATTGAAGGCAGTTGAACATTTATTGCATTATAACAATTATTTTCATTGGGTCTTTATGAATAATGACTTCCGTCTGTTATTTATAAAATGTTCATGGCTTAATTCAGATGTATAGATTGTTAGTAGTTTTATAAGTGTATAAATTTGACAATAAACCAAACAATAGAAGCTAGTTGGAAAATGTATGTTAACAAAAATGATGAATCTATTCCTTTTTAATGCGTTAACGTCAGGTTTATGCTATCTTGAAAAAAATCTGAGGTCAAACCAAATTCGTAGGGCTAAACAAATCTTATTTCGTGCATTTGATAAAGACATATAGTTATTTATACAACTAGACCAAAAACGATAGTATTGTACGGAGAGAGACCTGGAATGCGACTACTCGCAAAACTATCTTTTCTGAGCGTCTAGTACATAAAATTGTTTGGGCTGACATTATTAGTTCATTAAAAATCTTTTTGAAAATTGCATGACTGCATCATGATATTTTAAGTTATGTTGGCAGCACGAAACCAACATACGTATCACATGGCTCTAATGTGTATGACTTCAACAACAATTAAACATTTTATCGTTTTGCCTACCTAGGCCAAACGCAATTAGTTTCTGGACGATTTTGAAGATTGGAATGTCAGTATTACCGGAAGGAAGCATACGCATCATCAATAATTAAACATTTTATCGTTTAGCCTTCCTAGGCCAGACGCAATGGGTTTCTGGACGATTTTGATTTCTCTCAGGTTAAGATAAAAATTGTGTCCGTTTTGTTTTGACGGTTTCTTTTAATTCCATTGAATCGAGCTGTGAAACAACAAAACCGATAATATCACATTTTTAATAAACTTACGATTTTTACTGCTCACATTCATTTTGCTTTGCCTTTTGTTCAAAGCTTTGTTGAGCGTTTTAAACTATTATAATGTAGATACAGTGTCCGTGTCAAGTCCCCCCTCCCCCAAACCTTATTATGTGAACCATAGAACGAAATTATAAAATTTGAGGAAATCAAACCAAGGCACATGTCACGGCTAGTGTAAAGTACGCCGTGCACATATACAACATATTTTATGGTATTCAGTGAAGTATTCATTAAAAATGGTGGGCAGCCAAATGATTTTGAATGTGATCATATGGCAAGTAATACCCCATTTGAAAGCTCGTTTCACGACCTTTTCAACGACATCAATAACATTAAAACATTACTAATGGTTTATGAGTTTCAAACCAAAAACTTCAAAACATGAATTGGCACTTTTTGCTTGAAACTCATGAATCAGTAGTAATATTTTAATGTTGTTGAAAAGGACTTGGAACGAACTTTCAAATGAGGTATTACTTGCCATATGATCCCATTTAAAATTATTTTACAAAATGGCGACTAGTTTGTAAAATAATTTTAAATGGGATCATAATGGCAAGTAACACCTCATTTGAAAGCTTGTTTCAAGTCCTCTTCAACGACATCAACAACATTAAAATATTGCTATTGATTTATGAGTTTCAACCCAAAGACCTCAAAACATTAATTAGCGCTTTTGTGAACCAGTAGTAATATTTTAATGTTGTTAATGTTGAAAAGGACTTGGAACGAGCTAATACTTGCCGTATTATCCCATTTAAATTATTTTACAAAATAGCGGCTGTCCTCTGTTTTTAATGATTACGTCACTGAATAACATCCAAAAAGGGTTGAATATGTGCCTTATTTCGGTTTCCCAAAATTTTTTTTTCGTCCTATCCTTGCATTCTGGCACATTCCTAACACTCCATATTTTTCTTTTGATAATTAAAACCGGTCTTACCCCTAACTTTACCTACATACATCTGTTTCGTCAATTTATCTTCGTTCATTCTTTCAATGTGACCAAAACCAAACAAGCCGTGCTTCTTTCACACAGAAAAACCCATCGTCTTCTCCACGCCACTTTCTTTTCATTATAGTGCTCACTCTATCCATTCTCGTCTTATCGAACACGCTTGGAAAAAATTTTATGTCCACAGCATTAATTTAACTTTCGTGTTTTTTCTGACATACCAAAGCCTCGTATTCACGCAGTTCTGATAGAACAAATACATTATTGTACATCCTCGCTTCGCAATGCTCATATTCTCATTTTTCCTTATAGCTCATATATTGCCATTCACTCTCCTTTCTGCATTGACACGCCACTTAATTTCACCATTCATTCTACCTTCTGCAGTGAACTTTTTACTACAATCTCAACATAACGGGTAGAGAAGCTACATTCTATTTCATATTCATGATCCACTCTCACAGATTAACTACATCAAGCTTATCAAACTGATCCCTCTGTATTTTTACAACCACTCTTACTCCGCTTATCCTTATACAGCGGAACAATAGTCGAATTTTTCGAATCGATCGATAATTACACAATCTTCCTCCAAGCTTTGCACATCCATATTTCAGCACTTTACCACTAAATTCATCTACAACTACAGTTTTATTATTCTTCAACTTTTGTACACAGCTTATTCAACTCAACATCATATTACGTTTTATACCTTATCTCCTCCAAATTCTCCTGGCCAGCTTACTATTACTTACGTATAAAAATTATACAAAAACTATTCTTACCAGCATTTCCTGAAATGCGTATCCCATACTGTTCAACACTGCTATTGCGTCCTGCTTTCCACTACGTTTTGTATTTCTTACCCACTTCCAGAAACGTTTATTTCCCCTAAAATCGTTCAGCATTTACTCGCCTTTACTCCACCATACTCGTCCATTTCTCTCTTTCTCAATCTGAACATTTCATATAACCGCTCCTTAGCCTCATTTTTTTGCAGCAATCATCATCACCATGCACGCATCCTTTTTCTTACATAATGGCTTTTTACCGATTCACCCACACACCTGTGCACCACAATTTACAAAGTGTCATTCAAACATATCGACGCACTTTCAATGTTACCGCTCCTCATGCTCATGCATCATTGATTCGCATTCATATTTCTGCTCAAATGGTTTCTGCATAACTTAGTCAGCTACTAGTTTCTTTATTTTAATTGTAGACACGTTTGCTACGTTTAACTTCTTTCTGTATACCCACTATACAAATGATCCGTTCTACACTCTGATCCAGGCATTAGTTTTGTACCCCTAACCGTTCATTGCTCATTATAAACCTTTCTGGGATTCATCAATCTGATTTACTTCAAACTATACTAGAACACGCTCGTACGTTCTCGCGATATACCTACTCCTCCATTCAATAAAAACACTCTTTCCCTAATTTATATACCTATACGTTCTTCACATTGTTCCAAAAATTCTCAAATTGCTCGTCATTATGTCGATTTACCGATGCGTAACATTCTAATCTACATTACCGGAGGGTATTACCCAATTCATACTGTGTGTCACACCTTTTCGCTCTTCCAGTTACAATCAGCTTAACTCCTTTGCGCCAAGCGTTTCCGTTTCAACTCCTGCCCGTATTCCCAGACTACCATCATCCGTCTTCACAACATCTTTTCTTTTGCGCTTTTTGTCTATGGTACACAGAATATCAATCTGCCGGTCATTAATTACATTAGTAATATATTCTTTGACATACCTTTAACACCCATGACGTCCCTACTAACGATATCGTCTTTCTACCGGTATAAGTTGCCACAATTGCGAACCTCTTTCGGCTTACTCCAGATGTGCACAATATAATTGTATACAAGCTAGAATCGTACCCACAAGAGACTACCATCAGACCCCCGCCAGCAATAATATTTTATTCACAATTTTTAGCGTATTTCAATAAACATAAAAAATGCGCTAGAGCGTCAGCCAGTTCCATATGGCATGTTTTTATGAAACTACATAGCTGATTTTGGTCTCAAATGAAAGGGTATGTCAGAAGCTAACCCTCTCCACGTACCCAAAAGTCGATCGGCTACTGAGAAAACCTACCTGTGGTATCGTAGATCCCAACTGTAGGCATCGATTTTGATTTAGTTAACCGAGAGTGTTCTTAGCTCTGGTCCAAGAAAATTTCTTTATTTTTTAGAGGTTTTAAATGTAGAATGTTAATGCGTAAATGGTAATCGGAAGCTTTTTGACAAACTACACAGAAAACGACAAACATAGTGACCAAGATTTGACGGCCTTTTGTAGATTAGACTGTTGTATCGCACAATCTGTGCGTGAAAACCCGCACATTATTTATGCTGCGTAAATGTTTATTTATTGGAAATACTTGAATGAAAAAAATAAGGGTTGAGGTAAGAGGAAAACACAAAATTGGTGGGTGATATACCAATCCTGGTAAAATTTGAACTTATCGTTCCATTTGCTTGAACATAAATTAAAAATAAAACAACAGAAAAAATAAGAAGTCCTCTTAAGGGAAGGAGCCCGATTTATATTTATATTTCCAAAGTACTAATTTTATCAAATTTTAACCCATGTAGTCCATTTGTTCGAAAACTAATTAAAAAAAAATAATAGTTAGATATTGTGCCCCCTTAAGGAGTAATCGGAGCACTCCTAGAACTGGTGGGATATCCTGTCTCACAATACCAACACTGACAAAATTTTAACTCAACTGGTCCATTACATTAAAAAAAAACAGAAAAATTAGGGGTGTCGTGTATGGAGACCACCAATGGAGTTCGTCGGATTCTTACTAAAAATATTAGCTAGATGGGTTAACTTGTTTTTGAGTTTATCGAGCGGACACACAAAACACTTGTTTTGCTCTTTCAGACATGAGTCGTAAAACGTAAAGAAAAGAACATTTTTTTCTAAACCCTATCAGTACACAACAACTTCTCATACAGTGCGTAAATAAAATAAAGTCGTATTTTTTTATTGTCGCTGTTTGAAGAAATTCGCGAATACATCAATAGTTCAAAAGCAATTCACGAAATTCCACAGCATGTTGTATTCTTGAAAAATGTGCTCCAACTGTTGTTGGGTGCAAACTGGCATATGGTCGTCCACTAGTTCTTCCCAAATAATTAAACATGCTTCCCTAACTATTACTGAAGCTGTTGATTATCCAATTCTAAATTCGTGTGCCAAATGTTTATAAGCGGTTCCTGTTGTCAAAAACCTGTAATATATGTTACTGTCATACTCATACCCATTACTTAAAATAATCAATTTGCAGAGGAAGCAGTAACCAGTCGGTGGAAAAATAAAAAGTACCGGCGTGAACTGAAAAAAGTCCCGGTGTTGCATTCGAGAATCTGAATCAATATCCCTATCAATACTAGTAACGGCTTTTTAAGTGTTCCAAATATAAAACTTGATATATTTTTTTACCTTAGTAATAAGTCGTTCAGCGGGTGAAATATATATGTGTTCTTCGCAAAATTGGTTACAACTTTTTCGAGACGATGCCCAGTCTTTTCTAAAAGATAATCAAATGTCCTGACGCACATACTTAAATAATTAAAGAATTTATTCTGGATACTTTCTTAGCTTAGGATATAAATGGTGAAATTCATCACACACCCCGTTCCCTATTTATTGGATGAATTCAACTCTTCTGTGTAATAACCTTCTAATATACGGTCTCTCTATCAGGGGCATTATCAATGAACATAAACGCACTGCTTTGTTTGGCGACATACTGTACACTGAGCTTGATTTTTCACACGTAATAGAGGCTATCATAGGACGCTGTTACTATGAATACACTTACGCGACGCTGCGTGACGCTCGACACAACGCGGGCGCGACTCGACGCTCCCACTATGAACAGAGCTTAAGAGCGAGGTGCATATTTCATCACGAAAGCAAGAAAAAAAAGGAGAAAAATGCAGTAGGTAAATTTTATCACAAAAGCAGGAATGTACAATTTCCTTTTTACATAGGTCTGAAGTCTAAAATTAACTTTATTTTGTAATAGGTCCCTCGAGATTCAACCACATAGCGTGAAAAACTATGTTGCAACGCCGCACTAGTTTCACTTTAAAAATATAACCTACAATTTTCAAAAGTTTAACCTACGCCAGTAACTTTTTGTTCTTTTGACAGTGCTACCCCACTCGCCGTAGATTTCCATGGCTTGCTCTATTGCAGAATAAGATAAGAGAGAGTATATGCGGAAATCGGTGGTAATTTTTCATTTTTACACAAACACTTCCCGTAATTGTTCATAATTGGCTTTTCTTGGGCGTTTTTTAAATCAAAATTGTTACGTCCTTTTATAAACCTAAGAGAGCTCAAGAGAATCAGTTGATTTGAATAAAATTGTCTTCCATAAAGATAAATATTTCTGGGACATATTGTATATTTGCAAAAATTATACACAATTTGACCAATTTGGCCATGCGTCAAGTAGAGAAAGATCAAACTAAATTATTTTCTTTAAAACTTATTCCGGATGACAACGAGCAAGGACGTTGTCAATTTATTTGATGTTTAGAAATTGAATATAGAAAATACGAAAAATATGCCCTTTTCAAGTTTTACCTTTGAACCACTTTTTGTTGAAAAATTGGAAAAACTCGGGGGAAATGTGGAAGTAGCTGAAAGGGAAAACCTTCATAAATTATTGATTTAATAAAAGCTTGGATATATATATATATATATATATATATATATATATATATATATATATATATATAATTAGTCTGCAATATTTTCTAATTTTGGAGTCAATTTCACCTTGATGCGCCTGGTAGTGATTTGAATTAAATTATTTTAAGAGACTATTTTTTGCAAAAAAATATAACATATTTGAGTAAGTAAAGTAAATCTTCTAAAATTTGTTTTAAAAAAGGTAAACAAAGGTTTAAATTGTATTTCCCATTCAAATTATTATCATTTAGATTAATTAATCAAAAGAATTATAATCATAATCAAAATTATGATTCAGTAATATTACAGTTTTGTTTGATAAAGGTGATTGGTCGACGATTTTGATAACACACAAAGTGATGACTGGAATTTTACAATTACTGTCCTTTAATGTTTCTTGCTCATTAGAGAAATTCAATGTAAGAAGTAATGTAAAAAAAAATATTATGAGCAAGTTGGGAATTAATTCTTTGTTACTTTTATTAATAATTAAAAAAAAAAAAATGTAATTACATTTAAGCGATAAAGACATGTAACTAGATAAGTATACAGAGCAAATAATTTTTGTATTTATTACAACAAAAGTTAGGCCAAATTAAAAAAAAAATCAAGGAATTCAATACACGAGGCTCCATCTACATTTTTAAAACAACTTTAGAAAGTAAACTGTAATCCCACAGAGCCATCTCTCGATTAGTAGTGTTAACTAATTCTATTGGCACTGTACAGAATGGGTTGTTTCATATTTACGACGAGATGGCGTGCAACGCAAAATTACAGTTAACTGTAGTGAAAAAGGATAAAACGAGAAGTGCTGCCACCTACTTAATGATTTTAACTATTCATTTAAATATCAAACATTAAACTTAATTTATTAAAACGCAAATACGTGACAATTAACATTATTTCAATGCTGAAGAATGCATTGTAAAAAAATTCTATTAATAAAATTTAACCTTAGGTCAGCTTATTTTTTATATGTATAATTAGAAGATGCACCAACGTTTGCATGGTTGCAACTTACAAGTTAGTTCTATTTAAGGATCAGTTTAAATATGACTTAATTGGTAAAATTAGGAATGCTATTTTAGTAAATTCTTTACGGCTTATTCATTGCATACACACATAATCGTCATTCATTAATTTTGTTAAACGTATTAATTACGGTTTTTCTTTAAATAAAATAATAAGACTTTATGAATAGTACTTTAATTAAGTGTGACTGCAAAACAAAAGTTGAATCCGTATGAGTTAGGTATTTCGGTATTACATAAGATAAACGGCGCTCAGAATTCCAAGATAACGGCTTTAAAACAGAACTCGTTTCACAGAAAGATAAGCTTAAGAATCCTAGGAATGCAATACAGCTTTAGCACAAATATTTACTTCTCGGCCATAATCAAATACATTTAACTAGTACAACTGGGTAACAGGAAATTGTTTATTAATTTTATTTTACCGGTTCGTGTATGTTGACTTAAAAAATGAACATTCTTCAAACCTTTGCACTTATTTTATTTTATATAAATTACAAGCAGACGCCCTCTCACCCCTTCAACGAAAAGTTTCTGACCTTATCGAAAAGTTCACACAGCACCCTAATATCAGAGTAAACAGGAAATGACTTTTTTTTATTTTATGGATGGATTAGTCAAGAATTGATTCTAAGCTTAATGCACGTAGATTAATTTTGAAAATCCAGAGGTCGAAAAGAAAACAGTAACGTGCGTATGAACTGTGTTAGCACTCATAATGATAAAAACGACATTCTAAGTATTTAGGGACATGTAGCAGTAGAATCCCATCCCGCAAGTGGTTCATCAACTTTTTCGGTAGAAAAACGTATTGCAGTAAGTGCAATGATCCGAGGAACAGCTTGCTAAGAATGCAGTCGTTGAAAGAATGCAATATCAGCAGAAAACAGAGAAGGCCAATGAAATTCCTAACTTGGCAACGTTACTATAGGTAACTATTTTACAATTTATCATTTAACCTCAAAATACCTGTCGGGTGAAGATTTGCATAATTATTTAATCACAACACTCGCATTTTAAAACAATTTTAATTAAATTCCAAACAGACAGTTAAAAGAAAGCGCGAGCTGCACCTGCAATGCAATGAATATTAATTAATATACCCTATTTTCATTTTAATGGATATACCAATTGGCTAAAATTGCAAAAGAAAGAACGTTCCCAGATTTCACAGAACCAATAGAATTTTTCGGTCTTAATGCATTATACTCGTAATCAAATTATAAAAAAAAGGTGACCCAAATAAATAATAACTTACGACATTCTTTGCATTGGGTACTCCCCTATTAGCATTATTTATGCATTACGTACTTGACATTATAACATGAAAACATTACTTTTATAATTAATTTTGACAAGTAGGTATGTGGAAATATATAGTTGAGTATTCAATAAATAAAAAATAAATTATTACCTCTTTGCAATTCGGATGGATTTCCCTTTGGACTCAGCCTTAGAATATAAACCTGGAACAAAATAAATATTATAATAATTATAATATGTTAAAAACTAAATAGAGGTCGCAGCTTTTTGATAGAGACACGATTTTTCCGAATAACAATTTAGCAGATTATCGACTATTCCAGAGTTTTGACTTAAGGCGTAATCATTATCTTAACACGATATCGAATTCCAACGATAATATTATTTAAGAATGCAATTCGTAGATCTCAATCACATGCAAAAGCAAAAATTCTCACACTGGAAGACATTGAAATGTTTACTATAACTTACCCCAAAGGCCTCTCTAGGTCAAAGTTGCGTAACAGTTAAATGAAGTGTAAAAAATAAAACGAAACATAAATTTAATTTTAATTTTAATGGGTATGTTTCAAACATACAGACCACACAGGAACACAGTTCGATTAAGAGAAAGAGTCAATTAAAATCAAGTGTCCATTGTTATAAAATATTACAATATAATTTCTAATCATTAATATTTCTTCTTCCTTGCTATCGAGGGCACAGTTTATAGCGTTTGGAGCCCTTGTCTGATAAATCTTTTAGTCATTATGTTGACACCTGACATCAGCAATCAACTCAAATTACTTAGTTTCATTTTCCGTTCTTGATTTGCTAATATTTTTCCAAGTTATGGTAGGGTTAAAGTTACTCTAGGCGACAAGGTGTGTCCATATTGCATAGAACAAGTCACTAGAAATAGCGCTGACTTACTATTTGGGATATCGCTATCAGACTATATACATGCTCGGCGCAAAAAATCTAAAGAGTAAACTTTCCAAAAAAAAAGTACAATAGTTCCAACTATTTAGCATAATCACAACGGTAGTAGTGTAAGTGTTAAGAGACTAGGTTAAGGTTACAACAATTATTTCGACAAATATAAGCATAACGTTAAATAATTCATATAACTCGTTGCGCGGCACAACAAACAAAATGGAATGAGTTCCTCCATCCCGATTGTCTAACTAGTGGTAAAACTAGAAGGTAGCATTCTTATCATACCTGACTGATAGTGTAACTATTACATGGGTCAAAAAGTCTCGGGCCTAACCACAACATGGCGCCTCTAACGAAATATCCGTGTAATATTTCAATAGTGCCAACCTTTAAAAGATATATGTAAAAAATTCATGACAATCTTCAGTTTAGAATTTACAGTGGTTTAAGTAACACTACTTTTGTTATTTCAGAAACAACCGATTCAAAGCGATTTCTTGTGTTGATTTATCATTGTTTTTTAATGGGAAAAAACACCGTTCAAGCCGAGCAATGTCTTCAAAAGTGCCAGCCGGACTCTGCTCCATCAACAACAACCATCAAATGTTGGTTTGCTGATTTTAAACGTGGTCGTACAGACACCAATGATGCTGAATGTTCTGGGCGTCCAAATGAGGCTGTCAACACTGAATACTTCGAAAAAACGCTGAAAATCATTATGGGCAATCGCAAAGTGAAGTTGCAAGAGATAGATGACACCCTGAAGTCATCAAATGAGGCTGTCAACACTGAATACTTCGAAAAAACGCTGAAAATCATTATGGGCAATCGCAAAATGAAGTTGCAAGAGATAGATGACACCCTGAAGTCATCAAATGAGGCTGTCAACACTGAATACTTCGAAAAAACGCTGAAAATCATTATGGGCAATCGCAAAGTGAAGTTGCAAAAGATAGATGACACCCTGAAGTCATCAAAAGGTAGTGTTTTCACTATTATACACGAACATTTGGGTATGAAAAACCTAAATTAGTATCGTTTGATGTCACCAGTTTAAAGTAGCATTAATATTTTACAAATGTGGGTTGATAAGTCATCGAAATTATCTAATGGTGAGAAAATTGAAATTATTAAAATGGCATCAGCCATTTTGGAACAACATTATTTTCTATTTAATAAGAATTTCTATAAACAGAAGGATGGATTAGCAATGCGTAATTCTTTATCACCATTACATGCAGATTTATTTATGGATAGCTTGGAGGATTTGATATTGAAAGATAAGGATAAACAACGGTATGGTCAATATACAGAGTATTGGTATAGATATGTAGACGACATTATATGTTTATGGAAGGGTACAAAAAGACAACTTGATAAGTTTTTGAACTACATTATCAATTAAATTTACTATGGAAAAAGTAAATGGCAAATTAAATTACCTGAATTTGTGTATTGAACATATTGAAGGAAATCACAAATTTAGTTTTTTAGGAAACCAACTTACACAGATGTATTTATTTATACCGCTTGACTCTGATCACCCATGGGAACATAAAATAGCAGCATTTGGATCTATGTTAACTAGAGCATTAAGAGTTTCAATGAACAAGGTGACACTATGAAATTAATAATAAAAAATTAAATCAGTAATTAGTCAAAGATAAAAAGAGATAAATATCTGTGGATATAGTGAGTACAATAAGTAGAGAAGATAATAAAGATATGAAATATTTATACTTGCCATATTACGAAGGAATTACAGAAAAACTAAGCAACCAATAACAGAAAAATAAGAAATTTAGAATTGCATTTAAACCCAGGAGAACAATTAAAGATATTTTATCAAATGTTAAGGATAAAACAGATATAATGGATAAGAGTGGAGAGTATACCAACTTAAATGTAATGATTGCGATAAAATTTATATTGGCCAAACAGGAAGGAAATTTAAAATTCGGACCAAAGAACATAAATCATATTGGTTGAATAAACATATGGATCGTTCAAATTTAATACAAAACAATCAATTTTATTATTGAAGACAATGTATCTTCTTTAGATATTTGTGATAAAGGACCAATAGTAGATCGGTTAGAATCAATAGAAATTATAAAACAACATCCACATGTATGTTTGAATAGTCAGATTCAAATTATAGATACACCGATTATGTCACTATGTATTTCCAACAACAACCGCTAGCAACTCTACAAAGTGGGTATAAATCAAGCCGAATTCAAGCATTTTTTCTCATTGATTGTGTAATATATTTTGACAATGGTGTAAAAACCGAAATCGATCAAAAGATTTCCAAATGGTGCCGCGTTTGCTCACACCAGAACAAAAACAACAACGAATTGATGATTCAGATCGCTGTTTGCTCAGGTTCAATCGGAACAGGCCTGAGTTTTTGCGTCAGTATATCACAATGGATGAAACATGGCTCCACCATTCACTCCAAAATCAAATCGACCGTCAGGCGAGTGGTTAGCATCCGGTGAAAGCCATCCGAAGCGATCAAAAACGTAACAATCGGCCGGCAAGGTTATGGCTTCCGTATTTTGGTATGCGCAAGGTATAATTTTTACTGAGTACCTTGAACATGGAAAAACAATCAACAGCGACTATTATATTGAGTTATTAGAGCGTCTGAAGACCGAAATCGCCAAAAAGAAACCACATTTGTAGAAGAAAAAAAATCTTGTTTCGCCAGGGTGCAAATCCCTTATTTACTATTACATTATTCATTTCCTCATTGTTGAAAATGTAGGAGTAGATTCCGTATTACTACTACCTATGGATTAACTTCTGTTAACACAAGTCACTGAAAACGATGGCACAAATGCATGAATTGGGATTTGAATGTCTTCCACACCCATCGTATAGTCCGGACTGGCCGCCAGTGATTACCACCTCTTTTCCGAACTCAAAAAGATGCTCCGTGGTAAGAGATTTGGCTCAGACGATGAAGTCATTGCAGAAACAGAAGCCTATTTTGAGGTCAAAGATAAATTGTTCTATAAGGCCTTCATCGAAAAGTTATAAAAGCGTTAGAATAATTGTATCGCCGCCAAAGGAGACTATATTGATGAATAAAGATTTTTTTCAAAAAAAAAAATGTTGTTTTACTACTTAGGCCCGGGACTTTTTGACCCATGAGTTAAATTACTTGATTCAAATTGTTTAATTAAATGACCTATGAACTAACGTTCCAAAGTCTTACACTAGTGTAAAGACAAATTTGGCCGGTACCACATCTAATAAATATGGTGAATGTTTCAATAATTCGTACTTCAAATCCCTATGTTACTATTGACAAAGCAACTTTGATTTCTATCTTTGGGAAACCAAGCCTCTTCCCAGGAATTTTTTCATCCAGATGGTCCCGTAGTAATAGTGTTTACCCGTTACTATTGTGTCCTTTTCCAGTTACATACATGGTTTACACATGAGTTAAATTTAGGACAATAAAAAAAACCTTTTGCACCACCCTCGCATTCTGAATCCAGAATATAGACTTCATTATGTAAGATGTACCGTTTCTACTGTTTCAAACACATCAAAGCGTCGATATAGTGGGAGGTTTAGTCGTCGTTTACGTAGACACACTAACTAACAAGACGCGCAGTAGCACACACACACACACACACACACACAGATGCACAGACACATTATCATGATGAAAAATGATCTCACGCAACGCGTGTATTCTTTCATGAATTTTTATATCCACTTGGTCTTAGAAGTTCACCTGAGTATTTCTTCATCGTTTATTGTTTGTCCCTTGAGAAGACACAGTCAATTAGCAATATTCCCTTAGCACCAACAAAATACTGACGCCGTAACCTTTCTACCTGATTTCTGGGCAATTGCCTTTTTTTGGTAGGAGAGAACCCAGTTTTTTTATTGGTGTTCCGCCTCATGACCATAATAGTGGACCCAAGCTTCATCTGTTGTAAGTAATCGTTGGACGAAATCGGTTTATTTGAGATAAAACGGTCTAGAATTGACTTGACTAATTCTCATTATCTGAAGGTTTTGATCCATTATCAATAAGCGCGGCACTCATATTGCCGAAAGCTTCTTCATCCCCATTTCCATATTTAGGAAATAAAAATTTCTTTCATCTGAGATACCTAAACAAATCTCACCATAAATAATGAATGCCATTATTTCTCAAGATATTAAAATAATACAAACATTACACACATGCAATTTCAGAAATAAATACAAAACTGCATTTAATTTCCTATAATCATATCAAGCGTATAACCAGTTAAGTGGCGACAGTTTCTTTGTTTTATGTAAAAACACATTTCACTCGAAATAATGGTACACGCAACTTGCATTATGAAAACGGAATAATTGCTTTCTGGGATGTTACATGAAGTTTCAACTTTACGCATAA
This sequence comes from Vesta saturnalis, assembly GCA_036346205.1. NCBI lineage: Eukaryota > Metazoa > Arthropoda > Insecta > Coleoptera > Lampyridae > Vesta > Vesta saturnalis. The sequence goes on along the minus strand of JARFJB010002364.1, from coordinate 2,384,903 downwards.
AAACATTTGAAATAAGCGCTTCTCCCTTACGAACTCCAAAAATTACTGAATTAATAAAACCAACAATACAGCAAATTCCTCAAACACGTCGTTTTATGTTAAATAATGTAAGGTCGAATGAATATTGGACCTCGTTTTCATAGTAATCTTTCTGGAAACAGGAGATTATAAAAATTAGTAACATTTATTTCAGCTAAATAAGGCAGTGTCCCATCTGGCTGAAACCAAAGAAGCATGGTTTCAAGAATTAGGATCTTGTTAGCTCGGTTGTAGACCATAGAGCGGAAATATTGATACTAAACAATTTTGCAAGAAATGTACATAACTTTGGCCAGTAAGTACTCTTCAAAGAAGAATATGGATGCTAATGGTACCAATTGACATTTTCACTTTCTGCAAGTATTGCGTGGGAAACTTTTATCCAATAAGGGATTTCATCTGACTAGTACGCACAGTAGGCAGTGAATAAGAAACGTTGCTGAAAATCAAGGTTATCATCACATAACACCTGTATGACATGAAATGCTCGCAAAATTGTACTCTACGATCATCTTTAATAAATAATTGCTAAACCAGTTGATTTATTTATTTTAACACATATAAGAAATACGCTGCGTAATGGTTACCTGTCCTGGTAAAATATAGTGTTTTCTTGTACTTTGGAACCCGTTTTCTTCTGTTACCACATCCATTTTTTGTCAAATCCTTGAAATCATTTGGTGCTAAATAAGGCGATTACGGATAATTCAAAATCAATTTAACTTTTTCTCTTGCTAAAAAGCAGACAGCTTGTAAAGTCTACCCACTTGACATTGCCACAGCAAAGAGGGATGCGCTAATTTTCAATGTTTTTCTTTCTGGTGTCAGAGATTACGTCCGGCTTCGATATTTTTGCCACATGCCCAGAAATACAGAAGAAACAAGCAACGCCTATTTTGCAAAACAGCGAGAAGGTACGTGTATGAGAGGTAAACTTTCCATTGAAGATGGCAACCAACCGATCGGGACATGTTTTTATATTTTGGATAACGTAGAAAAATAACTGGGAATTACTATTCGACGTGACTGACCACTCTGCGATTTATGCAAAGAAGACGCGTCAAGTTATCCAAAGGTATTTTGTTTTTGCAGGGCAATGCCGCTGCACACAAATCGCATATTGCCATGCAAACAATTCGTGATTCGTGATAAATGTATCCAATTAAGAGAAGAGCATGTTGAATAATAAAATACTTTGACTATCAAATCTTGTTTGCTTCTATAGCAGCCTAAGAATTTTTCAATACATCCTCCTAGGTACTAAAGTACCTAGGAGTACGAGGAGCTAGGGCGCAGATTAAACGGAACCTTTTACTCCATTTATAACTATCGCTTTTCGATGTACTTGACCATTATCATACTTAATAAAATCCACCTTTTAGTACTTCGGAAACAAAAACTATTTTATAAAACTGCTTTTGGTACTAATCTTACAATGTACATTAATATACCAATATGTCAGGTAAGGTTTTTAAATAATGAGTGTGTGTGTAATACAATTATAGTAGTTACCTCGACCACAGAGCAATTCTATCCTACATTAACTTAATGTTTTAAATATCAAATGTCAAAATTTCGTTGCGTTTGTGTATTTTACTGTTGTTTGTTAGGCTGGTTTCACCAGTGTGTGGATACGTTGTGGCGAAATTATGATAAATTCTAAACCACTAATTAACATCAAATATTTCGAGATAAATGAGAATGTAAACTTTCACCATTCTCACACAAAATAAACTACTTATCTTTTTTGGGATTTTAAATAATACAATCTAAACGTTTCGATAACACTTACAATTATCTTCGTCAGTAGTAATTGTTAAAACCGTTTTCAACATCTTTAACAAAAACAATTACTACTGACGAAGATAACTGTAAGTGTTATAGAGAAACGTTTAAAAAAAACTGAATACTTTTTTCTGGCAAACGCCTGCGAGAAACTTGGAACGTGCATGTATGGGCAGATGAAAATCCAGGAGCTACTGAATTTTTTTTTTCTCACAAACGCCTGCGAGAAACTTAACAGGTGTGGGACAATGTGGACGCCACAACGTACAATTACACCAAATCAAGAGGTGCAAATTTTGGAAATGGTGAAAAGAAACCCATTTCATTTTCGAACGAGGCCACCTTTACGCCAAATGAGATAACGAATATCCACAACATGCATGTATCGGCAGATGAAAATCCAGGAGCTACTGAATATTTTTTTCTGACAAACGCCTGCGAGAAACTTGACAGGTGTGGGATAATGTGGACGGCAACGTACAATTAGACCAAATCAAGAAGATCAAATTTTGGAAATGGTGAAAAGAAACCCGTTTATTTTCGAACGAATCCACCTTTACGCCAAATGAGATAACGAATATCCGCAACATGCATATATGGGCAGATGAGAATCCAGGAGCTACTCTAGAGACCCGTTAAAGCAAGTAAATGTTTTGAATAGCAATAATGGATCTTTAGGTGCAGTATTTTTGGCACTAAGTTTAAATGCTGAAAATTCCTATTTTTTACAAAATTTGCTTGTGAATTTACTTGATGATATGCCTCTAGTTATTCGTGAAACTATGTTATTTCAACTAGACGGTGCTCCTCTACATCATTATGCTCGTAAATGGTCGGATCTAACCCGAATTCAGTTTTTGGCGATTTATGAACGGTTTTGTTTATGTGGTTTCAATAATATTTGGCCGAAAGAACATAATTTAAATTTTTACATTAATGTTTCAAGAGTTTAATTTTATTCTTGTTTTTAAAATTAAGTGTTAATGTTATGAATTTACTTTAACTGATTTTAAAAATAAACTTATTTACATAATCGCAACACAGTCAAAATAATCAAAATATCTCGCAAACGAAGCATACAATCAAAATTTTACAAGAGGCGAAAAGGTTAAAAAAAACCATCACCTTTCTACAAAAAAAGGTATACTATTTAGAAAGTTAACTTTGACACCTTGCATTTCGAGAGAAAAATCGATCAAATGGAAAGTGATCATACCCAAGAACGAAATAATCTACTTTTTGTTAATACCCTATATATTATTCCATTTTGACTGTTATTGTTCTACTATTCTTGTTAAGTTCATTCCTGTTTAGTATTTTCTACAGTTTGTCTACCGTCAAAGTAAAAAGTTACTTTACAAAATTGATGGGGCTCAATCAAACTTGATTGGGTGGAATTTGTTACCCCAGAAAATCGCGAAAGTTTTGATAAATACCGAGGGACAATTCAAGAAATAATAATGGATCTGGACTACAAGTGATTATGTTGGATATTGGCAACGAAAACGGTTTTGTACCAAATGTTTCGTTGGGAAAAAGGTTCGGCTGATTAGCATGATGAAATGAATAAACAGCATTATGAAGAATGGTTACGATATGTGTTGGGAGTGATTCCAGATAAATCAGTGATTGTGCTAGATCAAGCACCGTACCACGCAATGATAGTTCCAGATTTCATAAATCCAACAACCGCCCGGAGAAAACAAAATATACGTTCAAAATAAAGGACGTCTTGGAACTTTGCAAGTTAATATTGCAAACTGCCAAATATCGTTTGTAGTAATTATGTTGATCATGCCAAGACAGTCAAAGATATGTACATAGAAAGGGTATAGAATCGTTAGTTACAAATTTAGGCAACGATGATGATGATGATAACGATTTTCAGGACATTGAGGTGGGTGGCAAAGAAAGTAAACGATGATTGTATAATACTGCATTTATTATGTAATTTGAAAAAAAAAATACTTTTCGAGATCTAGAAATTTCGCCTTTTATTGAAATTTTAATATTTACGTTCCTACTTAAAAGTGTACGCATTAATACATGAAACCATTTTGCCGCACTGTATAAATTGCGATTTCTCAGTAGAGGCGACACAAGGTCGCCCGTTGAATTCTCTTCCCATGTTACCTCTGCGTGCAGTTAGAAGTTATCCTTATCCAACGAAATATTTAATTGTATCCCTTGGTTAGCACTTATATAAATTAAGAAAAAGTCGATCTTTCTGTATTTATTCGTTTTAATTAATGTACCGCATGTTATAAAAATATTGCGTATAGCGCTTAGCGAGTTACCAAGCGTGGAATATTTCCTGGTGTACTTTGGCATATATACCTATAAATAAAGGCAATCCATTAATTAGTGTTTTAATTATTAATTCATAAAAATTGGTCTTGCGCGAAGGGTGGTGAAAAATAGTGTTTTCTCGATTATTTCCCTTGCCTGTCAAATTTGAATTTTTGACCAATCGCGTACTTGGAAACTGTTTTGATATGACCAATCAAAATAAAATAATGCGACTATCCACCTTGGTGCTAAATAGTCGACTATTTTTATCAACATGATCAATTGTCACCGACAGGACGATATTCAACAACAGAGAATCCACCCGAAAATTCCATTGTTTTAACATATAAAAACTGTATTTTTAATTGTAAATAGAGGAATAATGTAACATTGCTTGTTAGAATTAGTTGTTTAATAAATAATTATTTACTTATTACTTTATTAGTTCATCCAATATCCTTTCTCTGTGTTTTTTTCTTATACACATAGAAATGTTCTTGGCTTAGGAAATAATCTTATTAAATATAACACGACCTCGATAAATTAGGTACTATTTTTATTGCTACTAAATTTCTCGTGTATTTTACAATTTTGGCTTGACATGGTTTGGGCATTAATAATCAAAGATTAAATCCCTCGAGCTAATGCTCTCTGGCTTTAATCAGATTATTAATGCCAAAATTAAGTGTCTACAAATTGATTTTAAAATACACTCGAAATTTAGATTCAATAAAAATATTCGACTATTTATCGAGGTTTTGTTATAATATTATCGTCGAATATACTTCGCTCTAGTACTCATCTAAATGTAACAAAAACTATCAAAATACGTTCACATAAACAGGAATAAACATCGATTTTTATGCAAGTTGTCTGATTAAAATCGGCCTAATAGTTTTCGAAATATAAACGTTTAAAGTAAGGTGACTACTATTTTTATTGCTACTAAATTTCTCGTGTATTTTACAATTTTGGCTCGACATGGTTTGGGCCTTAATAATCAAAGATTAAATCCCTCGAGCTAATGCTCTCGGGCTTTAATCAGATTATTAATGCCAAAATTATGTGTCTACAAATTGATTTTAAAATACACTCAAAATTTAGATTCAATAAAAATATTCGACTATTTATCGAGGTTTGTTATAATATTATCGTCGAATATACTTCGTTCTAGTACTTATCTCTAAATGTAACAAAAACTATCAAAATACGTTCACATAAACAGGAATAAACATCGATTTTTATGCAAGTTGTTTGATTAAAATCGGCCTAATAGTTTTCGAAATATAAACGTTTAAAGTAAGGTGACTAAACTAATTACTTTGATATATGAAAATGTAAACTTTCACCATTACCACTCATAATAAAATACTTATCTTTTTTGGGGTTTTTAATGGTGTATTTTAAATTATACAATCTAAACGTTTCGATAACACTTACAGTTATCGTCGTCAGTAATAATATTTGTTAAAAATTGTTCAAGATGTAAACAATTTTGTCAAAGTGTTAATTTTTCAACTTTGACAAAATTGTTTACAACATCTTCAACAATTTTTAATAAATATTACTTACTGATGAAGATAACTGTATGTGTTATCGAAACGTTTAGATTGTATAATTTAAAATACACCATTAAAAACCCCAAAAAAGATAAGAATTTTATTAATTACTTTGATAGTTTAGAATTGGTGCAATTATTAGAGTATCGGAAAAGAAAGTTTCTGTAGCCGTAATTCAACGTCGTATGTTTATTAAAGAAAAGAAACATGTAGAAATAACGGAACCTTAAAGTACTAACACCTTGACTGTATTAACATTATTGATATTGGGACAGGTCTATTTAATTAATACATTACAATTCTTTCGGTAGCCCCGTATAAAAGAATATAATGGATACAATGTGTAGGTATAGCAGTTTAGACGCGAAATTCCGGTAAATTAATTTTTATGTTATATGTTGGGTGTAGTTGAACCGAAAAGTTAAATAGTTGTTAATTATCAAATTAAAGGCATTACATTTACATTTCTTAAGTAATTCGTGAATTCAAGACAGATTATGGAAGACATCAAAAATATCGTTAATTCTTGATGTAATAAAGAATGTGAAAGGATGTGCATATAAAAATAGTGTTGACACATCCATAAATTGAGTATTGACCATGGTACGATTAAAACATCTGATCTGTTAAAAAAACGGAATTGCAAAAATCTAATATCAAAAACAATTTATATTTATATAATTTATTATGATTAATATAAAAATTATAAAATAAAAACATGTTAACAATATAAAACCTCAAATTTGCAGTTGGAGCACCGTTACAGAGTTCAAATCAATCGGCATACATCTAACATCATAACATACATTTATAATGAATATTAAAAGAATCATCGTACCCTTACGAAGGTTTAATCTAAAATAAACTAAAAGATATCATATCGTATAATGGCGGTCTTCTCCTACACATAAGAGGTATACCGTTTTGCACCACAAAAATAGTAATTAAGTAAAATAAGTACATACATGCAAATAACAATTGCCAAATGCAGTTTACTATTAATATTAAAAAGAGCCGAAAATCTACTGCAGGCAATCTTCGTACATATACGATAGAGAATGGGGTTTGGGTGCAACAGCTGACCGTGGGACACGCAGCCATTAAAAAGTCGCACGGTCCAAAACCCAGCCGTTCATTCGGAATATCTTTGCTGCAGATACCACCACGCAACTACACTACACAACAGAGGACCTTAAAAACGAAGACCGACCGATATATGTGCATGCGCGTATTTAACCACTTGAGAATGTCATCACGTTACATTACCTAATTAATAATTACTACTCGGCACGTGATTAAAGTTTAATTTATATTAATTTATGCCTCTTTAGAATTCATAAACAATTCAGAGAAGGTACATACAATTCTTTATTTATTACCATTATTTTCGCAAAATATATTATTCGCAATATTATTTTTACAATTTTAATAATACATTAACAGTTATTAACACTTTTTTATATTTTCACATATATGCTTTAACTGTACACCGGTAAGTTTCAGAATGATGAGCTACAAAAGAACACGCCTACGATATACGTAGACAAAAATCACAGAGGTTATTTAATCGTAAAAACTGAAAAAAAGAGCAGAGTAATATAAAGTTTACGTTCTTACTTCAATTTAAATCGACAAACATCTGAAGAATGATTAATTAAAAAGGCAATAAAACAGTTGTTTAAAATTGTTGACAAAAATACCGGGTGCCCCACAAAAATCAGGCAACTGCTGTATCTCGGTAATAGATTATCAGAGAGTTTTAGGGAATAAATAATCATAACAAAACTGGATATGAACTATTCAAGTTAAATTAGCGAAAAGCTGCACTACTATCCATTTTTATATTAATTTGTACATTTTGAAAACTTATCACAGAATAAATAACATCAATTTAAATTACAAAACCAACAATTACTAACAGAAACAGAAATAAACAACATTTGGTACTCTCAGCTCTGAGGTGTAGCTTTCGTTACCACTGCCTTTATTTTTAATAACTGCTTTGATACGGTTAGGCATGCTATTTATTAGTTCTTGACACTCATAAGGGGTAAAATTATTCCAAATTTCCTCCTTTGCTTGAGTACAGACATAGTGCTGGTCGGATTAGCGCGTAACTGCTTTTTCATAACGTGCTACGATGTTTCAATAGGCGAAAGGTTAGGGCTACTAGAGACCCATTCTAACAGTGGAATTTCATTTTCCGAAAGCCATTTCACAGACTTTTTGGATGTGTGGCATGCAGCGCCATATTGTTGAAATGTAAAGTCATATTCCCGATTCCTGGTGATTACTAAAGTGGGCAATAAGGACTGTTCAAGAATATTTAAATATTTTTCAGTGTTTACAATGCCGTCGATAAAAGTGCAATTTTCCGACTCCTCTGGTCGACATTGAACCCCTGACCATTATAGCAGTTGGAAACTTTTCTCTTTAAACAGTCCCGTTGTTATGCTTCATGTTTTTTTACGAATAACGCTGCTACGGCCATCACCCGCACAAACCTCAAATCTCGACTCGTCACTCCAATGTACGCTATTCCACTGTTGAATTTTGATGATGCTCTTTTGCCCAACTTAATCCGTGTCGTTTTTGTTTTGAGGTCAGCAGTGGCTTTTCTTTAGCCTGAATTAAATGAAAAACAGTACTGTTGTTTTTTGATTACTAGATTAATATTGTAGCTTACCTTGGAAGTACCGAATCCGAATTTTCGGTTTCAGAATGACAAGTAGAGCGGCATACACGTCTTCCAATTCCAATTTGCACGCCCATTGTTTCTCACAATCCTTGCCAAAGCTCTTCTATTCGTGTCTGTTATTTTAGGTTTTTTTTCATTTATCGGGGCTTTTGAACAACTGAACCGCTTGATAAGTATAATTTGATAATATTTCGAACACTGTTATCTAGATAAACCAAGCAATAAACCAATTTCGTTTGATTTTCCCCATTTGTATAAATTGACTATAATTGATCGAACTTTTTCATCAATTGCTTTTCCTCCGTCTATTTTTGTAAAAAAATTGAAGTAATAAATGACTATTTTACATTTGACACACTAGCTAGTGCCTACTTGATCCTTGTCCATCAAATTTCTAGTAATAAAGTAATATACATGCAAATTGTTATTTCTATATTGTTAAATTTTTTTTACATTTCAGGGTTTTATTAATTAAAATAGCAATCATATTATCCTGAATAGCATATAGTTTAATTAAAAACTATTATTAAATACATAAATAAAAAGTTTACCTCGAGTAGGATCTGAACCTACGACCTGTACTTCTTGCTCAGTACCGTGCTTACCCGGTCCCGGAAAGTTTACCGAAAACAGTTTACCTAAAGACAATTAACCGAAAGGTCAATTTACCGAAAGGACATTTGACCGAATTAGAATTTACCGAAAAACATTTTTGCCGAAATACAGTATACCGAAAGAGAAGTTAACAGAAAATTTTCAAGGTCATTTCCCGCCGAAAAAATTCCGACGCTGCTTTAAATAAAATGACATAATATGCAAAGAAGGAGCTTTAATAATACTTCTCATTGCGTTGAAATAATACGTGCGTACTTAAAAAACCCTTATTATTATTAATTTAAATTGGAAGCGATTCTCATTAAAAACATCAGCTTATCAGCGTCGTACAGTTTTTCATTCTAATATTTAGATCACAGTTTACTTTTTTGTGGTGGTTGAATGCTCTCTTACAAATTTTATATTACATACCTCTATTATCTTAATGATTTCGGATATTCTGCAGATAGAGTTAATATTTAAAAATATCAATGTTTATTCTTGCAAGGGAAACATAATTATTGTGTGTGAGTAATAAATGAAGGTAGCTTACTAATAGTATGCTGATACAATCGCTACATTAATGACATCACAACTAACAATAGTTTTAATAACAATATTTATTGTTGTATAAAACACAAGTAAATAAACAAAATGACAAAGGAATTAATTTCCGACTTTTTAAACACGCCAGCAATTTGAGCTGCAAGTCCTAAGCCTTGGTAAAGTGTGAAGGAAAGTTCGTTTATATAATAGTATGTCATTAGATACATAACCTGCACGTACCTCATAGCATTATGATACATTTTCGGTTAATATTCATTTCGGTAAACTGTGCTTAGGTAAAAATGTTTTTCGGTCAATTGTAATTCGACCAATTGTTGTTTCGGTAAATTCACCTTTCGGTTCATTGTCTTTCGGTAAACTGTTTTCGGTAAACTTTCCTAGATCCGTGCTTACCAACTGCGCCATCGAGATTCAACCCCCATTGGCGTAAATTTTGTCTTTATGTATGTAGAACTGTTGTAAATTCTAAATATAATGAGATTACAGTCAAATTACTTATAGTAATAGAATGTGAGCCTGCAATACTCATTCCATTAATACTTCGTTTCGTGCGAATTGGTGATTTTATAATCACCAATTCGAATTAAAAAATTTTATAAACTGGCTCCAAACATATCCTTACCATCTTAGCCCGTTTTAACTCGATGGAGATCATGGTTGCAAGCAGTGTCTTACTGCGCGGACCATTTCAGCGAAGTCAAAACGGTATTGAATGCCTTAAATGCAGAAGGCGCCGCCTGCATTGGTACAGCGTTAAAAAAGGTATTCAAGAAAAGATACAGTACATTCATACTCGCTTTTCTAAAATACCTGATACTATAACGTAATTGGAAGCACGAAATAATTCTTTGCAACTTTCGCTTTCTTTAATCGAAGACATTTAAACATGATTTATGAAAGTAAACGCATGGTGTAGCCAAAATTGCAATGTATTATTGAAAACTTCCGGGTACAAAATACGGAGCCAAATTTCAAAAAAAAAAACTGGTGACAGCATCGTGCCTAAAGAGGAATACACCGAGGAAGAGCTGTGGTGCTTTTCACATGCACTTGAAAGAACAATTTCGATGTATATAAAAGCTTTTTAACAGAACGTCGAAGAAGTTTCACGCAGGACAATCTTCGAATGACGTTTCTTGTACATTGCAACACAGTAATAAATTCAATTAATAAATAATACTTTAGTAAGCTTGAATAAAATTGTGTATTATGCATATTTTGGCGCTTATTTTTTGTATTTTATGTGCTCATTTGCTTACTTATTTCCCTGCTTGGTTTCGCTTACAATGTCGGGCACTACTAATGAGCCTTAAAGAAAGAATACAAAAAGTTCGAAAACTGTCGAGAAATTTAACGCCAATAGCTTTAGCGTACCTAACTTGACACCATGATTTTCTAATTTAGTGTACTAATTATGCACCCTGGCGACAAACCCACTGGAGTAAGTATATGCACCCCATCGACCTTCCTACACACTTGAAAATTATTTCCAGTTTTTTCTTATGTGCAGCTTTATTACTAATTTTTCCTAAAACTCTTGAATAATCTTTTACCAAGATACGGCCGCTGGCCGACCTTAGTATGCAATTCAAAGAAAATTCTGATAAAGTGAATCCCCACGGTTTACTAATTATTCTGTTGGAACTAGTTGATTCTTGAAAATTAGGTAATAAATTCCAATGATTTAAAAAGAAATAAAAAATATAATGCGCAAGTCATAAGTAATAAGACATTCGCCGAAAATTTAACAACGAAATGGTGACTTTATAATTAATAAAAGAACTCCTTGAAAATAATTAGGGAGCTTTCAATTTACAGCTTACTAAAATAAATAAAAGGTGGTTCTGGTTTTGATAAGATCAAATTACAGTATACCAAGTATAAATAGACTTTCTCATTACGCAATGACAATCCCTCTAACTGATTCTAATTATTTACTATCAAAGTATAAATGCTTGTATTCATTAGGTAGGCAGGTGCTAGAAGGGTACAAAAGTGTATATTAATTAATTAATAATTAAGATACTGAGGCTATTTAAGCATAATTATTAAATACCTGAACATTATTAATTGGGTGTATTTGCATAATGTATAACCTACGCCTTAAAAATTAAATTCTCTTGCATGTGGTTATGTAATTCATTCTTTTTTACTCACAACTATGACTTTCAAACAAAAATTTAATAATGAAAACACTTTGGAAATACATATTTCCCGTAAAATATGCTTAACAAATATAGGGATCTAAATAAAAAGACGTTCTCTCCCCGGTTGAAACTGCTAATCGTTTTCCATAATTTTGAAACACCCTATACAGAAGTACATGTACTGGATATAGTCGTAAAATGAATGTGTCAATAACGGATTAGCCCTTATATTAATACTGCTCGTAAGATTATACATCTTTGTCGTTCACACACAGCATTTGGCTTAGAAGGCAAGTATAATATGTTCATTTGAAAAGGACCCACCCTTAATATTTTAGAAATGCGCCGTGTTAGAAGGAAATACCGAAACACGTCCACTATTAACTTGAGGGAGACACTTTTTTGGCGCTAATGTCATAAACGTCGGATTCACCCTCTCCCTACTGGAGAAACCCCTTAAATGTTTTCAAATGGCTTTAGGTACCAAATCATACCTCATGTAAAAGGTCTGGTAAATATCTGTTCAATCATATGTTTGTGCTCTTAATACCAGCCTTCCATTGTAATTTAATCGTTGTCTAAAATGGAGTCTTTTTAAACATTTCAGAGGCCCCCGTATTATGTTATGATATAAAGAATGTTTAAAGGACATGATCAAAAAGTTACAAATAAATGAAAAAGACAAATGTTAATAAAAAATTATTGTTATTTAAACATGTGTTCAAAGTGCCCACCAATTAACATTCAGGCAATAGTAAAGTCTATTTTCAAATTCCTATCGTAGTTTTTGGAATGTTTATTTTTTTTTATATCTCTGCAAACTTGAATAATGCGCTGTCTTAAATCATCAAGATATGTTGGTTGGGTTTTGTAGACCTCAGATTTCAAATATCGCCACAAAAAAAGTCGAGTGGTGTTATTCGAAGAACAATGGAAAGATGGTACGAAAGGGAAGAATATATGATTGAGTCGAGATTTAACAGACCTTTTAAATGATGTACGACTTGATAACTAATTTCATTTGAAAAAAATTAAGGGGTTCTCCAGTCGGAAAGGGCGAATCTGACGTTTATGACATTAGCGCCAAAAAGTGTCCGCTCAAGTTAAAAGTTAACGTGTTTCGGCATATCTTTCTCACACGGCGCACTTCTTTTGAAATGAACACAAATTTTTTTCGCGGACAATTTGAGGAGTTTTCAATTGGGGTATCTGTGCCAAAAAGAGGTGACAATAAGGTAAGGCATGTTTGCGTGTAAAACATCCACTTTAAAAGCGTAACGCATAGACACTTTAAATGTTTTACCCATTGTTACGTAGATACTAGTATAGCGAATTACATGCACGTTAAAAAAAAAGCTTCAATTTATACGAACGCGTTATTTTATATATTTTGGGATTTATAAGTGATTCCCCTTTGTTTGTAATAATTCGGTAATTCAATGTGATTAATAGAGAAAGGATGTAACCTTTCAATAATGTAATAAATAATTAGTACTTATGTATGTGTATGTATATTTAATTGTTAATAAATACTAGAGGAATTGAATTCTGATTTAGTGACAGATACTTTCAATGAATTTGAAAACATTTTGAAAATGATTCAATGAACGTAGTTGATATTTAACGAGTACGAGTATTTTTGCCGAAAGAGGTATATTGGACGGTTGTGTAATGTTGAAGCAGCACAAGGAATAACAGTGGAAGCTTTAAAGATCAATATGTCTACATTAAAGATACTTGGGAGCAAGAAATGGAACCTCCCATTACAGAAAACTCGCGGGATCAAATCAGAAGTATAAAAAAGACATCTGAACGTCTAGGACATAGGTTCTCAACAGGGGCGGTACCGCCCCATAGTGTGCGCTGGAGCTTTTCGTGGAGGCGGTACCGGGTGCAAAGGCAAATGGGGGGGGGGCGTGATGACAGTCAAGGGGGCGGTCGCAGCGTACCTACCTAATAAGAAATTTAACCTTTAAGTACTCGCGTCAACTTTACATACATAACTGCTCGCATGGCATGTACAAATATTTTTGTTACAAATTGTACAAATGTCGATTTCTCAATATTGGGCATAAATAACAGCGTTTTCTGGTACCTGTAGCTACTTCTTTATATTGTACAACGAGAAATTCTACCAAATTAACTGCTCGAAAGGCGCCTCTGAAGTGCCACATTCGCATCGCTGTCTTTCTGTATATACTAGTAAAAAAACTTAACAATATATATTGGTCATAGCAGGTTTTCCATATTCATCAGTATGTAATTGAGGAATACATAGGCGGATAAAGAGAAATAAATTCCGATTCGAAATATTTTATCAGTTGCTACAGATGGTGATCCAGCAATGACGGGGCGTCATAAGGGTTTCATGGCGCATTTCAAACAAGCAGTACCAAATGTACTCGCTGTACACTGTGTTATTCACCGTCAGCACTTGGTTGAAAAAAAAAATGAACGCCTGCATACGTCGCTCCATTACGTTATTAAAGCAGTCAACAAGATAAGAAGCAATTCATTAAATGACAGATTATTTGAGCAACTTTGTAGTGAAAATGATGAAGACTATAATCGCTTGCTGCTGCACCCAGAAGTACGATGGCTCTCGAAAGGTGTTTACCTGAATCGCTTTTTCAATCTATTTGACTCGGTACGAGACTTCCTTGAAAACAGAAACGACGAACTGCGCGGAAACTTGATTGCGTCCAAAAATGACATCGCTTATTTGACATACCTTTTTAAAATATTTAATGACGTTAACTTACAATTGCAAGGCGATGAGTTGAATTTAATAAAAACAAAAAACGTCATAGCTGCTTTTGTGGGAAAACTTCTATTCAAACGAAATCTAGGAAGAGATGAATACAGCCACTTTCTGACATTATCGGTAAAACAGTAAGATTTACTTACTTACTGCCAACACCTGGACGCTCTTCAAGCTGATTTTACAGAGCGATTCCAGGATATTTTAAATATGAATATACCAAGCTGGGTTTTAGACCCATTCGCAAATGCAGATACAGCAGAATCATCAAATTTAGAAGAAGAACTCGTAGAACTCAGAACTAATGTAGAATTAAAAGTAAAATTCAGAAATGGCTGAGTGTGGGTTCAATGTAGTAGCTAATTTACTGTCTAAGAAAAGGAAAAGACTGCAGATCACTGAGCGTGGTGATTTACGACTGATGTTAACTAAATTGAAACCCAACATTAACAAATTGTTAAAACTCCACCAGCTTCAACCATATCATTGATATTTATGTTTCTTATTGAATTTTGTTTTTTTATTGTATTTTTTTTTTTTTTTACTAATTTTGATTAATCGTCTTGTCTTTGGCTTTGTGCAGTGCCCCCAATGCGGGGTGCTCCAGCTTTGTGTATTTGTATTGCCTTGCATTTATTGGTTAAGTTATAATTTTGTTCTAACACTTTGTATGGTCTTTGTCTGAATTAAATGTTTTTATTATAACATGTTTTTGTATTTTTAATTAATTAATGATCACGACCTTCTGCCACGACCACGAGGAGCGCGATTATAGAGAGAGAATTAATTTTTAATTTGTGATTATTAATAGATAATAGACAGACATATAAAATTGGTATAATTAACTAATATGTAAAAGGCAGCGTTGGAATTTTTTGTCTTGTAAAGGGGGCGGTAGCCCATAAAAGGTTGGGAACCTATGGTCTAAACATAAAATGCGAGATACAGTTTATGCGAAGTATGCCGAGAAGGAAATGGTTACATTAGAAACACTAAAAAAAACAAAAGAGAACGAATATCTTGACCTACCGTAGGTAAAATATCTCAAATTCAAGAAAAGTATGTATTCGGCAATTGCTTTATGAAAAAGCTAATCTTGTACCCATTAAGTTGCAATTTTTAAAAATATATATGCATAATAATATATTCTTTTCATCGCCTCCATTTCTAGATGAAACGTGGGTGATTACAAGCCACAAAAAAAGTTTTCCATACACGAAAAAGTGTAACAAATTTGAATTATTCTTTGAATGGTAAAAGGTTTATAATGTTGCGCGCCGGAAATGAAGATGGCTCTATTGAGTATAATATTCGCTGCAAACTCAAAATCATATATGTATCATCAGGACAACATGGAAACCTCAAATTTTGAAAAGCGGTTGAATTATCAGTTATTACCAAACCTACGGAAACCAACTTTCATCACAACGCTGCTAACCATTCAAGTGTAGTAAAAAAATGTCATCTTTCTTATGAAAAAAAAAAGAAGTTGCAAAAGTGGCTAAAAATAACAGATTCTTCAAGGCGGATTTGAAGATAGATCTTGTAAACCTTGCGAAGCAATACAAATATGAAAGGCAATATGTAATGGATAGCATGGTTAGAAAATATGGCCACTTTATACCGCCATATCACTAACAATTCAATGCCTTTGAAAATATTTCTGGGGTATTTGCATTTCCTGTTACGTGTAGAATATATATTGTTCGTATATATATATTTTTTGTTTTTAATTAGATCATTATTAGTTTGTGTACTTATTTTTATTACCAAATTATAATTGAATTCCTCTATCATTTATTAGGAATTAGATATATTTACTAATTATATTCTAAATACCTTATTAAAATCACATTAAATTCTTCCTCTATTAACAGAGAATCACTATCCTTTCCAAAACATAAATTCACAATAAGAAACTAATTTCGTAATTGCTCTAATTACTTTTTCCAGGGGTCTATAGAAATGTCATATATGAACTCGTATATAATAGAACCAATGAATGTACGACGTTCGGTGTTTTTCACGAGCGCGCACGCACGCACATACACGCACGCGCGCACGCACATGCGCACAGACATCATGGCCGATCTTGGCGAAAAAAAGTTGATTGCATAACTTTGTATACCTACATATGTATATGTAGGGTGAAAGGTAAAAATTATACTATTTGGAAAAAAGTCTTTATTAAATTTTAAACATATTAATTATGTTTAACTCTTTCTACTGAAGCAGATTAAGCTACAGCCCCAAGAAAATGTCTAATGTAGCACATAGTTTTGTGATTTCCTTGGATTGTTGCTGAGATTTCCAGCACTGAAGTGATAACATTTTTCAAAATTTCCTCAGAAACCCTTGTTAGCGATTTTCTTTAACATTTGCATTTTGTCAATGGTTCCTGCATTCTTCGGCTCCAATCATTCGCTTTGAATCAATCATGTTACTGATGTAGCAACTTAGATGATAATGACGCGCGAACAGAGTTAAACCCACATACGGTACTTCAAGATCGTTTTTAATACAAATATTGGAATCGTATTTTAACCAGAAAAATACTGCTGAAGTGAATGTTGTATTTCTAGAAGATGCACAACGAGAAATACAATGTGATTTATACACGATATTGCATCACCACATTGTAGGGTGGTTATCTGTTAGTTTTAAACGAACATGTGGAAATCGTTGGATTGGGCGAGATTGACCTCACTTATGATGTACTCGTTCCACATACTTAAATCTCTTGGATTAGGACTTATGTAGCCATTTAAAGCTTCTGCAGCGGCAAATGAAAAGGGTTTGAGGAAATTAATAATTGATAGGTGCGCAATGCAAAGAGTTCGACAACAAATCCCGGGAAGATTAGATGGATGTATCCTAGTTGGCGGTAGTCAGCTTCAGCGGTTGTCATCAATTAACAATCTTGACATGAAATACATAAATGTTTTTTAACTTTTATCGTTAAGTGTCTCCGAAAATCATCCAAGAACAAAAAATTTGTAAAAAAGAAAACATCATTATAATTAATTTGGTTTCGTAACAGTGTACTACAGAAAGGACACACGTTCAAGTGTATTATCACCTTTTTTGGTATTGTACCTAAGCGGTACTAAATGATACGAAGAGACACCGTCATGATCGCAATAGTAAGGTACAGGTGGAGTTTTAAGTATTATTCATGGACACAATATTTTCTTTGGTGAAAATGTTGGTCATATTTGTATGTCCGCGTTTCAGAAAAAAACCAGAGCTATTAAATTACTAGATGTGTCTTTTCCGAAGCAATAAAGAAATTCTAATATTGTAAGGGTGGTTCAAATAAACGTTTCTACAAACAAGTACAAATTGTGCAGGCTAAGCGAATGCATGTCGCAACATACTTAAAACAGAACAATTACCAAATTACCAACACCGTAAAACCATAGAGCTCTTATCCATCAGGTCTATACGATTAGCTAATTTCCCTTCGCATAAAAACAAATATTTTTGACATTGTTGATCACTAATGATGACCCAACACCGCGAAATCATTAAATTTAGCTCGTCGTACCTAGGAAGTACTTTAGCCGGTTTCCGAATAAAATTGGTTCATAAATGCACATTTTCGCTGTTCCAAATGATGACCAATAACGCAAAAGTAACCAGAGACCAAAGTTCTTTTTAGACTAAGAGACCAGTCTGGCCCCTTGTCGTCGCCACTAAGAATACTACTTGCCAAGTAAATAAAGAGCACCAATTGATGAGAAAACCCATTCTAAAATGGTATTTATATAACACTGGGTTACTTTTTGAAACTAGTAATACTAACGACTCAAATTTCACTAAAGGCAAGTCCTACTTGGAGTTTTTGTATTTGCGGAGTCAAAACTACACGGAGATCTAGCATTATGGTTTAAGTTTATACATAACCTTCAAATCGGACAAGGATACAAAAACGAATGTCATCTGAAACCAGTCGTCATTTAGTAATTAAAGCGAGCGTTTCTAATATCTCCTCCATATTTGGTCGAATAAGTGCGGAAATAGTTTTTTTCGGTTGATAATCATGGACAGATATTTACAGATTTAAAACATGACACATTAATGAGAGAGTAAGTAGCTGCCAAAAGCGCCGTATTATTGGGGATCCGAAAGTAGTAAAAACAATTTCATTGTATTTTATATAACACATTAAACTATCCACTTGATACATTTTCTATACAAACTAAATTAATCCTTTCTGCGTCCTAGTGGCCTGCGGCGTAGTATTTCGTATATATAGCGTATGTGAAACGACTGCACCTCGTTACGGCGAATTTTTCTTTTCGGTAAAGTTTTCGGAGGGTTGTCTATAAAAGAGCACGTAGCAAAAGAAACCGAATCATCCCTAGCGATCCCACACGCTTCGTTGTAATACGCGTATTCCGTACCCCATATTTTAATGAACTTGTTTGATGCCAGTGCACGAGATAGTTTTGCAACTTTAAATTGAGGATATTAAATGATTAACACACAAAGATAGGTAAATTCTTATAAGCGCAGGCTGGTACTGGAAAATTGTAAGAAACTAATGACGTTACAAACAATTTGTAAGAACTACTGGAACAACATTAAATAAATGTAAAAAAAGTTTCAGATTTAAAAGGTTGCTCTGTGCATATTGTTGCGAATATTATATTACACGACTATAGAGACAAATAAAGTAACCATAGAACTTTTACAAACAGCTGACAGTTTTATTGCATCCGAGGAACCAAGGGTTGTACATATGTTGGAAGACCATCGAATGTCTTTGTTCAATTAAGTATTCAGCGTAATTTGACTTATCTAATCATGTTATTAGTGAAATAGTGTCGTTTTTTGACAAACAGAAATCAGTAGCAAACCGGGCTAGTGTAATAAACGAAGACGCTGTAAATTTGCCGCCTTCAAAATATTGTGGTAAGACGATTGAGGTAAACGGCAAACAATAGACGACCCTTTAACATTCGACTAAGCTTGAAGATCAGACAACTCATAGACGAGCGGTTGGGATTTCAGTGTATTAAAAATTGTAAATTTTTAGATTTTACAGACCTAACGGTACATGCATTTAAGAAGTACGCCACTGACCTGTCGCTGTCAAGACGATTTATTACTCTCTGATATTCTGGGACGTACTATAAATGCATCTAAGTGTATATATTAGTTGTTTATACCTTGGGTCAAAATATCTTACGTAAGTATATACAGGGTGTACCGGGACTAATGGGAAAAAAGTCCGGAACGTCTAGGTTGAGCCAAAATAATGTTAGTACTTCATCATATAACTTTTTAATACAGGCCCTCGTTTTCGAGTTATAGGCGTCCAAAGTTGGAATTTTAAATTCGTTTTTTATTTTTAATTTTCGTACTGTTCATTTGATCTTTATAAAATTTTTAGTAGGCTTAGAATGTATGTGTATGTTTATTTTAGAAGTGTAAACAGATTCACTGTATTGCCTTACAGCCACCTACGATAGTAGAAGGTAACAACATTAACAACTCATTTGATGTAAGTTAAAACAGGTATGCAAACAACGTAATTAGTTGCTTTCGATCAAAATTACCAAACACAAAGTTATTACACCATTAAGAAAACGTCAAAAAATACAAGTTATAAAACATGAGACTAAAACCAAAAAAAGTAACGTTATTATAAATGTTCAATATGAGCTCCTCTCACTTTCTAAGTCTACGAATGTTGTTTCTTTGCACCTGAAAAGCAATCCCGGATTATTGCGAATATCATTGCAGTGAAAAACAATTCTGTCTATTAGATCTTCCCTTGTGTACAGGTGTTTGCATATACTAAATCTTTAAGATAACCCCAGAAAAAGGAATCCATAAGATTGCAGATCGCGGTAGCCTTTGAAACGGGCCTCCGTGACCAATCCATCTACTAGGAAACCTTGTGTTTAAGTGTTGCCGTACATTTAAACTAAAATGAGGAGGGGCACCAGCATGCATGAACCATACATTCCCACGAGTTTGTAGTGACATATAATCAAACAGGTTCCAAATATTTTTGGCCAGTCAGAGTATTATCAATAAATTCTGGACCTATTAAACAATTTGCCCGCTATTCCTGCCCAAACATTTACTATAAATCTTTGCTGGTTCTTTGTGCAAATTATGAGAATTAATGACTCCATTTCTGATGAAACCGGATTCGTCCGAGAAAAGAACTTTATTACTAAATGTATTGTCTGCTTCTTGTTGTCGCAGAAACCACTGAGCATATTCAAGTCGTGCAGGATGATGAGCCGCTGTCAGACTATGTACTTTTTATACGGAAAAGAATACAACAGCTGTTTTTAAAATGCGATGAACAACTGATTTTGAGACGTTATGTTCTCTTGACAGTTTTCGTACACCCGTTGATGCTCATTATCAACTGCATTTAATGTGTCTTGTTCAACTGCCACAGTACGTACAGTTCGTACTGGACCTTCGCCACCTTTTTTTGGCAAAAAAACTTTCTAAAATTATAAATTCGATTTTGTACGACACGCGAAATAAGTTAATTTACCTACTCTTACATGTCTCTCGTAACCTTTTTTTTTTTTTTTATGATTGTGGACCTGAACAGGCTAAATAAGGCCTATCGTGCTAAAGCACTCAGGAACACTTAGGAGGACGGATAGAGGGATAATGAATTGCCAATAGATGCCTATGAACAGCTACCTTAAATTTTCTCATATCATAAGTGAGAGGAAAACAGGAACTAGGGAGATCATTCCAGAGTTTAGAAGCCGTGTAGAAAAATGTGGATTGCGCCCGTTTGGTACGACAAGTGGAGATTTGTACTGCATACTGATGATGTGAATGAGCGAACCGAGTGTTTCTCGCAAAGATAGCCGGAGATGGCATCAAAGAATGTAATTCACCAGCACAATAGCCGTTGTAATAACGATAATACAAAGAAAGAACTGAAACCATCCTTCTATGCTCAAGGGACTGTATGTGAGAAGTTAAGGACGTTAAGGTCATTTATAAGCCTAATCGCTCTCTTTTGAATAAGATCAACCTGAGATCAATACGCTCAAACATTCGTCTGTTTGGTAATGCTCTGTTTGGAAAATATTCAGCATAAAGCCTTCTGGCCTATAAACAGTTTTGAGAAGCCAATCCGTACATTCAGTGCATATCTGCATACTCACTACAAGTGAAGTCTGCCATTGTAACTTTTAATGTAGTTATTAATTATTATTGAGAAGTACTGACAACTACCTATTCTATATAACGACTGACTTGTTAATGATATTCCCTTCTACTATCGTTAAAATGTTTATTTCTACTACATTAGGCATTGAATTATTAAATTAGTTTTACTTCATTGTCTAGGATTATCATTATAAAACATGGCGAATTGGATCCTTAACCATTACGACTAGTACGTCTATGGCTTTAAGGCAATATTGCAAATCTGTCTACACTTCTGTGTAATGAACAGTACGAAAATTAAAAATAAAAACCAATTTAAAATTCCAACTTTGAGGCCTATAACT
Organism: Vesta saturnalis; assembly: GCA_036346205.1. Classification (NCBI taxonomy): domain Eukaryota; kingdom Metazoa; phylum Arthropoda; class Insecta; order Coleoptera; family Lampyridae; genus Vesta; species Vesta saturnalis. Next base: position 2,362,959 of record JARFJB010002364.1, on the reverse strand, counting down.
CGAAAACGAGGGCCTGTATTAAAAAAGTTTATATGAAGTACTGGCATTATTTTGGCTCAACCTATGCAGCATGCTTCGATTTTTTTCGCATTAGTTCCGGGACACCCTGTATACCAAATTACCAATTGCACCCTTCAATTTATAAACACCAGTGAAATATACTATAACATTTTTTTTTTTTTGATAAACTTTCTGAATAGCCAAGTTATACTTCATTAGTTATGTTAAATTTTCATTGTTCTTGTATTATAACGTAACCATTTACTTCTGCAATATGCTCCCTCAAGGGGATAAGCATCCAGCTTATGTCTCACTACGACATTGGCCATTGGGTATAGATAGTGTGATGCAAGTACATATTGGTGTTTGCACAATCAAAATGCAGACTGGTTGTGTGTATATTTAATTAAACCTATCTTATTCAATTTCTAATTTTTGATTAGAAATTAAAAAATTTTAATTCATTTAATATAATCATGTAACTCAGTAAAGTAAGTTTTCAAAATATTGAATAAATTCATGTATTTGCAAATTGATATGACAATGCAAAACAAAACAAAAATCACCTCTCGGTAACAACTTGCACATTCAAAAACAAAAACTAATTTTCTTCTTCTTCTTTTCAAATTTATTGTAAACAGAATTTATAATGAAATCATGGAAATAGTGGTGTTTGTTACGCTTTCCTCCCAAAATGTCAAACACAACATAAGACTTCTGGAATAAGCAAGCATGTTTGAATTACGATATTTGCTTACATCAGGTGTATTGTCTGACTACTGTCTGGTTAATAATTAGAATATACATGGTCTTTGGGTACTTTCTCCTGTTACGTCCTGCGATCACACACAGAAACATGTGTAGCCTTGTAACCTCTCTCTCTAAATTTTGAAGGACTTCACTTACGTTTGTTTCTGTCAAACGAGAATCGACTGTTGTATAAAATTTGCTATTTTTGTTGTGCGTTTTTTCCGGTGATCAAGGTAGAAATAATTGAATAATTCCTTCTTGGAAACTTTTTCGGGGCCTGATTGGACTTTTAAGTCATGTGACAGATCTGTATACCTCTGAAGAAATGGGGATTGAAAAAGACGGGTTTGTTCATCGAGTTTTGAAATTTTAAAAGTCGTAAGTAACCTAAAGAAACACAGGAACGACTTTTTTTTCAGACTCTTGCCTGCTTGTCATTCCATTTCATTTCTACTGATCCAAAAATACCTACGAGGTTGTTGTCCATTGGATTCAGTCGGTTAGATGGCTTGGCAAAGGTCAGTTTGATTAATATTAATAGTTTCGTCAACCATTATATAATACCGTTTTAACCCGCCACGAAAGGGGGGGCGCTAAAGTCCAATGTGTGCATCTGTGTGTTTGTGCTGTTTGTCTGCAGCATCGTAGCTCCCAATCGATTTTGATGTAGTTTTTTGTTTTTTTTTTTGTTTAAAAGGTGACTTAATCGAGAGTGTTCTTAGCTGTGATTCAAGAAATCTTTTTAACCCCCGAAAAAAAAGCGGGGTGTTATACGTTTAGTATGTGTACCTGCGTATCTGTCTGTGGAATCGTAGCTCCCAAACAGATGAACCGACTTTGATTTAGTTTTTGTTTGAAAGGTGACTTAATTACAGCGTGTTCTTAACAATGATTCAAGAAACTTATGCCAAAAGAGCCAAAAGATTCGTCATACTAATGACGTCTGTACAACAAAATATCACGTTACCAGTCTCTCGGTCAAAAAGTTACAGCCCAAAAACGATATTGTTTTCTTATATACTTCTCTTTCTTATTACAAACAACATACTAACTTCCAGTTTTGTTTCATCCCCTCCCCGAAGACTGCTTGAGCTTTCCAAGCTGCTTTAGCCACAATCATGGATTCCCAACATACATACATTAAGTATGTATGCATGGTAGGATTAAGGATAGGTGTTTTGTAATTGTTAAGGTATTTCTATAGAATTTCAACTACATGCACTTCTAATAAAAGCTATACTAGCGCATATATTAACAAATGAGTTTGTGCTTACGCAGGTCGACTTTTTATTTGTTAAAGTACTTATATACAATTTTAACTGGATGCACTGCATTGACTACTGCACAAATTAAGCGCGGATGCGCGAGACAGGCAGACTTATAAAGAATAGTAGAAGAAGCCGTTTTTGACTACACATTTTACTTGTTTGTATTTAAAGTTACATCAAAATGAACGGAAGATCAAGTTATCAAAAGGAGTTTTCATAACAAGACCAGCGCACAAAACGGCGTTAATAGATTACTGTCTTTATACCTTTCTAAGTGGCAAATTTCGAGTTTTACTCAATTTATTAATCTTGTTTATAATTACGACTAGTTCGCATTTTTCTTCTTTTATAACTTACAATATCGTAAAGAAGTCAAATTGTAGAAATACACAAACTCATATCGACTATCAGAAACCAAACATGGATTAACGCTGTACGCACAAAATAAAACAGTCCTTCAAAAAATGGAATATGGCACTCGTAATAACTCAGTTTCAACCCCAGTATTAGCATGGTACTGCAACTTGCTTTCAGACATAAGGTATGAATCCAGAATTATTAGCAACACGCGATTTACCCTCGGGACACGTGGTGTCACGAGGCAATAGTTGGTGAAGTATCGAGGCAAACAATACCACCGTTATGATATATTCAAAGATTAATAATTTAACTTCCCCTAACAAAAGTTTAAATGTAATCTTATAGTATAACAATTCAAATTCAGACTCATCTATTATAATGTACGCTACATTTACACCGTATTGGTTAAGTGCGACAGGTCAAACTCACCATTAGTTTTATAACTGAAAAACCAAAATTTAATAAATTTGGATTGTAGGTTGCATAAACACCTGTTTTCCGAAGGGTTGCTGTAAATAATCTATTACATACCATGTCTTGAAATAATAGTTCAAGCAGTTTTTTATCTGTCAAATTCCATGAATTTGGAACAGTTATAATGAAGTCATATTTTCACTATCGAAAAACACTTAAAAGGAGAAAGCTTGCAATGAATACAAATTTTACAAGTAAATTTACACTAAGAGTTATGGCGTGGGAACCTTAAACTTCCTGCACCATTGAATGCTGTTCCAACACCAACGCAACACTTATTTATAAACTAATGTTATTCGTTTCAATTATTAGCCTTTTATTCACTAAACCTGACAAGTTTAGCTCCATATTTGTTCTTCCCCTGACCTAACAAAATAGTTGAAGTTTTATATACGAAAAGATGGCAAAAAGAATAAATCATTACGCCGTGCAATGCTCGTTGTACAATAATGCCGTGGTAATACTTATTATATAATGACAAGTACATTTAAACAACCTTGAAACCAGAAAATAAACATTTTATAAATCAATTATGAACGTATACTACTCATAACAGGGTTATCAAGTCAGATGGTTTGTAGTTATTTTAACTACATTTGTATTAGATTGATAACAATAATTTTCTCAAACAAAATCTCATTTAATTATATTCTAGTTTGTATTGTAAACAAAGAAAAATTTTCAAAATATTTCCGGGATTTCAATAATCTTACCTCTGTAGGGAATAGATAGATTAGAATTTCTATTATACTTTGTACTGGTTTAAAGAGCGCCAATACCTACATATCTCAATATAGATCCAAAGCACCTGCAATCAACTCATTTAAGAAATATACAATTGTATAAGATGGTGTTACGTATACGAGGGTGTATTGATAAATTATTAAGAAAAATAGTTAAGAAATAGTAATAGTAATTTATTGCCATATTAAATTCAGACAGAGAGTGAACATCGGCATTGAAATCAGATGTCGTTTGATAGCCTGTTTAATTTTGGTTTCTGATGCTATATTTTTGATAGATTCTAGTAACGAATTAAAAGCTTTTATGCACAAATAGTAAGGTCCTTTCTCATACAGTGACGTTCCATGTATGGGAATACTCAAATTATCGCTGTTGCTTATGTTGTAGTTACATTAACTTTTAACAAACATTATTAAAAATATTTGTGATTTTCGGTGTTTGGTAAGATAATTTAAAGAACTTAGCTTTTTTCGTAGCTTGAGACGAAAATAGAACCATTTCAATCCATTTTCGATAGTAATAGCAAGGAATTTTAGTTTATTTTTCCTAGTCGTACATATAGTGACTCGTATAATTTATCGTTAAAAACAATTAGGTATGTGTTTGATATATTTAATTTCAATAAGTTATTCCGACACCAATTTATCATGTTGGACACAAATTTTGAAGCGGCCAAGGATAGTTCCTGAATACGATAGTTCCTGAAGACGATGCAAGAAGTATCGTCGGAGAATTGATAAGGAGATTCTAATTGCAAATTAGCGCTTATATCGTTTGTACATAACAAAAAAAAAACATGGTCCAATTATTGGCCCTTGTGGCACACCTTGATTGACAATAACCGATTTAGAATTGAATGTTTGGAGTTTATCGGTTTCTCTTCCCAGTGATGCCAAACCCTTAAGAGTTCTATTTTCTAATGTTATACACGTACGTTCGATTTCTCCTGAAATCTTTAAAGATGCAACCCAACTTTGTATAGTTGCATACAATGGACAGGCATCGCCAAGTGTTTTAAACACATCTTCTTAAATTTTATATGTATTTTCACGATGTCGGTCGACATGACTTTTTAAGAAATTTTATTATACAGCAATGCATTAACGTTTCGTAGTCAAACTTTGCAATGGCATTTCAACTAAGTTGCGTAGCTGTGGTAACAAAAACTTCTTTCATGTTATTAAACTACCAAGGCTAGCTAGATATCAATATACCCTCGTAATCCCCTTGCCTGTGATATTAACAATAAATATGAAATACAACAAATAATTTTCACGTCGTAAAAATGAGTTAGTTGTAAATAAGTGTTAGGTATGTGCTTTAAAAAAGTTTTACTATTCAGATGATGCTTTAGAGACATAAGGGTTGTGTATGACAAACTGGCACTGGTACATTAAATGTCTGACTTACGAATAGAGTATTGACAGTTAGTTTCTTCATGCCTTTATATACGAATTATACAACTGCAGAAATAAAGATTTGTTTTCATGAAACTGAGTTTCTTTTATTTGTCCATTACAAAAATTAGTGGAAATAACGATTTTTGATTTTTTTTTTCACTAGGATTTCCAAAACAAAAACTACACAAATCGATTATGCAGGATTTTTCTACTCAAATCCACTTGCCAAAAAAAAGTTTGGTGATAATAAAACTCTTTATTAGCGCCTTTCTGTAATGTGGAAAATAAAAAAAAAAGTTCACTTCAGTGGACAAATCGTGGACAATTTGGAGTAGTTAGTTTGTTCAATTAGTCATCGATGGGGCTAGCGAACAAAAATTGAAAAATCTTTATTTCTACAAGGCAGTATACCCTTCTCATAATCCATTAAATACGATATTTTACTTGCAAGCTTCTCAAAAACGTTTACTCAACTTTTAACAGCAAATTTCTCAAAATAAGACAAAAATATTGTATAAAGATGCTAGGGTGTAAATGTTAAAAAAATTAATTATTTATTTTGAATCTCTTTTTAACGAAAAACGGTATCTTCATCAGACTCCGTACGGTTAACATTAAATTATCTTAGTGTTTGATCATCATTCTTCATTAAGGCAGTGGCTCTTCGCTGCAGGGGGTTATAGAATTCATTTTAACCCCAATTTTCTACGCCAATGAACAAAATCGTCGTTTCTCCTCAAAAATTTAGAAACTCCCGTTCAATACCTTCAGAGAAGGTATGTAAGGGGTATATTAAAACGCAAATCAATTGTTTATGAAATATTTTTTAAGGCTTCTGTGCTTCGGTACTTCTAGAATTGTGTTCCTACAGAAACAGTAATAAGTAACTTAGTGAAGCACTAACTATTCTTTCAAAATATAATGATGTACGATTAGTGAATTGCTTCTTTGAACTGCACGTAACTTACCTTTACGAAATATTCATCTTGTTGTAACTGACTGCAGTATTAATGGATAAAAAATGTAAAACTTATCTATAGTTTCTTCCCTAAAACAATAAATCTAACGCGCCTGGTAAATTAATAAAGTTCGATATTATTTATTATACATAGTAAACATGTGTTATTCCTACATTAGTTTGTTTCATTTTTGTTAAGAAACCAATGATAAGGTGTTTTGAATTCGTTAGCTATTAACACGGCAAGCTAATTTGGTTTTGAAATTACAAAATCCATCTAACTATTCGACCTGAGAGCGAATTTTTGTATAAATAGTAAGACAGGGTAAGCGAATATACTTAGTTTGTCTTTAAAATAATTCTAGTGTTAGTTTTAATGTGTTTTTCAAATATTAATCTATAAATAACAGTCATTCTTTCTGAAGTTAAACCGTGTATGTTAACGATTTGTGTCTGTGATCAATTAAAGGAATATATATATATATATATATATATATATATATATATATATAAATTCAAGTGTAAGTAGGTATTTTTATATAAATTAAGGGTGGCTATAAATAATTTTACAAGCGTAAAATCGAGAATTGCCTTGCAAAGGTATCTCATTTGCACCCGGGCTCATTAAGCTAAAAATCTGCTAAAATAAAAGACAGTACCGGGCTCTCTCACTCTTGTATATGTATGAATTAACATTGTTGTTTATATTTTATATTTGTGTAGGGGTGGGCTGGCGAACGGGTGCATGATACCGCTTTGGTTATTAATTGTAAAAGGCAATTGCCAAGTGGGTACGCACTCCCAGATCCAGATAACCAAAACACCTCGAATTTTATTTTGATTGTTGTATAGATGAATGTGTAACCTGAGAAAGGGGCGCTGTATTTTTTCTAACGCACTCAAACATATATCGGTCACGACGTTACAATATATTTATAACTTACCCTTGTAAGGCTTTGTTTTAATGAGTTCTTTTGTCAGTTGGTTAAGTAGAATTATTTGCCTGCGAACTAATTTCTCTTCACATGTAATTTCTTGTAACTGTACCTATTAATTTATGCTTTAGTAGTCACTAAACAATTATGTATGTGGAAATTCCTCGTCTATTTTCTTTTGTCCTTGCCTTTACCTTATTATCACCTGAGCAATTTAACTGTTATTGTATTTTATATGTACCGTAAATTGCTTTATTGTTTAATGTGCTAATTCCGGCATGGTTGGTTTTAAAAAGGCCACATGTTTGGTATTACGATTTTTATTCTGATTATTTATAACACTGTCTTTTATTTATTTTTGTCTTAATGTTATAATTTTGTACGCACTTTAATCTGATTTAATGGTGTTTTGTTATATATTTAACCCTTCCATTGTGTTTTTTTGTGTTATTTGATTTATTAATGTACTTATTTATGAATAAAGTGGGTTTTATTGGTGGTTCTTTCCCACAATAGTGTATTAACGGGCTGAACCACCATTGCGCAAAGCTCGTTAAATTTAATTAGAGTAGTTTCATTGTTTACCTGCCCCTCATGATGCAACACTTACCTCATCCAGCCTATCTAATTCAAATAGCACTACGTACCTACCACTAGACGGCCACTTCGTTTGATCAGATTTGACGTTTGCGAGTGATTAAATATCAGACTTACAAATAAATTCTAATCTTTTAATTATTGTCAGGAAAGTCCATGTAAGGCAAACAATTAATTTGAGTAATAGTAACATTATTGTCAGTAAAGTCAAGATAAATCACTTGGCGATTGTTTTGTTCTTGAATTTGCATTATTGCAAATCAGTTCAAATTACACTTTTTAAGATAGGGTACCTGGAGGACGCTATATTATATATAAATGAAGACCAATGGTTTAAGTTTAATTTAGTAAACTGTAAGAATCACAACGTTGATCGTAATATACATTCTTTAGAATGTTTCTAGTTTTTAGAACCCTATTCGAAAGTACTCTAAAAAAGGAAAAGGTCACGTGTTTCATTCCCTCCCCAAGGAGAGCGGGCTGCTTGAGCTTTCCAAGCTCCTTAAGCCATAATCATAGATTCCCAACATACATACATTAAATATGTATGCATGCATGGTGGGATTAAGGATAGATACGGTTAGGACAGGGCCGGAAGGAACGGAGTTAGGGTTCTATACTCTAAAGAATTTGTTAATATAACTATGTGGATGTTTTAACTATAGAAATATGTAATGCATTTTCCAAAATGGCTCTAAGAGATTCAAGAGTGAAATTAAAATGTTTGTTGTCAATTTCAAACCACAGAGTGATCAGTAACGATTCGGATTTTAAACACTGTCAAATTAAAAAAAAAGAGTAATCGATAAAGGTGCTAACAATAGAGATGGGTGCGATATGCCATTTAAACTATAAAACGATATGAAAACGGTCTGAAACGATTCACCATTAAAGTCAGAAGGTCCCATGAAAGGAGAAATACAAAGTTTTTCGTTTATTTTTGTGGAAAATATTATTTAATAAATACTTAATATTGTTTCTCAAACAAATTCATAGCAAAAACATACAATTAAATTTGACCAAAGTTAAACTTTATGTAATTTTAGGAGGAATGCTGTTTGTTATCCGGATATACCAAATGTTGTAATAAAAGAATGTATTGAGCAAGTTCAGATGACGTTCCTTAAATATTGTACACCAGTATCAGTTTGAACAGATTTGAACCAATAATATACAATTTTCATTTTAACGATAATCTGGAGGTCATAAATAGTCTAAATAATACTTGTAAAAAACATGGTAGTATGGAACATATTTCGACAGACGAAAACATGATCACATACAATACTAATCAGTAGATAAAAGGAAAAACAATGAGATTTGGATTTAAAAAATGGGCATTGTGTACAAATATAGGATTTCAACATTTACAAAGGAAGGTCAAAGACTAAATAAGAGTTCTGACTTGGTCGATTTAAGTAAATGTGCACAGAAAAGTGTCTCTATCCCGATAAAAAAAGTGGAATAACTATAGCATGATTGGCAATGAAGAGTTCTTGTTGCGGTGCACTTGGTGCTTAATAACAATTATCATTGAATGTTTAATTTAAAGTTGGCTTCATTGCCAAATAGAGGGTAACTAAATTTCAATCTGTGTGGGTTCGTTGCTTGCAACAGATCTTTGTCCGACCCTTTTTTATTTCTCGCCAATAAAAAACTAATAGTGTGATTTACTGATGTCTGTTTCGATTCATAAAGAATCATTTTTGAATTATTAACGAAGCTATGTTGCAAGTGATTTCACGTTTCTAAACTTTTTCATTTTAGCGTTATCCTTTTAACATTCATTGTGTGATTTGAAATCGTCAACACCTATTTTTTTCAAGTAGTCTCGTTAAGCCCCCCCACCACACACACGCACACACACCCGTAAGCATAATAAAATGTTAAAACCTTTTTGGCGCGATTGAACTTTTTCGTTTATTTACCGTATCTGTTTCCAAGACAGTAGGATATGTTTACTGGTTGCAAGGCCCAACTCATCGGTAAGTATTTTACTTACCCACGTCTCTTACATACCAACGTAAAATTATATATACCTATTATATTTCACAACAATAAGAACAAAAAATTTGGACATTTCTATTTAAAACGTCACTTTTGATTTTTCGTTTATTTAGTAGAAATTAAATAATTGTAGTAAATTTAATACAATCGTGCAAAAAAACAGTATGAGCATCATGAACATTAAGGATTGTACTGGTCTCCGGTAAACGTCCCTTACTGTTCTTGATACTCAATATACTATTTAGTTGAATTTTATTACTGCATACTTAAAACATACAGTTTCTAAAGATTCACTATACTGATTTTACTCAATGACAACTGTTTTAACACTGCATTTCATCAGATTGGGTACTTGAAACAATTGTCGTTGGTTTAAAGCAATATAGTGAAAACTTTAAAAACAATGTTTGTTTTATTTCTACTTAAGTGATATGGAGTTTTCACCAAGTAAAAGCCAATTCATTCAATATACATACTTAGTTTATATTGTGATCATTGTGCATATAATCTACTTAATGGATGTACATTACAAAAGATTAAGAAAAGATAAACTTTGTTTCATTTTATTTATAACCAACAAAAATTGTTTGTAACCCTGAATATAAAAACAACTGTCAGGCACAACAGTTGACCTCTCTATTACCTTGTGGTTTGAAAATGATGAGCGTTTATAATAACTATGATTGTGTGAGTTCCACAAAGATGATGGATGCTTCACCCACCCAAGTGACAACTTCCAATTTGTTGCAACTAATTACAGAAATAAAAAACTAAAATAATAAAAATACAGTTAGCTAGCAAATGTAGTGTGAAGTTATGCACCAATCTGGACGTAATAGGAAGACTTACAATAAGTCTCATGAAGAAAGCGCTACAAAGTGCAAAAATTAATCATATCTCTGCAATGAACATAATATACGCGTTATCACAGCATAGTTGCTATGAGCTTAGTGCAATTTAAGTATAACGTTGATAATATTTAATTTCGTCTAGAAATCAGTAGTACAATTCAAAACAACCTTATTCGTTGTTCAATAAACATCTCTTCTATCCCAATTATCAGCGTTGCCAGATACCAAATCCATATCGTCGCCATAGAATTAATAAAAATCGCCCAATGTCGCCAATTTTTGCAAAAAGTATATTTATTACCGAAATCAGAAAATATCATCAATATCATCATTTCAAATTGTACGAATTAAGATTTAAAAGTTGAATCAAATCAGTTACTATATTCATATCTTTTCTCTCCTCTATTAAAATTTTTTATTCAAATGTCATCAGCTGACATAAATATAAACTTTAGGTTGTGTATATTACCTACTCAGAACTCTACCTATATTAAATTAATCAAATTTAATAATACATTTAATAAATAAAGTGATAAAAATTTAAATAAAGAATTCCGTAAAAATAAATTTTCTAGACGATTGTTGCTCCTACTTACCTGAAAGGAGACGTTTGTCAATAAAATATACATAAAACACCTTACCAATGAGAACATTCTGTGTATTACAAAACATTAAAATAATCAAACCATTGCACAATTTAAAAATTCTCCGAACTAAACAAAACATACTTTTTATTCACCAGAAAACAAAGATAAAGTTTCAATTAGTTTTATTTCTGAAGGATTTTCCCAATGGCTGTTTGGAATTTTATTTAAATACATATCAGTGTTGAATTTTTCAATCATACATTTTGGAGGTACAAAATTAGTGCAACAAGATTTGTTGCTAAACTTGCATTTTATTTGTAACAGTGAACTGAGCATTTTCAAATGCAACCTGTTTCGTGACTTTATTTTCGTCAGGTTCATAATGGAGAAAACACGCTCTACTAGAGCGTTGCTCAAAGGTAAGGATAAAATATCCAAGGCACATTTAGCTAGATCTCTGAAAATAAACTCACCGTCTGCATTTCTAAAATAATAAACTTCAATCTAAATTTCTTCAGAACTGTATTGTTCTTTCTGCATTAACTCTCCCCACTTAATATTTTTTATATCTTTCCACTCAGTTTCTATTTTAGATTTATCACTACCTTCATCTAATAATTGTAATGGAAGTTCTACAAATTATGGTCCATGGACAAGCATTAATCAGGACATAAATATTTTACAGAATTTATGATATTGAGGTTTGATGGTATTCTTTGTGCAATTTCTCTACATAAAACTAATAAAAAATTCCTACAGCGCATTTTTATACCAGCCATCGGATCTTTAGGTGTATTATGACTATTACAATACTCGGAGAAACTAATACCTAAATAAAGAGCATTTATATCTAACAGAGCAAGAAGATTGTCAATGATTTTTAAAATATTTTGAAAATTGTCTTCACATACATCTGTTATATTATTAAGAAACACAGGCTTTACACATATTTTAGTTATTGATATGAGTAGATTATACAACTCTATGTATACTATAAGAATGTCTGTATTATCAGACTGAAACAACAAATTAACTCTGTTTATAGAATGCAAAACAGGAGATAAAAAACTGTAATACAAATAATTTTGTTCGTCACTAAACATTTTTATTAAGAGTGCATGCCATGTGACATTTTTCTCTTACGTTTGTGCAGAAGTGGGTCTTTAATTCCAACCACTGCTCCAATATAGTTTTAACAACCTTCGCCCTTGCTAGCCAGCGAGTAGTTGATAGTTTCACTAATTGATGGAACTTATTCTCAGTATTCACATTTATCAAGTCATTAGTCTTTTTATACAAAGAGCTTCGCAGAGGACTATTGCTGACCTAGGGAAGTTAGCAATAACTTTCCATCCATAGATTTTCGAATGCTCATATTCCTCCTGAAATTCATTTTTATTGTTGTAGATGAATCTTTCTTTCGCTACTATTTATTCCGTTCGATACATTAAACTGTAAAGCATTTCATATAATTAAATAATTGACAGGATACCTTTTTTTTTAAGGAAAAAATTAAATTTCAAAGTTCAGTCATAACTTTTATACACGCGCGTTCAAAGAAAATCGATGATAATTCCAAAAGTACATCTTTTTTTTTCGTTAAATTTTCCAAAGAGATAGTTTAAGCAATAAGGAATACAATATCAAAAAATTGGGAGGCTGTTTTTTGTTTAAAGGGAATAATTTAATTTCAAAGTTCAGCCATAACTTTTATATACGCTCGTTCACACAAAATCGATGATAATTCAAAAAGTACATCTTTCTTTTTCGTTAAATTTTCCAAAGAGATAGTTTATGCAATAAGGAATACAATCTCAAAAAATTGGGAGGCTGTTTTTTGTTTAAAGCGAATAATTTAATTTCAAAGTTCAGCCATAACTTTTATATACGCTCGTTCACAGAAAATCGATGATAATTCAAAAAGTACATCTTTTTTTTTCGTTAAATTTTCCAAAGAGATAGTTTAAGCAATAAGGAATACAATATCAAAAAATTGGGAGGCTGTTTTTTGTTTAAAGGGAATAATTTAATTTCAAAGTTCAGCCATAACTTTTATATACGCTCGTTCACAGAAAATCGATGATAATTCAAAAGTACATCTTTTTTTTCGTTAAATTTTCCAAAGAGATAGTTTAAGCAATAAAGAATACAATATCAAAAAATTGGGAGGCTGTTTTTTGTTTAAAGCGAATAATTTAATTTCAAAGTTCAGCCATAACTTTTATATACGCTCGTTCACAGAAAATCGATGATAATTCAAAAAGTACATCTTTTTTTTTCGTTAAATTTTCCAAAGAGATAGTTTAAGCAATAAGGAATACAATATCAAAAAATTGGGAGGCTGTTTTTTGTTTAAAGCGAATAATTTAATTTCAAAGTTCAGCCATAACTTTTATATACGCTCGTTCACAGAAAATCGATGATAATTCAAAAAGTACATCTTTTTTTTCGTTAAATTTTCCAAAGAGATAGTTTAAGCAATAAGGAATACAATATCAAAAATTGGGAGGCTGTTTTTTGTTTAAAGGGAATAATTTAATTTCAAAGTTCAGCCATAACTTTTATATACGCTCGTTCACAGAAAATCGATGATAATTCAAAAAGTACATCTTTTTTTTTCGTTAAATTTTCCAAAGAGATAGTTTAAGCAATAAGGAATACAATATCAAAAAATTGGGAGGCTGTTTTTTGTTTAAAGCGAATAATTTAATTTCAAAGTTCAGCCATAACTTTTATATACGCTCGTTCACAGAAAATCGATGATAATTCAAAAGTACATCTTTTTTTCGTTAAATTTTCCAAAGAGATAGTTTAAGCAATAAGGAATACAATATCAAAAATTGGGAGGCTGTTTTTGTTTAAAGCGAATAATTTAATTTCAAAGTTCAGCCATAACTTTTATATACGCTCGTTCACAGAAAATCGATGATAATTCAAAAGTACATCTTTTTTTTCGTTAAATTTTCCAAAGAGATAGTTTAAGCAATAAGGAATACAATATCAAAAATTGGGAGGCTGTTTTTGTTTAAAGCGAATAATTTAATTTCAAAGTTCAGCCATAACTTTTATATACGCTCGTTCACAGAAAATCGATGATAATTCAAAAGTACATCTTTTTTTCGTTAAATTTTCCAAAGAGATAGTTTAAGCAATAAGGAATACAATATCAAAAATTGGGAGGCTGTTTTTGTTTAAAGGAATAATTTAATTTCAAAGTTCAGCCATAACTTTTATATACGCTCGTTCACAGAAAATCGATGATAATTCAAAAGTACATCTTTTTTTTCGTTAAATTTTCCAAAGAGATAGTTTAAGCTATGAGGAATACAATATCAAAAATTGGGAGGGTGTTTTTGTTTAAAGGAAATAATTTAGTTTCAAAGTTCAGCCATAACGTTTATAAACGTGCGTTCACAGAAAATCGATAATTAAAAAAGTACATTTTTTTTTCGTAAATCAAAGTAACATTTATTTGATAATTTTTTCTGTTTCTTCAACCCACATTTAGTTATCGAAACATTACGGAGCAGTGCTACACCCTGTATAAAGGTTTAGAAGGTTTGTTAGTAATGAAAGTTAAGAAAAACGACGTAAAACCAGGGATTCCCCTATAAGAGGAAATAATGCTTCAATTGCAGAGATTACAGGTCTTCCAAGGTCAGAAAATTTGTATGTCTCACTCGAACCAGACCTTAAAGAAGAGACATTAACCAATTTTGTAAAAAATCACGGCATTCAGGGTGCGCAATGTAAGAAAATGAAATCCAAGTTTCCTGATATTTACAGTAGTTTCAAAATTTCGCGGAAAAATAAATTAGACGTTATGAATAATTCGGACGGGCTAATTACCCATCAAGAGATAATGGAATTTTCATTATCTACATATTGATTTTATCAGCAATTTCCGTTTAAAGCTTCATTACCGGACAAACGGGCCTAATTAGCAATTCATTGTTTAACAAAATATAATTGCATTCAAAGATTATGTTTATCTAATAAGGTATCTACATAATGACTTCATCTTTTGTATAAAGGTATTTATTGAAAGTTTTGTCAGGATTTGAAATACAATGTTATTACTGATATTAGTATTGATTGAACTGTGTGTTAGTGCGAACTGCTCTTTTCTTGTATGTTTAAAGTGCAACTCGGCTTCAAACTTGAGTAACGTGAGTAACGTTTTGATATCAATATCTACAGTTTCAAAAAACGATTTCTATTTTTTATTTGTATATCAATTTATTAATTATTCTGTAATATATTTAATTTACGATTTGGTCACGTTTAGGTTTGGGTTGTGTAACAATTTTCTCCACTGGCAATTGAAATGGCCGATAAAACCACTATTTTAGGTAATTATTTTATTAAATTGTCTTTGATTCCATTGCAAATAAGACGATTGACGTTAAAGGATGATATAGTATCTCAGTCAGCATTACTTTGTTTAGGAAAAGATGATCCAAAGTCAAAATACTTCATTTTGAGTCATATTAAACGAAATCATTCAAAAATATGTAAATATATCTCAAAAAAAATCTCTAATTTCTAATAGTCCGGTAAATGAGGGTGAAGATGTTTCATATAGAAATGAACCAATAAATATTAACGGTATTTTTGATATGAAATCCCAAGAAAATTTACATATTAATCATGATAGCAATGCAAATGATTGTGACGATGTTATCGACGATAGCGCAAGTGAGACGTGTAGTTTAAATAAAACTCTTGATGTTTCAAATAATTTTTCAAATGATGTCAATCACGAAATCCAAAAGCATTTTGGTAACTCCACAATTTGTAATATTATTTTACCAGTACATTCTAGAAATATTTTTCCAAAACGTATAAATAATAGTGATTTACTTGGTTATGTTTATTTTGAAGGTTCCACCATATTAAGTGAACAATCATTAAAAAACATCATGTCGAATATAGATGGGAAGGTTAAATTTATAAGAGGTACATACGCACCTGTTCTAGCAAAAGAATTTTTAAAAATAAATAATACTTGCACTTTGAACATTAAATCCCTTAATTATAATAAAAATAATATAGTAATTTATGGTTACTGTGCTCATGAAGGTTGCAAAATATTTAAATTAAAATGCGATTTTGTAGGTAACAATTTCAAGATACTTGCATATAGTACCTCACTTTATTATTGTCACGAAGAGCAGTTAACCAGACACGTGAAAGGTATTGAGCGTAAAATTCTTGGCCAAAAGTTAGCTAAATCTACTATTCTAAAGGTCCGTCAAGAAGATATTAAAACTAGTATCACCAATTTATCTTTGACAAAAAATCTTAAAAACGTTAAATCGATCGAGGTGTATAAAAAAATAAAAAAAGAATACGAAGCTAGGAATGACAGACACAGGGATGATTCCCTTGACATGTTTATGATGCAAGCAGAAAATAAACATTATATTTTCTCTGTATCCATTCCTTTTTGTGTTTTCATTTTTAGTAAAGAACAATTACACTTCCTACACTACGATTCAAATCGGTCTGCACAACTACCAGACTTGTATCTTGACGCGACAGGATCGGTCGTAAGAAAACCTTACATTGGTGCACAAAGAATTTTATATTATTGCGGTGTTATTGAAAGTTCTCATTCCAGAATTTTGCCCATTTTCGAAATGATTTCTAGTAGGCATAATACGTCAAAAATAGGGTCCTGGCTGTTAGAATTTAAATTCTACTGTAAAAGGAATTTAAACAGATGGCCTGCTTTTAGAACAGTAACCACAGATTTTAGTCTAGCTCTTATTAATGCAATCAGTGAAACTTGGAATTGTATGACTCTGCAAAAGTATTGTGACATATTTTTTGAAAAAGTTTTTGACATTAATATAAATTTAAATAACATTATTGTTTTAAAACTGTGCTGTGCCCATATAATGAAATTATTAGCAAGAGATGTTAATAAATATTTTCCGAACAAAAATGCACAGCGTTTTCTCAAGGAAATCTTAGCATCGCTTTTTAATATGTCCAATTTCAATGCTATTCAAAGTACGTTAAGAAATGTTTTTATATTAACAAGTCAAAAACACGAAAACAAAATTTTTAATTATTCTAAATTATCTTTACTAAAGTTAGGAATGGATAACCCAATTAATAATTTTGAAGAAAATGTGGAAGTCGAAGAAAGTGAAGTCGGAAACGAACGCTCATTTTATTTACAAAATAAATTTTATTTGCACTTTGCAAACATTTTATTTGAAATTCAAAACATTGAAGATATTGTAGACGATTCATTTATAGAAAACATATGTTATAATAAAGATTTTTGTAGATATTTATTAAACCATTATATACCGTATCTTCCCCTGTGGACTGCGCTTCACGGTTTTAAAAGAAGTTCTAACGCTCTTGTCGAGAACTGGTTCAATATTGTAAAAAACAATTTAATGCAAGGGAAACTTCATCAAAAATGTTCACGTTTTATAAGAACAGTTCGGAATTATGTCGTTGCGCAACATAGGGAACATAAATATGAAATAAAGAAAAGTCGTTGTGCCAATAAAAAGCGTAAGGCAAAGGAAGACGTAGAAAAATGGCAATCGAGAAAAAAACAAAAACATACTTTTTTCAAAAAACAAATTTTGTCCAAAATGTTTAAAGAAGAAAATATTACTCAACTATCAAGTAAAATCACCTCGGAAACAAGTAATAATAGTGTAAATGATGATGATTTTTATAAAAACAAAAACGAACCTTTGGTAAAAAAATTAAGTAGAGATTATGTTATTGCCAAATACAAAAACGAAACATTTGTTTATTCAACCTATGCTTGCTTAAATAATCGCAACAACAAGCAAGACATGTGGTTGAACAACCTAATTATAGACTTATTTTTGAAAATAATACAAAATCACACCTATAAGATTTTTTTACAGTACGAGACAGATTTTCTAATAAAAAAACAAGGCCATACCTTTAAGAATAAAGAAACCCAAAATTTACTAATTTTACCTATTTTGGAAAATGATCATTGGATACTCATTTTTGTAGACGTTAATAAACGCGTATTTGAAGTTTTGGATCCACTGGGTAATACTCAACGAAATACAGATAAATTTTATAACAGATTACGACCCTATTTAACAAAATACTGCAATACATTTTCGTTAATAGTCAACAAAAAATTACCGGTTCAAGACGATCAATTTAATTGTGGAGTATATATATGTTACTATGCAGAATGTATAATGAAAAATATTAACTTTTCAAACAATTTTGATCCATATGAATATCGAACTTATATGAAATATTTAATAATTGCTAACAGTGAATCTCTTGAAAATAATTGCATCTACTGTGGAGGTAACAACAATGAAATTTTATGTCAAACATGTAGAAGGTATAGCCATAGAACGTGTCTGGATGAAATTGTAAATCCTTACGTTTGTGAACTGTGCAAATGATAATATAGGTATGATTATTGTATGCTGTTACTATAATCATCAGCTTACTTTAGTAGAAGACGTAAAAAAATACAACGAATAAAAATACACAACGCTAACGATGGCCTAAATTAATAATATTAATGTACGTCAATGGATTACAACAATCGTGCTCAAATGTGTTAGGAATATGCAATGGGTCCTTCCGCCCACACCCACTGAGAAGGTCTGCATTTTAGGGATTGCAACAACCGTGCTCAAATGTGTTAGGTATATGCAATGGGTCCTTGCGCCCACACCCACTGAGAGGGTCTGCATTTTAGGGATTGCAACAACCGTGCTCAAATGTGTTAGGTATATGCAATGGGTCCTTGCGCCCACACCCACTGAGAGGGTCTGCATTGCTAAAAAGATGTACTTTTGGAATTATCATCGATTTTCTGTGAACGAGCGTATATAAAAGTTATGGCTGAACTTTGAAATTAAATTATTCCCTTTAAACAAAAAACAGCCTCCCAATTTTTTGATATTGTATTCCTTATTGCTTAAACTATCTCTTTGGAAAATTTAACGAAAAAAAAGATGTACTTTTGAATTATCATCGATTTTCTGTGAACGAGCGTATATAAAAGTTATGGCTGAACTTTGAAATTAAATTATTCCTTTAAACAAAAAACAGCCTCCCAATTTTTGATATTGTATTCCTTATTGCTTAAACTATCTCTTTGGAAAATTTAACGAAAAAAAAAGATGTACTTTTTGAATTATCATCGATTTTCTGTGAACGAGCGTATATAAAAGTTATGGCTGAACTTTGAAATTAAATTATTCCCTTTAAACAAAAAACAGCCTCCCAATTTTTGATATTGTATTCCTTATTGCTTAAACTATCTCTTTGGAAAATTTAACGAAAAAAAGATGTACTTTTGAATTATCATCGATTTTCTGTGAACGAGCGTATATAAAAGTTATGGCTGAACTTTGAAATTAAATTATTCCTTTAAACAAAAACAGCCTCCCAATTTTTGATATTGTATTCCTTATTACTTAAACTATCTCTTTGGGAAAATTTACGAAAAAAAAAATGTACTTTTGAATTATCATCGATTTTCTTTGAACGCGTGTATAAAAGTTATGACTGAACTTTGAAATTTAATTTTTCCTTAAAAAAAAGGTATCCTGTCAATTATTTAATTATATGAAATGCTTTACAGTTTAATGTATCGAACGGAATAAATAGTAGCGAAAGAAAGATTCATCTACAACAATAAAATGAATTTCAGGAGGAATATGAGCATTCGAAAATCTATGGATGGAAAGTTATTGCTAACTTCCCTAGGTCTATTGCTGAACCAACTGTATGTTTCTTTAGCTATAAAATCTAATTGACTTGGTAATTTTTCTGCTGCTTTACTCGTACAAATTGTTGGCACCATCTGTCCCTAAACCAATTATTTTTTTATGTTTAGACCCACTTTCTTTAAAAACTCAAGTATTATAACTGACAGATTTTCAGCAGTTGCCTGATCTATTTCTACAATTCCTAAATAAGTTTTTTGAAATGCTGTAATATCTTACACAAATACAAAGATACTTCTTAACTCTTATATCAGTAGATTCATCTACAATGAGAGAATAATTTTGTTTACGTATGTCTTTAACTGTTTATTCTAATAAAAGAGTTGGGCCGATCACATTTTTTAGCAAAGACGAGCATTTTGTACGATGGAGCTTCAGATTCTCTAAACTGCTACCTTTTACCAGTGATATTAAGTAATTCACCCAAATGATTAGGTAATACCGTTTATACATCCATGGATTGCTAAATACGGTTATGCTTGTTAATTTTAACCCAACGGATTATAATTTAGGATGAATATTATATTTTTTGAATTGTTGATAGTGATGAGCTGTTTAACTATGTTTCTTTAGATCTGCTTTTTGTGATCTCAGATTTATATGACATAACTTACCATCTCATGATCATCAGGAGCCCGTTTCAACCACCCTAAAAAGAAATGCTGTGTAAACGTACTTCATAAATTAATTTATGAAGTGACCAACCAACAAAAATATTCTCCCTCTCCCATTCTTTATTATACTTCTTTTTGTACTTTTGCGTATTTACCCATGATTAAACATAACACCTCGGTTAAATGTACAAACCTGAAGTTATTGATATGTTATAAATCATAATACAATAATAATAATACAAATATGCTCAACGCCAAAGAAATTAGTAAACATAAAAACGACAAAAAACTTACTTTTTAACACAATCTTTGATAAGAACATACCTACTATGCAATAACCTATAACATAAACTACCAATCACAAAACAAACACTAGTTTTGTGCTACCAACTACCCTACCAGTGCTACCAAGATGAATACGTTTTCAAGAAATCAAAACTAAAAAAGCATAGGTTTGCATTTACATTGTTGTAATTATTGAAATATTTTCATTACAATCAGACTTTACTTTTTTTACATTCGTCACAACAATTTTCAAAGTAGCCCAAACGTCGCCTATAGAAATTGAAATGTAGCCCAATTTGTAGCCCGCCACAATATTTATAGTTTTGTCGTATTTTAACATTCAAAGTCGCCCAAATTGCGACAAATCGCCCAATATGGCACCACTGGGTTCATACAAAATAACGAAAGCAACGTTCAAATTTGTGGTCGTTTCATTTGATATTCGCAAAGATCAGTAATACAAATTATAATAAATTATATAACAATAATAAATCATTGGGTATGTGCTCGTGTATTTTCATTAATTTTTTATACAAATTTAAACGTTTCGATAACAATTATATTTATCATTCTCAGTAAATGATAATAGTTTAAAAAAATTAATTACGATGTCAAATCAAAATATAGATCTGCTAAGGGAATGCACATGTGGAAAAATCCAGCTACGGAATTAAATTTTATTTCCCTTAAGATTATTCTAGTTCTTTAATGAATTGAATATTATTAAACCGCCTTGTTTAATTTAATATACTTCTAACGCCCTTGCCAAGGTTCCATACCTGTTAATTGTTACTATTAGACACTGCCTACGGTTTTTAACATCTTTATTTAATTAAAAAAATGATCTAAAGTCACTATAATACAGTAATTAATTAATTAAATTATTAGGAGTTAGAAAGAAAAATTTGAGTTAGGTAACACTTTTCGTTTCCAAGATCCAAAATTTATTCATTCTTATTACTGCACAAAGACTGTAGTTATTTAACTCCCATGGTATTTATTTTTTCAAAAATTATTAACTTACAAACCGCCATTATAATACAGTAAATAATAAAATTTCCAGGAACCAGAAAAAAGTT
Source organism: Vesta saturnalis (assembly GCA_036346205.1). Taxonomy (NCBI): domain Eukaryota; kingdom Metazoa; phylum Arthropoda; class Insecta; order Coleoptera; family Lampyridae; genus Vesta; species Vesta saturnalis. The sequence goes on along the minus strand of JARFJB010002364.1, from coordinate 2,341,279 downwards.
GAGTTGGGCGTGACTTTTGATATGACCACAAATGATATTTCTGTTTGCTTCCGTTCAGCAACATTGACTTTCTAATTCTCAAAAACGTCCAAAAGTTCATTGTTTCTATCCTAGACCAGCAAAAAAATTTTTAGTTTGGCACCACTCATTTTTTGTATGAATATTTGCAGACAACTGTTATACATATTAGAACCGTTTTACATGTTGATGTACAGTGCTGCCACCGTAACTTTAAATATGATGACGCCACTGAACAGTTTTAAAAACATGTTAGAGAATTATTCGGGACAGGCAAGTAACCTCCTGTAACATATGAAATGACAGAGTGGTCGGCGCCAACACCTGGAAGTTGAGGGTGCCCATTATGCGTAATAGGCGATTTTTTTGGTAAAAGTAAATTGTGTTTGAAAGATCGTTCACACCGCCTTTTTCTGATGTTGGATAATTCAATAGTGGACCAGAGCAGTGCTTCGGAACTTATTAGTGCCACTAATGTACAGAAACAAATAAAAATATTACAGACATCCAACTTTATATTCATAGGAGATTGTTCCTAATTTGGATCGGTCAGATTCTAGAATAACTGTTAATAAGTGGATTAGATTAGGTGAGCATAAGTCTAGTACTCAAGTACATACATTCCGTGTACGTGGTGGTCAAATTTTAAGAAACAATTGCGTAATACGTTATATATTGTAAGATTCTTTAAACGAAACATATTTGGTCCATTATTTTGATGAAAAATGCATGACACAGAATAAATTATGGTGGAATATACCTGAGTGCGATAAAATAAACATTATTGTGACCGGTATTGTAAACAATACAAAACAGTTAACTTTTGCGAATAATTACAACTCGTTAGATGACCTGTTAACGTTTTTAAGACCATGCGTTCAAACTTCTACTGCAAGAGTATAAAAATTAACAAAAACTTGAGGAATGCTTATTCTGAAAATGAACTTAACACTAATAAGACAGGAAAAAAAGTTATTGCTTTAAAGGTTCTGAGCCTAGATATAAGTTTTAGTTTTCACCGAATTTATCATTAGAAAAATAAGCTTAAGAAGTCGAACATTTTTAAGTTTTCGGTTTGAGGAAATATTGGTAGTGAAAGAGGAAGTATACCCTTGAGATGAATGAGACCCGAAATTACACTTGTGATTCAAATAAGCCCGAATTGATGTATGTGTTAAATACGTACAGAGATTGCGTTGCCTTAACATTAAAAGAGATGGGGAAAACAAATTACACTGAAATATAAATTAAATTAGCAAAGGTATCTGTAGTTTACAATCCGTACAGACTTTGAGGGGGTCAAAAGGAAAAAATGTTTGATATTTGAACTCTTTGATTATTTTACACAGTCTGCTTAGCATTCGGGAGGTAATGGCTTCCATCCCCGTTACCGTCCACCTTTTATGAAATTTTTTCATACAATATAGCGACATGACGTACTAGCATATACCCATTTTCTGGCCTTGTAATACAAATAACTATAATAGACAGAGATAAAAAAATACATGTACTATTTAATAAAATAGGATGATATATAACATAATACAGGCAGACAGGTTAGATATACGTATATACTAGTTAATACGCTAGGATGATAATTCATGCATACTAGGTTTAATAATACCTACTGGTGACTGTGTTAGATCGAGAAAAGGAGGGGGAGTTACGAGATCGCGTGGAGAAGACCGGTCGCTAAGAGTGTGTATTACGCGTTAATATGCGATATAACAAAAAAATCATTGTCATATCGTTCGTCTTGAAATACAGTAAAATAAAAGTTCTTTGGTAAAAGTAAATTGTGTAAAGTCATTTCAAATTATATTCTGACAAACATTATTATATGAATTCAAAATAACGCCAGCACAAAAAAAATTTGTATTACGATGGTTTTGCGAGTATTCCATTTTGGGTCTCGCGTCTCGCCAACGAAACAGCTCGCAATTCTGCAAAAATTATCGTTTTCTGGCCTAGTGACACAAATAACTTATTTCATTCTATCCTACATTTTTGAAAATATATCAACGTTTCGATGAATTTACAGGGTTCCCAGCAATGTAGTAACACGAAATTCTCTACCTTTACAGGATTTCCATTAACATACAAAAAAACTGTAGATAGTATAATACGTATCCAATAATCTACTAATATCAATATACGACAGGATAAAATAGTTGATTAATCATTGAAATAAAGCTCACGAGCACATATTTTTTAACTTATAAATCTTCAATTAAGTATTCAACAAACCAACGGAATTAGTACACTTTTCCTGAATTTTTAGTCATGGTCAAATCAGACAAAGAAAATCAAGGAATGGCAGATACCTTCGTTATCTCTAATTTTTGATGTTATATCCAATTTAAATAAGTTTGACTATTTCCCGGTTTCTAATTGTGCCAATCCCCTCTTCCAAAATTTCACACATGTACCAATCACGTTATGGTTATAGTGACAAAACCCCTATGGCAGTTGCCGTTAAAAAGTACTGACAAAAAAATTTGACACATCAATTTGAAACATCATCCATTGTGGAAAAATTAATATTCTAGAACTTCCAACTAACTTTTTTTGGGAAATATGTTATCTAACATCTCGAGACCGCTTTTTACAGATAAAATTTTGTCTCGCAATTGTTGCTATTGGGTAATTAACACCTCTCAATAAAACCACTCACACCCGACTCGAGATTTTATTTTCGGGATGTTACCACTTCAACCATCTTTCGATAAAATTTTACCGGACAAAAACCTTTGGTATATTATATTATAACTGAAAATCTCCGTCAATAGCAACGGTACAATTTCAATCGAAAATATCTGGTACTCAATGGCAACGAATAATTTTGGAATATTTTTTTACCGAATCCTTGAATTAAAAATCCGAAATTTTTTTTTTAAATCTCAGACTTCAAAAAATAGTTTTGGGTTGGATAGTTGAGCTGCTTGTAGATGGCTACCTCAAACGCCCATAACTACAAACATGCAAAACGAGAAAAAATCAAAATATAATGTTACTACTCAGCGTAAACCTTACAAAAACTTCCATTCCCCACTTTGCGTTTGTACATTTTTGTCCTTATAGTGCCAAAAATTAGGAATGAAAAAAAATTTGAAACAAACCGTTTTACTGCTTTTTAAAATATTCGCCTTCCAGTTTTATATGCGTTCAAACTAATTCTCGAAGCATTTTTCTGCTCCAAAGTTGGTATTTCCAAACGAAGGTTAATCAAGGGCTTCAACAACTTCTTGAGGTGATAAAAACTGCTGACATTCAACAACAAAAAAAAAATATCGTTGGGCGATAAATCCAGTGAATACAGGGCTATGAGACATTAATTCGATGTTTTCTCCTTCAAATAACCAATTGTTCGACATGCTGTATGTGAACTGGCATTGTAATGAGGCGTTTTTGGTAGTTTTTCCTAATTTCATAGATAGATGGCAAACGAATTGTTGTGTACTATTCAGTGTTGACTACAGGAATGGTTGCGGCAAGTCCTGTACAATCGTAGCAACAAATAATTTTGTTGGAAATGTTTCGTGGACTAACAACTTTTGTGGAATTCGGTTCATCTTGGAACATCCAAATTGAGGAATAGGCGGCATTAATTCATTTTTTCTCCTTCAAATAATCAATTGTTCGACGTGGTGTATGGGAACCACATTGTCATGATGGAAAATGATTGCGACGTTTTTGGTTGTTTTTCATAGATAACTTCTGGTAAACAATTTGTTGTATACCATTCAGCGATCTTAAGTAAAAGAGAAAGTAAGTTTGTTAATTGCTGGACGGTAATTAAAATTAAACTGCATTTTTGGTATTTAAAATCACCAAGAACAAGTAGTTCCAAATAGTAGGTCCTTCGAATCAGAATCTTATTATCCAAAGATTTTTTGGTGTTACTAAACAAAATGGTGTACACGTTAACTGAAATGGTAGAAATTATTTTCATTTACGGTTCCAAGGGTCTATCTGCGTTAAAAGCAGCTGCTGATTTTAGTGCGAAGCATCCATAAAAAAGTTGCAGTTACCCCTACGGCGCAAAATTAGTTGGGAAATTTGAAGAAACGGGGTCAGTGGTAAACGAAAAACGAGCCGGGCGAAGCGGATGCCACAAGCCTTGCGCCGAAAACAGTATAACGAGCACTTAAGTTGAATTGAAATTCCACCTTTACAAGATGCAAACACTTCAAGAACTGGCCGAAGATGACTGCGACCGAAGAATCCAATTTTGTGAAGAGATAAATCAGAATAATCCAGAGTTAATGAAAAACATCAGATTTAGTGACGAATGCACGTTTTTTTAATGGGACAGTAAATAAACACAACTGCCGCTATTAGTTGAACGAAAATCCGGATCCTTCTCGTGCAGGATATACGCAACGACCTCAAAAAATTAACGGGCAGGTATTTTGGGAGATACAATTATTGGTCCTCTGTCGAAGGAAGTCTAAAGATGCTACAGACTACCGTAGTACCTCTCATGATAGATCAAGTAGAAAATCAACGAAAAGTTGACGGAAACCAGAATTTAAATGAAAATTTTATTCATTTTCACCAAGCCGGGCCCCCTCGTTATGCTATTCGACAATTTTTAAATAAAACATTTCCGGAACAGTGGATTTCCGGATCTTACACCGGTTGATTTTTTTCTTTGGGGTTATTTGAAGTCAGTTCTTTTCAAAACACTGCCTGCTTCAATAGAGGATCTCCTTGATCGCATAATACGAGAATGTCGTTCAATTTCCAGGAACGTTATATCGAACATTGAGGCGTGGATTTAAAAATCATATATTTTACGGCTTAGAAAAAAACGGTGAACACTGATCATTTAATTAATAATAATTTTGTAGTGCGTTAAGTGTAGCGTTTGTATAATTTAGTTCGTAGATCGGTATTACGAGTACATATCCGATCAGATTATTGTTAAATAAAGTTTGATTCTTTACTCTAATGTGCCTTTGTATGGTATCAATGAAATGCAAAATCGCGGGGGCATTTAAGATTTACAAGATGGGATGGTAGGGCAGGCGGTACAGATATCGCCATGTTAGTGGGGACCACTTTGGTTCCCCCTGCGTACACCAGCGAAACGGTTTTGAGCAATTCTTAATATCTCTTAGTTAAAAGAATATACGACCAATTGAAACTTTTCAAAAATCACCGTGTGTGTGTGCGTGAGTGCGTGAATGCCTGAGTGCGTGTGTGGGTGCGTGCGCGCGTGCGTGTGTGTGTGCGTGTGTGCGTGCGTGCGCGTGCGTGCGTGAGTGTGGGTGTGTGCGTGTGTGTGCGCATGTGTGTGCGCGTGTGTGCGTGCGTGTGTGGGTGCGTGCGCGTATGTCTCTCTCTCTCTCTCTCTCTCTCTCTCTATATTATATATATATATATATATATATATATATATATATATATATATAATGTCGATTTAACGTAAATTACATTAATACAAAAATACTTCCTAAGAGAACTGGAGCACTTGGAAAATGGCGCCCTAACAGCGGTTTAATTCAAATATCTTCAAAATACTTTCCCTTTAAATGATAGCGTTCTGTACATTTATTTAGTGGAATATGGCCAATCGTATGGCGTGAATATGATTTTTTTGTTGTACTCATAAGCGGCTCGTTTAGGCGGGGCATTGGACATTGTTATTCATAAGTTTTTTGTTTTTCAAAATTTCGCAATTTTTACATAAAATTTAAAAATTTCGAGTTTTTCATAAAATAATGATACTTTTTCCTGAAGTCGCTACGACGTACCGTTTTCGAAATAAATCGATTTGAACTTTTCATGTATTAATCATACTTTTATAAAATTAACTAACGAATTCATTTACATTTATGAAAGAGTGCTATGAAAAATAAACAAAATAACAATTGCGTGAAAGTCAAACTGTTCTCATGTCATAAATTAATTTTGCTTTAGAAAGTAAGAAATAAGCTCGGGTAAAAAATAATCGTTTTTAATACGTTTAATACAAAAAAAATGTTGCTGACACAATTAATAGTAAAAAAATTCAAAATGACAACTGAAAGCACAAAACTGAATCTACAAAAGATGCTCCACATGACGACCATCCGTTTCTATGCACAAATTTATTCGTTTATGTAAAGATTGCCGAATTTTTTCAAAAATTTCCCTATTGTTTCTAAATTCGTCGCAAGCATCCTGAATTCTTCTCCAAAGCTGATCGTGTGTTTCTACTGGTTGGGAATAAACCATTGATTTTTAGATATCCCCAAACACAAAAATCGCAAGGATTTAAATCTGGAAACCTTGCGGGTCAAGCAACCGGACCACCTCTTCCGATCCATCGTTCTCGGTAATTGTTATCTAAAAAAGTACAAACAGTTCTGCTATAGTGAGCCGGACAACCATAATGTAAAAACCACAAGTTCCGCCGAATATTCAGATTAATATCATCTAATAAATCCTTCTTCGCAGTTTAAACGATTAGGCAATTCTACAGGTCCAAGCAAATTATCACCAGGAACACCTACCCATACAACAATGTTAAACCTTTCTTGGTGTTTACTTTCCCTTATCGCACGAGATTTTTCATCAATATAGGAGTAATAGTGTGAATTGTGCATATTAAAAATTCCATCTTTTGTAAAAGCGGCTACATCACAAAACAAAATATTAGAAAAAAAATTTTGGTCTTGATTCTCTTTATTTTGTATCCAACTGGAAAAATCAACAGGAGCAGGAAAATCACCTGCTTGCAAGGCACGGACTTTTTTGAAATGAAAAAGATGCAAGCCTACCTTATGTAGAATGTTCCACACAGAAGATTTTGACACATTGGGATACAATGCAGTTTCTTACGCTTATTTCGGGATTGTACTCAAGTTCCATTAAAATATCATCCTGATATTCTTCCACTACATCAGCATGTCTTTCCGTTTTATTATTTTTAGGAATCACCGATCCCGTTTCCCTAATTCTTTGATGCAAGAAGCGTAAATGATTTATCTGCATATCTACGTGCTGCTGCCCGAGGGTTGCATTGCGTTTCGCCGTACACTAAATGGATATCGGCATATTCTTCGTTACTCAACGAAATCATTCTAACAATATTCAACTTTTTTATTTACGGTAATGTAACTAAAGAATAATAAATCTTTCACTTAAAACTTATTTGACACCTTAATCTCAACTAGTATCTGCAATACTAGTTATTTTGACGTTCACGCAATTGTTTTTTTGTTTATTTTCCATATCCATTCCATCTTTCATAATTGTAAATGAATTCGTTAGTTAATTTTATAAAAGTATGATTAATTAACACGTGAAAAGTTCAAATCGATTTATATCGAAAACGGTTCGTCGTAGCGACTTCAGACAAGAGTATCATTCTTTTATGAAAAAATCGAATTTTTTTAAATTTTATGTTAAAATTAAGAAAATTTGAAAACAAAAAACTTATGAATAAGAATGTCTCGCCCAAACGAGCCTCTTATGAGTACAACCAAAAAATCACATTCACGCCATACGATTGGGCATATTCCACTAAATAAATGTACAAGGACGCTATCATTTAAAGGGAAACCATTTTAAAGATATTTTAATTAAACCGATGTTAGGGCACCATCTTCCAAGAGCTCCAGCTCTCTTAGGAAGTATTTTTGTACTAAGGTAATTTTCGTTAAATCGACATAAAATCAGCTCTAGAGTCTGCAGATTTCTTTTGTGAAAAGTTTGAGGACACCCTATATATATATATATATATATATATATATATATATATATATATATATATATATATATATATATATATATATATATATATATATATATATATATATCTATATTATATATAAAAGATTCCCCAAGTCCCCCATTGACTAGACGTGAGCTCTACCAGCTGAGGGGTTTTGAATTCAATTCGATAGAAACTTAATAAGTATATAATTTGTTAACAACAGGATATTATATTAACTTAGATGGTAGTAGGTACTATGTGTACTATAATCATGAACACTCATTCATTAGAAAATGTCCAAGGATTACTATTTAAAATTTGCTGATAGCAATTGTAATTAAACAATCAGTTATTATGTACTTGTCATGTGTGCAACCTTAGCGACATGCGGTCCACATGATAATAGAACACATAGTAACTATTGCACTGTAAGTTAATATAATATCCTATTGTGAACCAATTACACACATATTAAGTTTCTAGCGAATGGAATTCATAACCCCTGTAGCTCAGTGGGTAGAGCGGACATGGTTTCGGATCCCATTGGGGGGAATCTTTTATGTACATAATATATATATATATATATATATATATATATATATATATATATATATATATATATATATATATATAATATCATATATACATACATACATACATATACATACATATACATGTACATATACAATACATATACGTATATTTATTGCGCAACGCAGCTTAAACGCCTTAGGTACAGGTTTAGCCCTAAAATTCCATCAATCTGCATTTTGTCCACCAATCCACGAGGGCCCTGTTTCCCATTTCTCTGGATACATCTACACAAGTATGCACTGACAAATAATGCGTAATTAACATAACAAATCGATGCATTTTTTGCAATAGTCGATTCCGTACGAATTCAACCCGTAATTCAAATTCAATAATGTAATAAATTTTCCCTGGCCTATTTGTGCATTTCCTAAATTTTCCAGGTTTTCCCTGATCATTTTAAACTTCTCGATTTGCAAAAAAGCTAGGCTACTATGTTCCATTACAAATTTGTACCACGCAATTGACAAAAATGACAAATTTTTGTGCAAATAAAAATATAAGGTTCTATTTAAAAAACATAAAAAAAGAACAGGAAGTCATAAAATATGTATAAATCTTAGAGAAAAACAAGATCAATGATACTATCATCCTGTAAAATTAGGTCAATTTAGAATTCTGGACAAACGAGTAGAAACGACGCGAAAAAGTTATCGCGATTGATGAACTAAATAACATCCTGTATAGAGAGGTTAGACACTTTCGTTTAACTCACATCAGTGAAATGTGTTTGTATATTTTGCAGGGATTGCATAATAAAAATAACATATAATAACAATTTAATCATTGTAGGCGGCAAGCAGTCGCCACTATTTAAATTCTCATTATACATAATTCATACTTTCATTAAAAAAAATACAAAAACACACCATTGACGTCTTTTGAATATGATATTTAGCAGGTTATCAAGCAGTGATAACAAAAGAAATATCAAACAAAATGACGATCGGGGGGCGCCTATGATCAATTATCAGTCGTGCATACATATACCCATTACCTAACTAATAATATCTTTAAATATATGTTAAGAGTTGCATAATTTGCCACAATTACGTGTTAGAAAACTTTAAAATAGAACGCAGTTATAATACGAAAAAAAATCTAAAAATAGGACAATGAATTACTGTTAAAATGAGCAGGTGAGATAGGTATTATAATAGCAGCTGTCGCAAAAACCGATTTCTTTGGCCATATTTCCTTCTGAAACGTAGACTAACCTCGTTTACATATAAATGTAATAACCTCTAAATGTTCCTGATTTTTAACTGCGATAACAATTATCCTTTCCAACCCTATCATTAAGGCTAAAAAATCAACGCAAAATTTTACTTACCATCTTTCTAAATTAGGCGGGACCGCGATTAATCCAAAATCTGTAATTAAAAACAGTAATTAATAACGGAATAAAATACATTTAAAATACGTTCACCTACACTAATATCGCCCACTTTTAATCATTTTTAGTTAATCGTTTCATTAACCCTTAAATAAAAGGCATTAACAAGCATTTAAACTCTAAAAAAATTATAATGACGCCAAGGTGCATTTTTTTGTAACTAATACGCATATATAGGCAGATGTTTAGTCTTGAGACAGGTGAATGTTGATATAATTTAATAAGTTCAAATTCCAAAAAAGTTATGTAAGTATATTCAAGGATAATGCACAATGCACATCTCGAGACATTATTATCCAATTTACGGTGTTTTATTCAACACAGCCTCGTGACATCCTGCTTTTTTTGCGTCACTTCCTATTCGCCGTTCTACCTACGACTTGGCATTCCAAATTATTCTACTTCCTTTTTCTCTAAATTGTTTCTGTAATTTGAATGAGATTTCGAAAAAAAAAATTAAGAATGTGTACAAGTTAACAAAAAAACCAGTACAGGAAGTAACAGTAACGTTAATCCTCAATACTCAACTGTCAACACGTGAAGCCAGTTTTTTCAGAAACCACAATTTTGCCATTAAATGCAATTATTCATCTTTTTTCTGTAAATAATTGCGGATATATTCTTTGTTAGCTTTAATCATGTACATTTATTTGAAAATTAAATACTTAGAGCAAAGGTCATTTGTCAACAGTGTGAAATTTATTAAAGCACTGGGTGCATCGCTTGTTTGTTACAAACGCAACAGTGTTAAAATTACCAATCGATCTTATTAAAATGAGAAGTGGTTCTGCTGCTACAGTAGGCAACGAAAAAACAAAGGAGATAAATTTATATGAAGACTCATTACGGGTCGTTAAAAGTTATTCGCCTTTAACCGGACGGCGTCGTCGTAGTTTAGAATAGAAACGGCGCGTCGTTACGTCATACCTACTTACATGTAATCCTTATAAAATCCTCAACAGTTAAAATTAAGGTAAAGTAGTTCACAATCATTTATAAAACACTATTTCCGCGTACACCAACTGGTTTCACGAGGAATGCGAATGCCGAATTAGAAATTACTTTTCATATAGTATGTTTTGCATGAACATCCTCCTTACGAGTGTAGATGCAATGAATGAAAATATGGAGGGGGAAAGTTAATACCCACACCAACAAAGATTATTAGACAGGATGGGAAAATTGTCAAGACGGAAACTCGAAAAAAATGGTTAATTATGAATGATTTTACAATTACTAAAAAATATAAATTACCATATACGTTCCGTATTTTGATCTGGTATGAATTTCAGGCCATGTTTTAAAATTGCATCCCATCCACCTACAATGTTTCTAAAAACAGGCACCGTTACTCATAAAATTTCATAATCTCTTTCCTGTGTTGGGAATTTATTTATTCTAAATAAAATTATTTGCTTTCTCAAATTTCGAACATGTTTAGTGCGTTCTTGATTAGCTTTAGAATTCTTGTAAAAACTAAGAAAGCAAAAAATAAAGGTGTATCGAGTTAGAAACACGTTTCAATTACGTACAGGGTGAAATTGTAGGTGAAGTATATAAAGGAGTAGCGATATACAAAAACTAATATAGATCATGGGTGCAATTTGAAAGCTTCTGTGCTTATTTGTTTTCTACCTTTGTTTCATTTGTTCACTCTCCTTCAATTGTCAATTTTTGTCTATTTCTAAAAATTGTTATAACTCGCTATTTTGACGAGACAGTAACAATACTGACTATATTATTAATGAAATTTTTAGCGTAGATTACAACGATGTAGTGCAATATAGTGCACGGTTTTTGACACGCTATAAACGAGTTTTTTTTAAATCGGAACCATATGCCCCCCCCCCGAAAAGTCTTTTTCTTGTGCTTTTCAAAAATTTAAACAAAATAATATTATTTTCAGTAACTAAGAATGTACAGAATAAATAAATACTGTTGTAATTGATACCTTAAGCAGGTCTTGACAATGTGCTGTGTTTGATTTATGGCATAAACTTGTTTTTTTAAAATCGAAACCATATGTAATCCCCCCTGAAAAATCTTTTTCTTGTGCTTTTCAAAAATGTAAACAAGATAATATAAGTTTTTGTTATGAACGAATAAGTCCAAAAGTAAATATGTAATTAAAAATTATTATTAATTTTATTAAATACATAAAAAAAAGTTTACCTCGAGTAGGATTTGAACCTAAGACCTGTATTTTGCTAGAGTACCGCGCTAAGCAACTGCGCCATCGAGATTCAAGCCCCAATCGACGTAATTTTTGTCTTTTCTAAATATAATGAGATAACAATCAAATTACTTGTATTAATGGAATGTGAGCCTGCAATATCGCAAGGATTCACACATACCAAAGCAACTTGACTAACATTAATTTATTATAAATTGTGTTATGGACGAATTAGTTCTACATACATAAAGACAAAATTTACATCGATTGGGGCTTGAATCTCGATAGCTCAGTTGGTTAGCGCGCTACTTTAACAAAGTACAGGTCGTAGGTCCTACTCGAGGTAAACTTTTTATTTATGTATTTAATAAAATTAATAATAATTTTTAATTACATATTTACTTTTGAACTTATTCGTTCATAACAAAAACTTATAATAATTGAACCCTTTAATGGTTGGTGGTTGTAAATCGACCACATATTTTTTCCTTCTAACAAACGCGCAAAGGCTAAAAATCGACGAGAAAATGTTCACGTATACTCATAACTAATCCCCACACCAAAATTATGTGTTGGCTGCTCTAAATTTGTTTCTGAAAGTCATTTGCAAACATATTGCTGACTAAGTGGTTGAAATTTCGACCAGTGGTAGTTTGAAGGTTCTGTTTGGTCGCAACATAAGTAAAGTGAATTTAAAATTTTTTTTTACACACACCCACACACGCGCACGTACGCACGCACGCACACACATATACATATACACACACACACACATATATATATATATATATATATATATATATATATATATATATATGTTGCTATGAACGATGTTCTTTATTTGCGGAAAATTTATAACATGTACGTTTTATACTTTTACTACTACTATAACAAAAATGAACAAAAATAATATAAATTTGGACGAATTGAGTCGAAAGCACTCAAGATGAAGTATCATACTTGCAAAATGGCATAACAGATGAACAACCTGAAAATTCGGAACTCGATGGTGATAGTGACGCGATGACTGCCATATAATAGTACTTCCTCCGTCACAAGAATTATAGAAGTTAACCCAGAAGGTACAATTAGACAAAGAAAAGGTGACAAACGCACCTTATTTACAAGTTATTTTGCCTGTTTCAGAACGCGTGCTTATTTCTTGTAAAAATTCACCGACCACATCATCGTCACCATCATCATCTTACAGTAAGCCTTCTGAACTTAGAAAACCAAGAAGAGCAGCTATAAATTATGCAGATGATAAAGAAAACAATGATGATTTCGATTACGATTATTCAATTAGAGCTCCTGATTATGCAATTCCTGATGAAGTAATAGAAAGAAATCCCATGGACCTTGATTTCGACTCAAATACGGAAGAGGAAGAACTTATATACATTCAACCAAAGCCAGCAACTTATCAATTTGCAAAAAAATCTTGCTCTTCAAAATATATTGCAAGCAATTTCTCAGAAAAAATTGGACCAACATCTGAAATGAGTGCCAGTACTCCTGCCAAAATTTTGTTGAAACTTTTTGACGCAGAGATGTTGGAAATCATCATCGAGCAGACAAATATATGCGTAAACCAATGTGGGAAAAACATAAATCTGACCTTGGATGGGCTGAAGGTGTTCTTTGGTTTGTTGATTGTTATGGGGTTCCACAGTCTACCTAGTATGAGAGATTATTGGTCTTGTGATAACAATTTAGGGTAACCAGAATATCTAGATTTTTGCTGATTTTGAGATACCTGCATGTTAACGATAATTCTAAGATGCCAAAAAAAAAAGGAGAAGACAATTTTGACAAGTTATATAAAGTGAGACCGGTAATTGAAAAATTGAATATAAATTATAATATCAATTGACGCAAGGATGGTGGGTTTCAAGGGTAGATCTGCTTTGAAGCAGTATACACTCATAAAGCCCACCAAGCGAGGATTTAAGATTTGGGTCTTAGCTCGCTCTAACACTGGTTCATCACAAAAACTTATAATAATTTAATATTAGTCAAATTACTTTTACTTGCGATATTGCAGGCTCACATACCATTAATATAAGTAATTTGATTGTAATCTCATTATATTTAAAATTGACATCAGTTCTACATACATAAAGACAAAATTTACATCAATTGGGGCTTGAACCTTGATGGCGCAGTTGGTTAGCGCGGTACTATAGCAAAGTACAGGTCGTAGATTCAAATCCTACTCGACGTAAACTTTTTATTTATGTATTTAAAAAAATTAATAATAATTTTAAGATAATATTATTTTCAGCAACTAAAAATTTACAGAATAAATAAATGCTGCTGTAACTGATACCTTAAGCAGTTCTTGACAATGTGCTGTGTTACCCTATTTAAGTAAAGGATTTCTATGATATACGAGCCCTGTTTAAATTAAAATTTTATTTGAAATATATTATTTTTTAAGGTTTCGAAATTGTCTTTTTTGTAAAATGATTTATGTTTAGCAAAATACATGATGGTGACAACTTAAGTTGAATGGTCGGTTTATCCGCTTCAATAAAATGAAGGTAGGCTTTGTAAAACAAATGCAAACGGTTGACGTTGTCAGAAGCCGATTTTAACGTTTTAATTAATTTTAGTGGTTTGGTGTTGTTAACAACTAAAATGTTAATAAATCGAGATATACAGTCCGAAATATTATTAAACTGTAAAAATCAACTGGATCTGTGGTTTAAAAATCGAGAACTGGAACTGATCTGCATTATTCCAATACAAACTCGAGAGCTTTAAAAAGGATTATCGAGCAAAATCGGCGTGCTAATTCCAATGATTTGAAAATATTATGGAATCAGGCAATGGGAAAAAATTTGTCAAGGGCAACTTGTCACAGAGCTGCCAAAAAACTGGGATTTAAAATTTTAAAACTTACAAGGTAAGTTTAAATTATTTTTGTCTTTTGTTCGTTATTAATTCAATATTTCATAGGCAAAAGAGAAACCCTTACTGACAACGATTTAGAAGAGAAATAGACTAGCGTGAATAAAGGAACACAAATTATGGTCTCCAAACCTATGGAACTCCTTTATTTGGAGTGATGAAGCCAGATTTGAAGTTTGCGTTGGTAGTAGTAAAAGTCGTGCCCTAAGAACTAAAAAAGAAGTATTTCGAAATGATTCTCTTAAAAAGAAATTTAAGTTTTCGGCTTCCGTTATGATTTGGGAATCCATATCAGCTAGTGGAGTGGGAGACTTACACTTTGTGAAAGGTATTATGAATGCTGTTAAGTACATTAATGTGCTTGAAAACAACTTAATAGGCCAAATTGAACAAATCTGTTTAAATAATATCGAATATATCCTTCCAGCAAGATGGCGCCGCTTGTCATAGAGCTAAAAAAATGCAAAGATTGGATGTTGAAACATAATATTTCAGTTTGAAATTTGACGTCTAGTAGTCCAGATCCGTCGCCGATTGAAACCTTGTGGCATATCATGAAGAAAAACTTACGAGCAAATCCCGAAAGAACCGTTTCAGAATTGTGAACCAGTCTTCAAGAAATTTGGAACGGTTTTACGCCAGATGATTGCCAAACATTACTTGACACAATGCCAAGACGAATCGAAGCACTTATCAGTGGAGAGGCGATGTAACGCAACGGTAATTTGCTGTTATTTGCTTTGGTTAATTTTCTTCATTTGAGAGTTTTTTGAATTTGTAAGATATTTGTTCTCTGTTACAAAAAATTTAGTATTTTAAGCTAAAATTGAATAAACAGGGCGTATTTTATCAGAAATATATTGTAGTTTTTATTACGTTTTTCGTTAATAATGGTAAATCTCTCTAAAAACATAATTGTGATAATTGGGTCAACTTCACTGAGACAGGGCTCGTATTTCCTTTACAGCACCGAGCTGGTAGCGTAGTGGTGACACGATCTGCTTAGCATTCGGGAGGTAGTGGGTTTGATCCCCGTTACCGTCTACCTTGTATGAGGTTTTTCAGGGGGTTTTCCTCATACACATGTAGCGGCATGGTCACTGCGTATATACACACCATGTGCGGCTGCTTAGGCGAATGCTGGGGTAGTATTTCCCCCCTCAGAACCCTAACTCCGTTCCTTCCGATCCTATCCTGACCACACCCATCTTTAATCCCACCATGCATATATACGTAATGTATGTATGTATGCTAGGAATCCATGATTGTGGCTGAAAGAGCTCGTAAAGCTCGAGCAGCCCGCCCTCGCCCTTGGGGAGGGAATGAAATACGTGGCCTTTTCCTTCCTTTCCCTTTATAGCTCTAAAAATTCTTCCTCGTATTTAGTTTAAATTCCATTTAACTTTAAACAAATTAGAGAATACCGAAATATCATTTTTGCATACTTGCAAACTTTTGCTGATTAATTTTCTTAATATTTACAGCAAATGAATGAGTAATGATCCAGTGATTAATAATTTGATTTATCGAATAATTATGAATTTGCGAAAGTGTGAATGACATAAGAATTTTGACAAATATTGATTAAAAAAATACATACAATCGTAGATTTACGTTTGGGAACTAAGACGGTAGGACGAACAAGTATAAAAAAAATCAGATGGCAGTTTTAAACGAAATAATTAAGTGCATTTTATTTCATCTCGTAAATCATATTACAGAAAAACAGTACAAAAACAAGAGATACCATAAATTAAGTTCTATAATGTATTTTGACGTTAAACATTTCCAAAAATCTTCTAAGTTATTAAGCAAATTACACAATGAAAAGTAATAAACATGTACTATACTCACTTAAAGTAATATGATCCGTATTTTTAAAGTAAGTACTGTTTTGAAATACCGCCGCTGCAGCCATGCGGTCGGTATTTGGCGCATGCCCCATCTTTTAGCAAGCCACCGACTCCATTACAGAATCTTTCGACCGTGTTTCGTTTGTTGTACGTATTTGAAATGTCTCCTCCGATTGAGAATCCCGCCGACTGTGATACGTTTTCTTAGTGCTAAAGACATGAAATCGTCTGAAATCCATCGTTGGATCAGTGAAGTATATGGAGGAAACATTAAGAGCGATGGGATGGTACGGAAATGGATGAAAGCCTTTAATGATGGCAATACGAATGTGCATGATAAGGAACGAAGTGGGCGACCCTCGATCATTACTGACGACTTGGTGCAACAAAGTTGATGAAAAAGTGAGAGAAACAATCGTGTTGCAGTGGTTGTCTAATCAGGCGGCAGATTTGCAAAAACTGTTTATACGATACGATAAGTGACTTAATATTGGTGGGAATTATGTAGAAAAGTAGATTACATGTGATTCGTTTTGCTTAGTGCTAAAGACATGAAAGCGTCTGAAATCCATCGTTGGGGATCAGTGAAGTATGTGAAGAAAACATTAAGAGCGATGGGATGGCACGGAAATGGGTGAGAGCTTTTAACGATGGCAGTACGAATATGCACGATGAGGAACGAAGTGGGCGACCCTCGATCATTACTGACGACTTGGTGCAACAAAGTTGATGAAAAAGTGAGAAAAACAACCGTGTTGTAGTGGTTGTCAGGCGGCAGATTTCCAAAAGCTGGTTGTAAGATACGATAAGTGACTTAATATTGGTGGGAATTATGTAGAAAGGTAGATTACAATACAGGCTTTCATGTAAAAATAAAATTATTAAGAAAAGTCTACCTGTTTTCTTTTTATTTTAAACCTGTATTTACTTCAAAAATACGCCTCATGATATAATGTTAAAAAACTTAGGTAATTTGAAAATGCCTTAGATCCTTTTTATTTCTTGTCGTTGGTTTGGTACTATTATTAAAAATAATATCTTACCTTAAAAACCTGCCACTATTTACATTTTTTAACTACACCATCTCCACTAAAAGGTAAACAATTTTTTTAATCAGCATTTTGTTTAAAACAATTTTCAAAATTATTTCTTTACTTATTCGACCTTTTGAGTGATTTTATATAAACGGATACATGAATGTGTATAAAAATATTCTGTAATTCAAACTTTTTTTTATTTCTTGGAATATATTTGTGTAACATATGGGTCCAGTACACTTTTTCCAAATAAATTTTCAACTTTTTTAAAACAAGAAAATTCATCAGTCACAAGCTAAACTAGCTACAAAGAAAGATTTTGGAAAAGGTTTTAAATGAAATATAAACTAGCATTTTCCATAAGAACCGTTTAGTTAGACAAGGCAATACAGCATTCTGTCAAGGCCCCAATAATATATATCAATTATTGCAGTATTTATTCTGTAAGCATTTAGTAAAATACTATGACCATAATCCAAACGCCTTGCATTACATTTCATTTTGGACTTTATTTAGAGAGTTATAACAATTTTTATAAACGCAAAAATTGACAATTAAAGGATAGCAAAGAAATGAAAGAAGAAAACAATCGATAAGCCACAGAACTTATTCTGTCAAATTCGACCAATGGCAATTTACATTTTTGTGTATCTCTACTCCATATATATTACCTACAATTCACTCGAATTGGCCACAGTGTGCATGACTCAACGTAATATATTGTTGTAAGCAAGTTGCAATTAGAGTTTATATTAACAGTTACACTTGTGATAAAGAACAAACTTTTACTTTTTATATTTTTTAATTTTGCCATTCTACAGGCAATTCTGCTATTTTTTTTGGTAACATTTCTTATTCCTAATTCCAACTGTTTTCAACATCACTTTTACAGCAATATAGACAACAGCTTTGCAAAATATGCCAACAATTATCCCATAAATTGTTCAAAATAGCCTCACGCAACTGTCCTGTACTACATCTATCTGTTTAAAAATTTATATGAGACCGATAGAAGGGGCTCCTATCACGTATGTACCAAATTAATCTAACTATTTAAACTAAATCATTGACGTGGCCCCACAAAACAAATCTAGTAAGTTAAGATCACACTAACCATTGTACTGCCTCTCTTCTATTTACACATTTACTAGGAAAAAGAGTGTTCAAGCCTTCTTTCATTAGAGCACTATAATGCGTAGTAGCACCATCCTATTGAAATTATAGATCACACTTGTTAAATTGGTCAAAAGATGGGTAGACGAAGTCAATTTAGAGAAAATTAGCTTCTTTCATTAAAGAAAAATCGTTCAATAACGTTATTTCCAAAAATGCTAGTCCAGATATTAACCTAATTTGATTATACTGGGTGTGTTTTATACTAACCATTAAAAATACTTCTGTGTCGCTTCTTCTGTTGACTTCACTATTTAAATAGAGGGGTTTTCACTATTGACATTTGGTGTACATTTTATAGGTATTCTGAGGAAGTACTTTTGGAATTATAAGCAGCATTTTCCAGTATAACTTGACATTAATCCGCAGTATTCAACTTTTACAAGCACTACCGTTTATATAATAATAACTAGGAGTCATGGTATTGATGCTGAAACCTCATGTAAGAAGAGTCCTCACAATAAACCAGTTATCCATTTAAATAGCTCACTCGCAACACTGTAGTTCATCTGTATGTAGCGTGTTTGCTTGGGGAAAAATGTTTTATCGGAAATAACACAGCTTTTTTTTTAATTTGTCACGTGTGGATGAAATTTGGTTAATTCAAGTTAAATTTTGATTTCAATATGAGACTGTGGAAATTAATTATTTTTGATAACGTCGTGAGATTTTCGTTCCTGTGGTGGATTAAGTAATTGAGCCGTAATAAGGCGTCACGGTAGCGCATTTTATTATTTGGATTGTTGAGGAACCGTTATTTTTGGCACTTTACGCTAGTAAAATTGTCAGACCTAATATAGCATGCTCAAGGTTGGTAGTGAGATTCTTTTTAGTTTAGAGATAAAAGTATTCATCTTCCACTGTAATGGCAGGTTTACAAGTAGCGGTTTGTTTGGAGAGCCGTCATATCGCCATTGGAAATTCCCAGTGAATTTCACTTACAGCTCATTAACATGGATTTTTGTGACTCGTTGATTAAATAACGAATTTGGTAAAATTAAAAAAAGCAGAGCTACAGTCAGTGACTTCCTTTTGTGAGTAGATGTTAAGAGTTTAGGGTGTAAAGACGCAGTTAACTGTAGCATGACGGTCAGTGTTTGTCGCGTGTTATCGTCTTGTATGATGAATTAGTAAAAAGTAGAAGTTAAAAAAGTGTAACGTTTCGCGTAAGAAGTTCTTTCGTAAAATTTAGCATCTAACATAACATTGTTTATCGGTATGGAACTCCTAAGAAAAGGAAAATGCATTTCATTTCTTCACAAGGGGAGAGCGAGCTGCTTGAGCTTTTCAAACTTATTCAGCCACAGTGATGCAAAAAAAAAACGCGTCAATCTATAGGATATGCGCTATTCACAATTGAAACTAAACCAGCCTTTTCAGTATTTGTAGGTTACGTGCATGCTAAATAAATGTAATGCAGAAACTTTAATGTGAATGAAAATAATTACAATAAATGTTCGAAGTGTTCCCTTTGACATTCTAAACAGTATCCTACGCGATTACGAAATTCTTGAACAGTATTTTGTAAAAAAAATGGGGCTCAACTCATTACATTCAGTAAGTATACGATCTTTTAATTCGTCGGCATTCTGCATGGGAGCTTCATTATAAATTTTAGATTTCAAATAACCCCAGAGAAAGAAATCATTTGACTATAGATCTGCCGATCGTGGTGGCCAAGTTAAATGACCAAATCTCCCTATTCACCGGCCTGACGTTATATTGCGTATGCGTTAGATAAGATTCGGTCGTGACTTTCAGTAAAAAATGAAGTGTATTAGAAAGATGGAAATATATAATGGAGATAGATACATGTACATACCGATAATTTTGGGAGTTTATGGAAAACGATGCATCTGTGAAGACTATTTTTGTCGTCATCGTACAGTTGTTGGTAATTATGATATAATACGATCTGTATTTAATTTTTCTTAATGTTTTAAAGACCGGACTTTTTGAAATTTGAAATTCTTGTGCTATTAAACTCTATGACGCTATGGGATTGTCCTCGACATAGCCCAAAATGTTTCATTCTAATTCCTATTGAACGTGGCAGGTTTTTGCTCTTTTGTGTGAGAATTTGCGACACAACCATCCTTATTAAGCTGAGTAACGATGTTATGGATGGTCGAAATACACGGGACGTGTTCCTCAGGGTATTGTACGGCAAATAAGTACCGTGCTGCTCTCAAAGTATTGTTACTCTTGTGCCAGTTCAAAATTTGTATTTTCATTTCAGTGGAAATCATTGTGTAAGTTAAACTGTAGGGCGGTATTTTAAAAACATGTGACAGCTACAGTTTTACCTACTATTCAGTTGAACTATTGCAATAGGTTGACGCGTTTTTTTTAAACTGAACATAGAGATAATTACATTTTGTACAAAATGGTATGTTCGGATTAAAGAAAAACGCATGGCATGTATGAATAAATCCCTTGAAAAAACCTCATACAAGGTAAACGGTAACGGGAATCGAACCTATTACTTCTCGAATGCTAAGCAGATCGTGTTACCACTCAACCACTAGCACGGTATGGAACTTCTAGTTATGAGTAGATTTACGGATATTCCAATTTGGGTATAGGCAATCTACTTCATTTTACTTATGGGTAGGCTTAGCAGACGTCCCGTTTTGACCGGGACAGTCCCGGTTTAAATTTTAATTTAAAATAATATTAACCTCCTAAAATGCCACAAAGGAACTGTATATTTACAGACGAATTAAAAAAAGATTATCCTTTTGGGCATATTGACAAAGTCAAATGTGAACAGTTCAGTTTATGTATATTTTGGAGCAAAAACATCCTCATCCTCAACTCTCTTCATTTTTAACGCCTCCTTCCCAAAAAAAAACTGCATGGACGCCTCGTATTTTGAACAAATTCTCAAATTTGTCACCGTTTGAAAAAAAAATAATGGTAAACCTACTTATGGGAAAACATTTACAGTTGAATTTTATTTAAACTGTGCCAAACTGTGGTGTTAATTTTGCGATAGTGAATAATATCTTATAGGTCTATTTTTAACAATTTGTAATTTATTTCAGAGTGTAAATTTTAGTGTCAGCTTTGCTGCTCGTCCACTTTCAAAGAAATTTAAATAGTACCTACCTACTTCACCTTACTAATGGATAAAGCTTCACGCTTGAAACATATTTACATTTAGCAATAGTACTATAATACTGAGTTGATTTTACCGTTACCGTGCTGATTGTGGACATCCCGTCTTTGCCATCCATTTAAAATTTTTCGAAATCAATACCACGGATTTCCAATTTTCACAAAAAATTATATGAAAATGTCTGCGTTGTAGACAAGGTACGGCTAAACCAGTAACAACTTCTAAATGGCTAGTAAAGTTACAGTAGATTAAAAACGTTCAATAAGTACAATTATTCACACAAGGTAGTTTTTGAATTTTCGTACTACTGTAGCTTCAAAAAAGCCGTAGTTGGTATTCAATGCATAAGTGAATTATACATATTAGATGTATCTACGAAAGACAATATTATCCAAATAAACATCAAGATAACAAGTGATGCATGGTAAAAGCATTTTATCAGTCCTACAACATAGAATTGCATATATCCGATTTCCGCGTTGCGCAGATAATTATGTTTTATGGTAACCAAACGTCAACACGTAATGTTAATTCACCGAGACAAATGATTGACGGTAAAGGAAATAAATTGATCTGTTTACATTAACAACAGACACAATATTAATGTAAAACTATAAATTAAAATCTACACTCTTTACAATTAAATATATCTTTTCCTTGTAAGAGTACAACCCTGTGTTATATATTTTCAGTAGCATGGCGTGAGAAACAACTTTTCTTACTTAACGTTACTACAATTGTTTTATAATTTTTATTTTAATAAATAGATAACTGCAAATTTAATAATCATATAGCAAGCGCCTTCATGTACATAAGTTTTATTGCTTCCGTTGGATTAAAGTAATAAAATCGAGATCATTGTAGTAAACGCGTTTGACATGAAGAAAATAGACCAAAAAGAGACTGTTTTTTTTAAATCCATTGTTCGCTTTTTTCCCTACATGTAAGTATTGTAGTCCTAACTTCCCACGGCCAATTCTCACGTTGACAGGTTCCCTTAGGAACTGCAGCACATTATTTCCCAGTGATAGGGTCGAAGCACCTTTCAAAAGTTCTCCATTCATTAAATTTGAACTAGTTTTCATTTGAGAATATTTTCTTCGTTAACTTTTGCTACCCGATATTTAACCTAGTTTTATTACTATGAGGAAAAGAACAAATACTAAAATTTATATAGATCATTAAATTGAGTGTAAAATTCGTTTACGCTTAAAAGTTGCTTTTAATGATAACAATTCAATGGGTAACTTATAATAAGGAAGTGTAATTGGAAATTCTTTACGGAATGAAACAATGCTTTTAACTTTGTCGTTTTGAAAACAAGGAAACCATTTAAAGCACGTTCAAAGAACGTTTATGCGTTGTGGTCAAATAAATAGTAGAACACGCTAGTATCGTAAAATTGCATTGTTGTTCAATACGTCTTTTTCTACATAATGCCGGTGGGTTTTCAAATTCATTTTCTGTTTCATATTTTGATTACAAATTTTAATAACAACTCATGAGCGAGTAGTATACGAAAGGTTAATAACCCACCCACATTGCAACACACTCATTCATAAAACTACGTTAAGAATGGATACGATATAAAAGACTCATAGCGTATAATAACCACGAAAACAAATGAAAAAATTATATGACTTAAAAAATTAGCGAACACTTGAGTATGAGTATGTCACTTGTATAGGTTACGTGTACTTTAATCTTCACTAACCTACTTATTTATGAGCTATTGTTTAAAATAAAAAAGTCTTTACAATCGTTATTTGATAACGTACGAACACTAAATGAACGTGAATAATAAAAAGTGTGTAAGTGAGTATTTACTGTTACAAATTTGCATATTAAATAAAATTAAAAAAGGAGGTATGCCCCTCACACGTTCGATCGAAAAAGATATTTCAATGAATGTAGTCGGCGCCCACCTGTTTTAAGACCTACGATGAAATTAAAATGCATCATAGCCTTTTATTGTTTTTATGACTTATGTATACTAATGTTTTACACCTGCTTTTTCCATCGCCCAGAAGAACTACAAACCTACTCGTAATATATGCAAAGGACGAATTCTTTACCACATCCATATATGTGTCTGAATATACACACTTCTAACCATTCTCTTTATTCACAAAATGCTTTTTAAGGCGTTTTGCTTTACTTCTTTAAGTCAAATTTAATAGCTGATCCGTCAACATATATACATTCTGAGCTAAAATATGATTTAATCCAAATCACTTAGATCTCCTGTATGAGTTACAGGGTGTTTTATTTAAAAATTATGTGTGCCCAGTACTTTAAAAGTATTTGACATTTTATTGTCATTCTTGGCGGGAAGTTACGTTAAATAAACGTTTCTGGCTACTACCAGACGCGTACGACAGGGGCAAGTAACTACTTCTAAATTCTACGCCACTGGCGGAATCGCAATTTTAGCACAATTTTTCGATTCTCCAATACTTTCTACGTTAATATCATACTCTTTCTTCCTAACGATAGTCATTATTTTTCGAGATATTTAAGTTAAACATGAAGCTGCACAATTATTTTGATTGTAATGTGTATTAATTATGTCGGTGTTTTGAGTCATTGGATTGCGTTAATTAGGCAAATGAAACTTTAATCCGTATTAACAATAAAACATAATCTTATTTATCGAAATTTCTTGAAACGAATAGATGCATTAAACAATAAAACCAAATTGTGGTTCTGAAAATGTTATAATCTAAGTTAAAAGAACAATTTTAATAACAAGAAAATATCAAAAAGCACACGAACAAAAACTGTTATTGCAAACTCTCAATGTGAACCCCCCTCCCCCTGCTTCAATAAGTTTAACCATTCTTTTGCTAAAATTGAACTTTTTGAGTTTCCTCGTATAACTCTTAAACTGAAGAACATTTAAAACAAGTGGATTGGTAAAACTGCAACTTTTTCGTCATTTACCACAGTGATTTCACGTAAGTCAATATGAGCAACATTTAAAAAATATTTTTAAATATACTGGGTGCTCAAAAAAGTGGCGTATCAAAGTTGTGTTTTATTAAATGACACACCCCGCATATTATTGCATTTTCGAATTTTACATAAAAAAAAAAGTAGCACTTTTATATATATAATGGTTCCCTATACGTACATACAAAGTGTTTCAAGTTATATTCATTTTTCTGAAAATGTAGGGTTTCGGGAAAATATAAATATATCTCCTAATAAAATTAACTCCAAGTCTACCCTTAGGTTTAAGTCTATATATTGACTGAATAATAAACACTTCTTTACAGGGTGTTAATTTTTTTCAGTTAACCCTCCTATTGTGTTCGGGTCAATATGACCCAATCGCGTTCTTCTTATGTGCATAATTCGTTAATTTATTTAAATATTTCGTTGTCACTGCATGACTTTTATTTCATTACTCTAATAACGATGTACATAACTAGATTGACATTAGAAAATTATAATTAGTTTTTTTTTAATGCATTTGTTACACTCACTGTGTTCGGGTCTGTGTGGTTCAAATTAGAAGAACTAGAAGCAGATTACTATCATAGACAAATATATTTTATTAGCCCTTAGTTGGTAATGTCGGTCTCTGAGACCGCTACGGTTTTTGTATCTTGGATGTTGGCAACAATTATTGTGTTGTAGACCTGTAGTTCTGTATATGCTTCATTTGAGTACTGAACCTTCGGTAGGTTGCATGTGTTTTCCGTTATTCTGTTCTGTTCCTTGATAATAAAGAGTTTATATCAAAAGTACACCGTCTGTCAGACCGACATTACCGTAAAGGTAGGTATTTACTTTAATGTTTTAGTGCTGTGATCTCTCATTCGTTATTTTCTTGAGTTCGCTAACCTCTTTTTATATATTTTCGATTCTGTTGTAGATGTCGGGAAAGTTATCACGTAGTACTGTTTCTGCGCGAACTCGCAAAATACTTGAAATGGTGCGACATGAATCTGACGTGAGTGATGATGATTATAACTCCGACTATTCATATCTTCCTTCTGGGAACGAAGAATCACTTGAGGACGATTTATCACTATCAGGTGAGTGCAGTGAGTCAGATGTACAGGATGTTGCAATGGATGTAGAAGAAGGCTCCAACTTCCAGCCTGACGCCAACGACGATCGTGTTGACAGCGATTCTACTCAAGAAACGTCAGCGGCAACAATTTTTTACGGTAAGAACAATTGTATGGCTTGGAATTCGGAACCACACAGCTTGGGTACGAAAACTCCCCAAAGAAACGTACTGAGGATAAAGTTATCAACGTGTATAGGACAAGCGAGTCAATTGACAAGTAACCCGGAACCAAGCGATGTTTGGCGGTTGTTTTTTACTGACGTAATGATAAATGAAATTGTAGTAAACACAAATAAAAAACTTGAATCTATTAGAGCCAAGTTGAAAAATCCAGATTCAGCTAGCTACAAAAATACCAATGAAATAGAAATTGAAGCTCTCTTAGGACTTTTAGTTCTGTGTTGTATTTATAAATCATCGAGGGAGAACTTAGCATCTCTTTTTTCAACGACTTCTAAAGGACGTCCAATATTCCGGGCCACCATGTCATTGAAGCGATGCAACACTCTGCTGCTGGCATTACGATTCGATAATGTTGAAACTCGTACAGAACGAAAAAAAAACGACCCAGCAGCAGCCATTTCCAACATATTTCAGATATTCATTGAAAAATGTAGACAATTGTATTCAATTAGTGCACACGCTTGCATAGATGAATCCCTGATACCTTGTAGAGGACGTTGTGGTTTTCGCATTTACATGCCGAAGAAACCAGCTCGATACGGCATAAAAGTTCTTTGTATGACAGATGCCCATTCTGCCTATCTGTATAATGCATATATTTATTTGGGGAAAGACAGTGATGGAATTACTTTATCAGCTGACGAAAGGAAGTTTCAGAAACCAACTCAAGCTGTTATTAGACTTGCAAAATGTATATATGGAACGAACCGAAATGTTACATGCGACAATTGGTTTTCTAGCATTGAAGTTGTAAACGAATTATTGAAAAACAAATTGACATTAGTAGGTACTATGAAAATCAACAAGAAGGAAATACCAAACGAATTTCGATATGATAGAAAAAAGGTCATTGGTAGCAGTATTTACCGATACACAAAAGATTTGACGTTACTATCTTACATTCCCAAAAAATCTAAATGTGTAATTGTTATCTCATCAATGCACAAGACAGAATATACGGATGAGAAGACTGGTAAACCAGAGATCATATCCTTCTATAACGCAACGAAGTCGGGTGTGGACACCATGGACATGAAATGCAGTAACTATTCTGCAAATCGGCGGACACGCAGATGGCCCCTTGCTGTATTTTATTATATAATATCTGTAAGCTGTGCAAATGCTTACGTAATCTTCCTTCATAAAGGAGAAATGAGCCGCTTTCACTTTATGGAAAAGTTAGGGGTAAACCTTTTAAAAAAACATATGCTGAGAAGGTTAGATATTCCTTGTTTATCTGTAGAACTAAAAGAATTGATAACAAAAACTCTCAAAGAACTTGACATCGAAGTTGCTGGTGGGAATGATAATAGAGAAAACAATAGAAGTGACAAAATGAACAAAAAGACAACCTGTAGATATTGTCCGTACTCAAAAAAACGCAAAACACAATACAAATGCGTGAAGTGCGAAACAGCGAACTGTTTAGAATGTTCCAAAAAAATTTGTAACAATTGTGTAAATAGTCTGTAAAAACATTTTATGTTTTGATTTACATACTTTACAATTACGTTTTTATGTTATATGCTAGTTTTGGTAAATATTGTAACTGTAATGTATTTTTATATTGAAAAATGAAATAAAAAATGAATAAAACTATCTACATATTATTATCAATTGCATTAAATCTGTACCTAAACGTTTGCCGGTCTGTGAGACCGACATTACCTTGTATAGGTGTAAATTCGACGTTACCAACTAAGGGTTAGTTTCGTTTTATTTTCATAAATATAAATAACTTATATAATATTGCCCTATTATTGCGCATATTGCAAGCGTTATTTGCGTACCGGTAAACAAGTTTATTCCTGCTGAGACTTGTTTGTGGCTCCGCATATAAAAAGAGCCAGTGAGCATCTGTGTGTTAGTTGCGTAGTAAATATCAAACTTGATGCTATACTCTTTAAATATAAAATACCTGACAATTGCTTCTGAAGAAGAAGACCATTTGCCAGAAACCGAGGTATATCATGGCGAATCAGATGAAGCGGAAGCTACGATTTCAGATGAAGCTGATACGGATAATCACGTAACTTCAGAAGATGGTAATATAGTATGGAACGAAAACACACAGCAATCGGGAAGGTTATAAGCAGCAAATATTATTTCGTTGATTCTTGGGTCAACAAGGTTATGCTACGTCGCGAATAGTTGATATAAAATCCGCGTACTTCTTACATTTCACAACCAAAATTGTAAACCTAATTTTCAAAATGTCCAATTTTGAGGGCAAGACTTTGTGGCGACATCTTTCAAGAACTAACATTAGTTGAACTAAAAGCATATTTTGGCCTACTATTTCTAGCTGGAGTGTATTAACCTCATGGAGAGGCAACAGCCAGTCTGCGGGGTGGAAATGAACCACAACGACGCTAAACTGATAAATTAGCTCCCAAACGGGACTTGTTGGATGAATGGGTTGCAATTATACCTAAGCTCTATAATGTTCGCGAAAATGTAACAGTACATCGCGAATAAACCTGTTAAATAAGGAGTCAAGATGTTATTCGATTCTGTAACTGCTTATCCGTATAACATTAAAGTTTACCTTGGGAAAAAAGAAGGTGAACCTCCAGAGAGAGGTCAAGGTAAAAGAGTTGTGCTAGACCTTACTTATGGTCTAAAAGGTCACAACGTAACGTGTCATCATTTTTTTACCTCGTACGATCTGGGGCAGATGCTATTGAAAAGAAAAATAACCATGCTTGGCACTATTTGCAAAAATAAGCCTGAATTGCCAGCCGCATTGGTCTGCAATAGGAAAGAAGTTCTTTCTTCAAAATTTTACTTCACCAAGGATACGTCGACAGTTTCCTATATTCCGAGACGAATAAAAATATTACGCTCATGAGCACCATGCACCACAATAACGGAGTGTGTAAACAAGATCATAAAAAGCCGTTTATGATTTTAGATTACAACAAAACTAAACCTTAAACAAGTTAATAATAACATACACATGCAGACGGCAAACAAAAAGAGGGCCAATAACTATCTTTTACAATATCATGGACGGTTCAGCTTACAACGCTTATGTTCTGTGGTGCGAAGTAACTCCAACCTGGAATGCAGGAAAACTTACAAAATGGCGACTATTTTTTGAAGAACTGGGTAATTCCTTGATCACTCCATTATTTCAAGACAGAAAATGTCTCCGTCGAAGGATTCGTGCAGTTGAAATAGTTATAAAGTCACGTTTTTCAACCAGTAATGCCGAAGTAAGGGAACAATCAAGCACAACCAAGCGTAAAAGAGGTAATTGTTGTCACTCTTCAAATGATAATAAAACTAACATGGTATGTTGTAATTGCTCAAAATACCTATGTAAAGCTCATGTATATTACTACTGCCAAGACCGTAACAAATAAATGTATATACCTAACATTTACATAACATTTATAATATGTAATAAAAATAAAATAACGTAATAAAATGTAATAAATAATAAATACTACATCTTATTCCTTATTATTATTTACTGTTATATCAATTTAACGACAACTATAGGCTCCCAGGTCATAATGACCCGAACACAATAAGTGAAACCAAAATGTTAACACCATAGGAGGGTTAAATTAGTAAAACATTCATACTGAAATATTCGGCTCATTTTATGTATTTTATACGCTTATGGTTTAGCTTACTTAATTACATTTCTACTTCTATTTCTACTCCTATACCGAAACCTTAAAAATCTTCAACTTATTTAATAATTTTTGGAATTTGTCTGTCCCTGAATCATTTGTAGATTGAAATATCCTCCCAAAATGCCTACTTAATGTCTTTTTGCTAACATAGTAGTATTTTTCTTTACGGATAAGTAGAGAGCTCGGTACCAATCTTATGTGTACATGATAGATTTCAGATATTTGTAATTTACATAATTAAAACAAATAATGCTATTGTGACGAACCTTGTAAGTTTTGTAGTGTGCTGTGGAATTGACGATAACACATTTGTTAAGGTTGAAATTCAGACATTGGGCGTGACTTTTGTCATTGTGTATTATTTTTTCCGAATCTGTTGAAAGTTGTTGAAATATTTTCAATTTAATAATGGTTTATACACAACAAGAAAGAATAGATATGATTTTAACCAATCAATCGCTGCAAATTTTATCAATACTTCAGAAATCGGCTTTTTGTAAACAAAACGATTAACTTCACAAAAAAATTACAAGAATGTTTTTCGATCAGAAATTTGATTTTCTGTCTAATACAAATTTCAAAAAAATCGTGTGGACGGGTCCCAAAATCGAGTTTTTTGGAAATACATATTTCGAAAATGACAAAATTTTTGAAAAATTGTAAAAACACTTTTTGTGAGAAATTTTATTTCCTATCTAATGGTTTTTTCACTTTTGAATATGTTAAGTAGTTGTGGAGAAAAACCGTTTTTTTTGAAGTGACGGTTTTTTGCTAATATCTTGCAAACCCTTTGTTGTAATTATAGGGGCAAAAATACTAACAATTATATTATTACCAATCAACCCCCCCCACCGCCTCCCTCCCCCCACACACACACGCACGCACCCGCCCACTACCCACCCACCCACGCACACACGAACGCATGCACACGCACGCACGCACATGCCTTCTATCCTTACTTTGTGAAACTGTTTAATCTACATAGTGTAGAAATAACTTTATACACGTTTAAAATAAAGTTACTATGATTTGAATTTGAAAATGTGTTACATTAGCCAAAAATCGTTAAGAATAGGCATTTTGGGAGGATATTTCAATCTACAAATGATACAGGAACAGACAAATTCCAAAAATTATTACCTAAGTTGAACAATTGAAGGTTTAGGTATAGGAAACCCTTATAGAATATGAAAGGTAATTAAGTAAGCTAAACGATAAGCGTATAAAAAACAGAGTGTTCCATTTAAAATAAGCCAAATATTTCAGTATGAATGTTCTACTAATTTAACTGAAAAAATGAACACCCTGTAAAGAAGTGTTTACTATTCAGTCAATAAATAGACTAAGTATTATACTTAAACCTTTTATTAGGAGATATTTAATTTTTCCTAAAACCCGTACATTTTCAGAAAAATTAATATAACTTGAAAAACACTGTGATTCACCTATATATATATATATATATATATATATATATATATATATATATATATATATATATATATATATATATATATATATATGAGGATAATAATTTTCGCTACCAAAATTTAGTTGTATGAACTACATGCGTGAAATTTATTCTTTTGAAAATACTTTATTATAATATTAAATTTAAATTAACATTCTTCCAGAGTACCTTTTAGTAATTTGAATTTGTTTCTGAAGCGACAATGAAATCCGGATGATGTAATTAAAAATAGTTAATTAAATCACCATAATCACATTTAATATCTTCGTTATTTAAGAATAAATCAAGGAAAGATTGTTTTGCAATGGTCTTTTTCTGCAACACAATAAATTTCAAGAATGTAGCGACATATAGCTAAAAGCTTTTTTGCGCAAAAAGAGTTAATTGGGACGAATCACACTATAAATCTAATGAGATGTAATCATTAACACGCCGATAACAAAAGAATATGTTAGACAGAAATTTCTAAATTTATTCCTCTCACCACGATCAAACAAGAGCGGTGGCAGAGATATTTCAATTTTTGTGCATATTGCATTACAACTGAAACACCAGGTATCAATAACTCACTTGTTAACATGAGCTAAGAAAGGGTTTAGAACAAGCAGGGTTTCAAACAACCTTTTAACAATCACCTTTTTCACTTATTATTAAGATTTGTTATAATAATTTAATATTAGTCAAGTTGCTTTGGTTTGTGTGAATCCTTGCGATATTGCAGGCTCACATTCCATAAGTAATCTGATTGTAATCACATTATATCTAGAATTCACATCAGTTCTACATACATAAAGCAAAATTTACATCGATTGGGGCTTGAATCTCGATAGCGCAGTTGGTTAGCGCGGTACTCTAGCAAAGTACAGGTCGTAGGTTCAAATCCTACTCGAGGTAAACTTTCTATTTATGTATTTAATAAAATTAATAATAATTTTTAATTCCCTTTTTCACTTCTTTTCGAATAAAACTTGACAGTGGAGAATTTATGTAACTTAGGGAGGATAAATTGAAGTTTCCGGAATAGCATTGTAAAGGTAGCCCCCAAGGTTAACATTTTTCTTTTTTTTTGTTGCAATCTTTTGTTGATCATTATTTGATGTTTTTTGCACATCAATTTTGTCGCTGCCCCCCAGGTTCAAAATATTGTATTTTTATTGCAATCGTTTGTTCGTGGTTTGTTCCCGTTAGTTGGTCATTAGTATTTTCACAATTAAATTTTCAAATTTAGGCTTGAGCTAGCCCCCCTCCCCCAGGCTATTTCAATTTCACTGAATTGTGTTGCATAGTATTGTACAGTATTTCCCCTTTCTAAATAAGCGTACAAAATCTCGTTGGAACCACTGTTTTGACTGCACTTTTGGTACCTAGCTAGTGGTAATTATGTCTAGTCGGATGTGCACAAAGTTGGCATCCCCACTAGGCCAATAATTAAAAATAGTTTAAAAATTTTGGTCATTAAAGACTAATTTTAATCCATAATAAAAAAGTTTAGAACGCAAAATTTTAGCCAGGAAGCACAATTTTAAGTGGAGATGCTAAATTAACGTCGAATTATCACAGAACTCCACTTCTATAAGCCAAGAATTAAAAATAATTGATTCATAAATTTTTCTAAGTAAAGACCAATTTGGACAAACAATAAAAACATTTTGAACGCGAAAATGTCGCCAAAGCGAATTTTTTAATGTAAGCGATAATTTTGGTCGAATACCAAAACAATCCATTTTGAAAACTCACTTTTCAATAATCAACATAAAATTAATAATAAAATGTTTAATTATGATAAATTTCCCTTAACTTATACAGCTGCAAACGTTCTACATAAAATAAGGATGCCCATTAAGTCTATAAAAACCAATTGAGTTGTGCTCCCAAAGTAGCGACCGACAGCAGTAACTAACTACACCATAAAGTAAAACGTTTTCTAAATATGCGTAAAACGCGGATACATATGCACCCATACTAATTTCCAGCCGGTACCTAAGTGAGGAAAATTGTAAACTATTTGTTGCTAAAAACCAGTTAACCTGGTTAAAGTTTAATTGATCTCTAAAAGCAAGCCTCTCATTTTGCAAACAAAATTATTTATAAATAAAGGTAATATGACTAATGCCAATGATGAACAGCACCATAAAACAATCTGTTCTTACGGGTCTAAGCAATACATTTGACCAACACCGTAAAACTCATATTTAATCTTTGTCCATGGACGCATGCAGTTGCCCAATAAAATGTGTTAATGAATAAAGACGACTTTGATCCCAAATAATGACAAACACCGTACAAACCGTAATACTTAGTTGTCGTCCATCAAGGAATTGCGTTTGGCCGTTTCTTCAACGAAATTGGTGTATACAGAAGGTTTTTGGGCATCTTTGACCAAACATTGTTACCAATAACGTAAAAATGCAGTTAAAGAATATGGCTTGGAAACTTTGTTTTTATCCTTTAAAACGATCTAATATTTATTTTTATAAAATTTGGATATCGTAAAGGTTTTTTGGACTAATCTATAGCTAGTGAGCAACTACATAGCAATAAACCTCAGTCTAATTGTTATCAACGGTACCGGGTTTTACAGGAACGTGTCTAGATGTCATTAAGAACGTCTCGATTTCATCTTTACGCCAGATTTCACAACTAGAAGCTGGTTAACCACGGCTTTAGTTAAAACTAACCCATTCTTATTAGTTTTAAATGCAGAGAGATGTGTAGATGAACGTGTAGGCACTCAAACGTTCGCCTCATTGCTTGCAACAGGTTATGGATCATTTTGTTAACGTAAGTCTATTGTTTTCACCTGATCCTTGCGAGACTTTGTTTTAATGATTTTTCAAGTGTATTTGATCTAGCTAGCTTATTTATGTGGAACTTAACTGCCGCACACATGTTTAGTGTCACAATTTTACTTCTGATTTATTTATGACACAATTGTAGGTGTCATTTCTCTGTTTGTTTTTTATAGTGCTTATGTGTAGTTAAACTGTTTTTCACTTTTTTCTGTTAACTTAATTTTATAATCTTGTACGCACTTTAACCTGCTTTAATGGTATTTTGTTATATCTGCATATTGAATCTGCTTTGTCTTTTTTGTCGTTGATTTATTAATGTATGTACTTGTAAAATTGCTTAATAAACTGGGTTTTCGTGGTGGTTCTTTCCCAATTTGCAAGTTAACGGACGGGTTGAACCATCGTTGCGCAAAGCTTCTTAACTCTAATTTGAGCAGTTGTATTATTTACCTGCCCCTCTATGATGCAACACTTAACCTCATCCATTACAATTTCATGCAATTAACACAGCGAAGCCTTTAACTAGTCAAAGTAAATAATTTATCAGGAACGTCAAGATACATCTATTAGCTATTTAATATGACGTTCTCAAAGGTTTTATAGTCTTTTAACTATAGAGAGTAATTGCGAATTACACTTTTAAAGATAGAGTACCTTGGGACACTACAAGTTTCAACAAAAATTTCTATTTTTTAATTTATTGAGATATGATTGTGTGCTGACTTATCATCAAGTCAGTATCCTCAATAAAAACTTTTAGGTTTTTTACATATTGAAGTGAAGTTGTGTACATATTTTCATTTCATTTCCGGACAATAATTTTGCGTTCTAAAATTGTTTATTGTTGGTCTTTACCAAAATTATAAATTACATTTTTTTGATTTAATCAACTGACGTGCGTTAACTTTATGTTAAGCTAGTACCCCCACTATAAAATTGACTATAGTTTTGTTCCAAATTTTTTTTATTACGGGGCAAAAATCAATTAAGACCAAAATTATGAAATAAAAATTTTAGTTATAGGAGGTTTAGGTGTTGGACGTTCCAACTTTACCTGCATTCTAGTCGATGGTTACAAACCACTGTTCGAAATCGGTCGGGATCCTAAACGATCGACGTAGTTTCGTAACAGTTTTGGCTAATAAAGGTGGCAATATTTCAGATCCCAAGAGATGAGGCGGGTGGAAGCATTTGGCTATCGCATAATCATATCTGGACGTACAATATGAGATCACTGTTGCCAAAAAGAAAGGCTGCTTGCGCGAATCATCTTCCTCTATGACAGAAAATAAGAATCCGGCGATTATACAAGATGCTGGTGTCAGGCACTCATAATGAAACTGCCATGAGCAAGGAGACCGAAGAAATTACACCTTATTTTTTGGGCTGTTTTAATTGCACGGTGAATATAAATAATTACTATTATGTAAAGCCGCATTAGGTTCTTTTTATATCATTAAGATTTCGTTCAATTTTGTTACTTATAATTTTGGTAATTACAGGTTTGATAAGTGGCTTCTTTTTCTATATCATAAAAATATTACATTACTACAATACGCCATTTTACATTAAGGTTGTAAGTTACATTACAACCCACCTTGGTAAATGTTAAGAAGTTTACAGACGTTTGCTTAACTCTATTTTTATTAACTTACCATTTTGTTCTCTTCTATTTAATGTTAATGATATTTTAAAGTTCCAACTATAAAAATATACTGCCCGCCATAAATAAATGAACACCCAGTAAACGCTGATGTATTTTAATGAAATTTTAAGAAAACGTGTATTTTATTCCTATTAAGAAATGATGAAAATTTCAGCAATAAAGATTAATCAAGTAATCATCGACAATTAAGTGTCAATGTTAAGCATATTTATAAGCTTAATAAGTAAACACATTAAAGTTGAAATAATGCCTCCTGTACGACATTGTGCAAATTTCAATCAGTTAACCGAGTTTGAACGTGGCAGAATAATCGGTCTACAAGAAACCGGATTATCAATTCGTGATGTTGCCGCGCGCGTGGGACGTAGTGTCGCCACGATATCCTTATGTTGGCGAAGATGGCCAGAAAGTGATGAATAATGACGATGTTTTTGCCCCGTACGTCCTAGGTGCATCACTGATCATGAAGATCATGCTCTTCGGTTTGTAGCTCTTCGGGATTGTTTTTCATCAACTGATCATTAACTGATCATCAAATCTCCTTACGATCGCGTATCGAAGAATTCGATCTTTTGTGCTTTGTTTACCTTTAACTCCACGCCATCGTACTGCACGGCGGCAATGGTGTAACGAGAGGTTGCATTGGAATCAAGTCATCTTTAGTCACGAATCGCGATTTTGATTGTGGGCTCATGATGGTCGCAGATTGGTTAGAAAACGTCCTGGAGAAAGACGCAATTTGCAGTTTTCTGTACAACGATATACTGCTCTCACTAAAGGTGTGATGATGTGGGGAGCCATCTGCCATGCAAGCAGATCTCCTCTGGTAGTTATTGAGGGAACATTAAATGCAAATCGGTACATTAAGAACGTTCTGGAACCAGTATTACTGCCATATCTGCAAGAAATAGAAAATAATGCGCGGCCGCATATCTCAATGGTTGTTATGGAGTTTCTAAATACTGCTAATGTTGATCTGCTTCCATGACCTTCTCGTTCGCCAGACTTATCCCCAATCGAACATGTGTGGGATACGGTAGGACAGAGAATAAATGATCTACAACCACTCCCAAACAATGTAGATGTCCTTCAACAACGGATTTTAGAAGCGTGTGACAGTATACCTCAGGTTAGCATAGATTCACTAATTTCAACTATGCCTAATTAGATAGCTGTATGATGAGAAACAGAGGAGGGTCGGCCCACTATTAGTATTAACAATATTTGTATCTTGCAAAAAATTTTCATCGTTAATTAATAGGAATAAAATATACGCTTTCTGAAAATTTCATTAAAATACAACAGCGTTTACTGTGTGTTCATTTATTTATGGCCGCCAGTATTTTATAAATAGAATAAGTAAAATCTAAATAAAAATTTGAATGCAAGCCAATTTTCAACAAAAACGCTAAAAAGGTTTACAGGTATTGAATAATTTATTGCTCTATTCTCAATTTTCTTGCTAAAATTATGGCATGAAAGACAACACAATTGATCATCCTTCATGAACAATAAATATGGGTTCAGAACTAGTTTTATACGAGTAGGTTCTACTTACGTCTAGTTAGTTCTTTGATTTCTGAAAAACATATTTTTAGAAATACAAATTGTGATATTCAATAATAAATTAATAAAAATAAATCATGTGAAAAGGTTGCTGTGGATATTTCAAGACTTTAACATCTAAAATTATTGGTAGTGTCGGTTTGAAACTGTTTTTATGGACAATTATAACAACCTCAAAAAGGCGCAAAAATCAAATTGGATCAAATCATGGAGAAATCATTTCAGAACAGAGAATTAGCGTTAATTCTATAACTGCCCATTATTTTTGCTATCGAAAGAACTTGAGCTAAATTGAGCAAACCTCTATTTAGTCTAAAGCTTATGGAATTTTTCGCAATCGCATTAAAAGTACTTACATACGTTTAAAAAAAACAGAAGTATATACAAATTATTTCGTGGAATCACGTTTAGTAAATCAAAACGCTGCTAATCGAATTAATGAATATAAAAGCATCCGCCGCGAGATTGTCGTGAGAAATTTCCCCACAATAAACATAATTAATAGTATTAAATTCGCAAAATCTACAAAGTAATTAATAATACGTATATAACCACAAATTTTAATTAAATTGTAGTGCCATCCATTTCCTAGCTAGGAAAATGGAGATATACTTCTGAAAACCAAAAAACTGGAATAATTAGAAACTTACGACTTAAATTCGCGTCATACATGGTTCCTTGTTATACAAGTTATTGAAAACACCATCTACTTCTAATCAAACAAAAATAGTCATAATAAGACATAAAAAGGTATACTTACACAAATGCGAATATCCAAATCATTCCAAGTGGGTTCAGATTCTGCAAAATGGAAAAACATAATTAGTTAAATCAAAAATAAATTATACGTATTTGAAATAAAAAAAAAAACACGTCATTTGCAATTGTATAGGTCAATTGGAGATAAAACTGCTACAACATGAAGAACATGAAGCTAGATGAATGGATTATCATGATTTGGATCATTTGTTGTAAAGTTCAATTACCTCAGTTTTCAGTGATCTGAAAGTGCTAATAATTCGCCCGAAAATAGGCTGTTTGGTATTACTGGTCGTCCGTAAGCTCCAAACAAATATTCCCCACACTGTTCACTATGTGTATAACTAACACTTTAATGAACATACAGCTTCTCTAGTGGTTTAGAGGTAAAAACGCTTGATCGGCAATTGAAATAATGTGGGGTTCACTTCCCTAATCAGGCAAATGTTTCCGTACATTTCTCTTAAACCGCCAGCCCACGAGAACAAAGCCAACACGTGATTAATTTTTTAAATTGCAGCCTACCGACCTGGATTGACCGAGCTAGTAGAGTGGTGGTGACACGACCTGATTAGCATTCGGGAGGTAATGAGTTCGATTCCCGTTACCGTCTACCTTGTATGAAGTTTTTTCAGGGGGTTTTCCTCATACACATGTAGCAACATGGTCACTGCATATACGCACACCATGTGCGGCTACTTAGGCGAATGCTGGGGTAGTATTTTTCCTCTCAGAACCCTAACTCCGTTCCTTTCGATCATATCCTGACCACACCCATCCTTAATCCCACCATGCATATATACGTAATGTGTGTATGTATGCTGGGAATCCATGATTGTGGCTGAAGGAGCTTGGAAAGCTCAAAGAGCCTCCCCAATGAAATACCAGGTCTTTCCTTTCTTTTTTTCCTGGATTGTAGCAATGTGTAAAATGTACATAAAATGGAACGATTCCAAACCGCCTGGTGTCTAATTCCAACCTCCAAATTGACAGACAGTAATATCGGATAACTGAAAGTATCTCCCTCATAAAACTTAATTTGTTGAGCTTCAATGCACAGTTCATTTGGACATGCACCAGTACGTCCATGATAACGATCATGTGTTGCTTAATTTTGGGCCATTACAAATATCCACGATCGACATTCTAGTACTGTAAACATGTTTAGGAAGGTTCACTGTGACATTGAGGACCGAAGCTCGTTAATATTTTTTTCTCTAGGTAGTTCTTAAAGGTTCTAAGTTTTAAAAGGTCAGCTCAACACATGGAAATTATTGATCAATTTCAATGTAATTTTCAAAAACCTGTCTATTTTGATGAAACAAAGCAATGATTGAAATTTAACCAAAATCTATACATTCTTATTTGTTTTTGTAATTTCTTTGTTATGACTTAGTAACAATAAAACTTATTAAACAAATCGTGTGTAATAAACTGTCAATTTTGCGATCAATTTGTCCACTTTTCCTCTGTGAAAGTTTAAGAATGCCGAGATTTCGTCAACGTGCAACTAAATGATTTTGAACGTGGCCGTATTTTTGTTATGAAAAACATGGTACTTTCATAGAGGAGTCAGGCGTATGCATGGAAAACACAACATTTTTTTTGTAGAACGCAAGAGGAGTGATGATATGGTATGCATCATATTATGGTAGACGATCACCCTTAGGAAGCTTGAAATGATATACGGCATGAAAAATTATAATCACTAGATTGACAAACACAGTATGCCCACTGTTTAAATAAGTGCTTAGCAAATCGTGGTGGAAAAATACTTTTTTAACATTTGCAGGAGTATGTGTAAACTACTTATTAAAACACATTTTCTGCTTATATTAATTTACCTCCCAAGTATTAGCAAATATATTTGCTTTCTCACATACGTTAGTATAAAGAGAAAGCCATGTAATCGGTTTAAATTTTCAAATACTTTTTTTACATTTCTCGACGTTTTGTGGCCTTTTAAAAAGAAAATTTCGCATCTGATTGTGTGTGTATCTGTGTGAGTGAGCGCGATATCTTTTAAAACATTAAAGCTATCGATAACAAACAAGTTGTTTAGAAAAAAAATTTCGTGTCTGTCGGTGTGTCTGTTTGCGTGTGTGCGGGATATCTTTTGAACCATTAGAGCTATCGATATGAAATTAGGTAGAAAAATTCTTTGCCATAAAATCTAGCAAGTTCGTTAATGAGCAAAATCCAACCAGTGGCGGGGCACTTTTGGGGGATTAGAAAATTAAATAATTCATTCCTGCAAATTTTAAAAAGTTACATAAGTAAAACAACAAATTAATACTTTTTTATATAATTTCAAAATAAAAAAATATATAATAATCAGGGGTTTTAGGGTACAAAATTGTGCATTTTTTAATTTATCAACGGATTTTTATTAAAGTCGGGTGAACCATTAAAGCTATCGATATGAAATTACGCACAAAAATTATTTGCCATAAACTCTAGGTCAAGTTCGTTAATGTCCAAAATTCAACCAGTGGCGGGGCATTTTTAGGGGATTAACAAATTAAAAAAATTCAACGCTTCAAATTTCAAAAAGTTACATAATTAAAAAAAAATACAAAATAAAAAAATATATAATAACCAGTGACACGCAGTTTTTAAGGTACAAAATTGGCCATTTTTAATTTATCAACCAATTTTTTTGAAAGGCGGGTATTGGGTGTTCAAGTATAAATCATTTGTCAAAATTAAAAAATTGAAAATGGCGGATTAAAATCAGATAAGACCAAAATTCAGGTATTGTGGGCTAATGATCAATTTTGCAACTTCGTTAATTTGTAAAACGTTATCTAAATAAAAAATTTTAAAAACTGCCAGTATTTGTACTGAACATGTGTGTACTTTGCTTGT
Source organism: Vesta saturnalis (assembly GCA_036346205.1). Lineage (NCBI taxonomy): Eukaryota > Metazoa > Arthropoda > Insecta > Coleoptera > Lampyridae > Vesta > Vesta saturnalis. The sequence goes on along the minus strand of JARFJB010002364.1, from coordinate 2,300,266 downwards.
GCTCATTTTATAAACCAGGCGCCATAATCCCTACCTTTTTTTCTTACAAAGTTAACCTTGCTGTAAATATCCGTTAATTATTTTTAATTATCATTTCAGGCTTATAATTTAGACATCATGCAAACCTGCACTAATGCAATTAATTATTTCTAAATAAATAATCTATAATTATCTAAAAGAATGTTAGTCACACTTAATGTACTTGATAACACAAAAGGCGTTATCTGATTTCATATCGGTTACCAGTAAGCGTTGTATATAGAAACTATCAAATAAGAAAATATGGTATATGTACAGTAATGTGGAGTTTCCCACCCATGAAAACCTGCTCTTTCTTTAATTGCATAATAATGCGATTATTCCTATTAATTACGTAATTCACAGAGCATTTCTAATTTATTAAAAGATTACAAACACAAGTAGTCTAATCGAATAATATAAGTATCATATAAAAATAAATCTTTTTTCGGGAAAAAAGATATTCTAAAAATTAAGGTTAAGAAGAATTGACAATTTATTAATAGTAAGAATGAATCAATTTTATCCTAATTTATAAATAGCAAAACTTCGTCGAAGAAATTCTTTCATTACTTACTCATAAAATTATTAGTCATGGTTTGGATAAAGATGAACTGATTTTCAAACAATTCATCATCGAATGCTGTAGAGTTGCATACATTTATATTTTTTGTAAAACTAGTGATAATGTCTAGTAATGATAACCCAAGAATGTTAAAAAAAAAACCCAACTAGTTCATTGCTTAGTCAATTTTAGCTGGACGAGCGTGTGCCTTTTAGAATTTTAGAAAAATATTTTTCTATCACTAGCAAACTTATACATTGTGGTACCTAATATAATTTTGCAAAATATTCATGGGAATGCATGAATCATGGTGAGCCCTAAAACCACAACAATAAACATTTAATATGAGTATTGAAGGTTTTTTGTCGAAAATATTTTCATATCTTGGCTGATATGTGCAAGTGTTTCATTTATTAAAACAAGAAGCAACTTATAATCATTTTCAAGATTAAAAGAATACAAACTTGCAAAGGTTAAGAGATTGCTTAGTTTATCAACGAGAAGGGTCTTTTAAAATTGAAATTTACGCCAATGCGAAATTTGAAACGCAAATAAAGATATTTTAAATTAGATTAACTTGAAATTAACAGTCAAAGCTTGGTTAACGTGAATAATTTCGTCAATACATTCGGATAATAACTGAACAAGCCATACAGCAAAACGTACTATACTACGTCCGAGAGTGCAGTGTGAGTTTCCTTATGGGAATTTTGCTTCGACGTTGCCAGTTATACTCGTATCGGCTCTATGAAACGAGAGTTCTCAAATAAATTCCCTCGTAATATTTAATGTAATTCTTTAATTTCTGCTAATATAAGTTACCGAATTACATTTTTTTAAATCGTCAGAACAACAAAAATGTATAAGTTTTTATTTTAACCATTTCCAGTGTGACAGATGTGTTACAAGAACAGTGTTAACAGTATTTCATGAAATTTCGAGTAACCACTGGTGTTGACTTGATCCATATCAAAATTAAAGACCATTGATTGATGTAAATAAGTATACAAATGTGTATTGGCAATTATATCTTCCTTGTTAATAATTTAACAAATTTTATAAGGCGGGACTGGAAGTAAATTGGGTTTGGAAATAACTGAATAATAAACATATAAAAACACATCTATAAATTACATACAGGCGATAGATAAGAAAGAAACCAACAGTATTTGCAAAATCTCTAAGCTACTTTCAGTAACAAAAAGAAAAGGAAGCCATTTTGCATACGAAGACCTGCCAAGTATTTTGAACCATTGATTTAATTATACTGTCGACAGAAAAAAGAAGACTTTATATTTATAACTCCTTATCTGGAACACTTCAAATTCTTAAAACAGTTTTCAATTGGACTAAATGACGATACTTTTAATTACCTTGTTTCTATTTATTGAAATCTATCGATCCTATCGATTTAATTGATAGTGAAATGATCAAAATCATTTCTATTACTATTCAGATGATCAGAGTTCTTGAACATTTTACAGTTCTTTATAACGAAAATGTTTGCTTTTACCGATTGTAACTGTGTTATTCTGTAAATTTATAAAGTCCGACCATCGCAAAATTTCACATACATGAAGATTTAGTGGATACGGTGTGTCTACGTAAGTGACACTTTATTAACTAAATATTAAAAATCTTGGAAAAAGGTTTGCCCTAAACCACCAACTAGAACTTGTTTCAAAACTACAGGGGAAACCAAAAAGGTTTATTTTCACTTCACGTAACGGAATAATGGAACAATAACTTAATAATTGGTAATAATTAAAAAAATTAACATGCAAAAACATGAAAAAGCAGTCTTTTTGAAGGTTCTAGGTAAATGAATGTCATTTTTTGACTCGTAATTAGAAAACAAAAACATTCATCTATTTTACAAACAATGCATCCGATATCATTAAGTTGTCTTATTTCCCAATCATCAGAATAAATTGACGTGGTATTCCAAATTTAAAAATAAGTCAAGCAATCCGATTCGAATCTGACAAGAAAAAATTACTTTTAAACTGTGAAAGGTGTTGATACGCATTTCTATAAAAGACAAGGTGCCTTCGAAAATAAGTTAACAAAAAAGAATTAAAGTAGTGTTGGTGACACTAACAAAGATCTAGATAAAAGCCGCTGCCATCTTCAACGAAACGCATAATGATTTACCATGTAGCAATGGAAAATCCGTTACTCATTATACAAGCTGCTGTGGAATAATCAAAAAGTTCAATACGTAAAATTTGCCGATTACATTAGCAATATCTATAGTTCCGAAAGTTTTAAAAGCAAGCCAATTTCGTCAATACCAACCAAAATTTGTTCATACCCTCCAAGCTGATGTATCAAGATTCTACTTTTGTGCCCGGTTGCAGGAAATGTTACAAGACGGCCGTTTTTTCCTTTGCAAGTTTCGAGATGAAGAATTGTTTACTATTGGCGCTACGTCGTCAGAATATTATCGGTGGAGAGGACCTGAAAATTCCATTGTGAAAATCGGTTTAAGCCAACCTGTGGGCTAGTATTTTGGCAACTAATCCATTGAACTTTTGAGACAATATATTGCGAAAGAACATTTGATGAACGTTGCATTATAAGATATTCTGAACAATCTTGACCAGCCAGATCGCCGGCTTTGACACCCCCAGATTTTTTCCTTTGGGGGTATTTTTGGACTGTCGACAGGCCATTTTAAATGTTAATGATCCGGAAAGAAGTACTTTAGAAAAAAATGCGTGGAATTTCTCGCAAAAGATTCAAAATGCAAATGCACCCTGATAAATAACTATTCTTTGCATCGAGAGGGAAATTTAATCCCTATTATTACGCACATATTCCTATCTTTCGTATGTTGGAGGAGTTTTTTTCTATTAGAGAATTTTAACTCTGAGTGTATGTTATCAATAAATCAAAAAACAAGAAAACGTATTTTGTGATTCGTCCATTGTACGCTATATCCGAATATTCTCGAAACAGTAAACAGGTGTCTAGTGTAACAACCTATAGCCAGTTCTCCTATTGTATACATATTATACGTAGCTTTATGACCATATTACAAAATGTAATCTTAAAGACAACAATAGTATATTAACAAAATAGTTTCATTAAATGCGCTTTTATCGCACGAGTCCAAGTTAAAACTTAAATATACTAAGTATGTAAAAAATCACTTGTAGCTTGATGGAGTTACAATAAGATAGTACTAAACAACCTCATTAATCTATACTTCAGTTAAATGAACAAATATGCATAAAAAACCGTTCATCAAGTTTGTACTGTAACCACTACATTACAAGATAAATTATGGACGTTTTTACATGAACCTAAATATCTAGGTATAAAGTTATTGTTGTGCATTCAATTCTAAAATTTTCCGCTGTTCGCGAAATAGTCTCTCCATCTGCGAAACATTATGGTCCCTCAATTAATACTATTTCTCCAGTTGCTTTGATTCACGATCAAATGACGAAAACTCAGATGGATACTGTAAATGTAATAAATTTTTAAGCACGTTGAGCACAGTTATTTTTGTGGACTACAGCTTGCCTGAAATATAAATTGAAGTAACAAACCATCATCATTATTATCATATTCACACGTCAGATGAGCATGTTATGTTACATTTTTGTTTGCATCAACAAAAAACGTCGTTAATTTATATACCAACATAAAAAGACTCGGTATCATAACATCAAACATTATGAAATGCGTTTGAGTTACATACTGTGCACATTATGGGACCTGTGATATGGTATAGAAGGAAACTGGTATAATTTGATTATATTTCTTGCCTTCTACATCAATTACCTTTTATACCAGTTTCTCAGTAGACCAAATTTCCAATTATACAAGATTCCTCTATAATATTTACAATTTCCAAATCTCCTAGGGAAAGTAGTATAATTCGAATCATATCACTTTCCTTCCATACTAGTTTCTCTCTAACCTAGTTTCCCATTATACAGGTTTCCTCAAATATTACAATATCTCTCTTGGGAAAGTGGTACAGATTTTATGCAAGTTTGACTCTATACTAGTTTCCTCATTTACCACATAATGGAATACATTTTAGACGTTTGCCTATATACCATTTTACCTCTCCACGGCACTACTTGTATAGTACCTTTCCTCCATACCAGGTATAATACAGCATAATATATTTTATGTTCTTCCGTCACATTACCATTCATATATTGATATATGTGTAGGTAATATGTTAACATCGCATGAAAATGATATAGATGGAAACTGGTGTGGAAGTTAAGTGGTATAAAGGGAATGGAGTGAACTTCCCAAAGTAATGCAGTGTTTGGAGAAACCTCTATAATTGGAACCTGGTCTGGAGATAAACTGGTATAGAAGGAAACTGGAATAGAACAAAATTTATATAGATAATTGAAGTTATACCACTTTCCTAAGTGAGTGATTTGTAATCGTAATATCCGGGGTATAATTGGAAAATAATCTAGAGAGAATACTGGTATAATAATAATAATGATAATGTTGATTGTCCAACAGAAAACAATCCAATTATAGGACAATGTGACAAAAAAGTGACTAGTAAAGAATACATAAATGCTTTTCAAAGTAAGTAAAGTAACGCATATAAAAGAAAATTGAACTCTAAATAAAAAAAATAAATAAATAAAAAATAAACTACAATAAGACTAAATAGCTTGCTAATGAACATAAAACAGAGTTCTTGCCATGTAACTAAACAGTAATCACATATAAGACTAAGTAAAATAACCATTAAGTTTGAATTAATTGCATTTAAAGACTCTTAAGTGTACAAGAATTAATGTCGGAATTTGGCAAATTGTTATACAATCGCATACAATTAGAAATAGGGCATTTATGCAATACATTTGTTTTAGGTGTACGATAATAAAAAGTGTCGTGGTGTCGGGAAAGATACGAAGGAACTTGAAAATGAATTAATGAAAGTAAGTAAGGACAATCAATTTCATTGTGCAAGAGTTTATATAAAAATTTAAGACAATGCTTATGGCGCAGGAACTCAAAGTATGAAAACTAAATCTTTGAAGCAAAATGTCGTATTGATAGCCTCGTTGAGGGTACACTTTGTCCATTTTAAAAACTAATAGCTTTAAACATTTTCTTTGGACGCGTTCAATAAGACTCTTTTGATTAATGTAAATAGGATTCCAAATTAGCTAACAATATTCAAGCTTTGAACGAACTAAAGGAAAGAAAAAGCGTAGTTATAGAAGCTCGTGTTTGCATATGAAGGTGATGATTGAATGATAACTCACTGTCAAAATGTAACAACGTCAGTGCTCTGTACAATAGATGAATGAATTGTATAGTTAAATTGAATTCAATTTACTTTTCTGGTATACGTAATTATTTTGCACTTAGGGATATTTAAGTACAAGTGGTTAGAAATACACCATTCGTGTATCGTGTCAAGTTAACTTACAATTTTCGACGGATAATAATATGAGCAAATATTTTGAGATCATCGACAGAAAGTAATTTTCCGTAGTTTATTTTTTCGGCGAGATCATTAATGAATAATAAAAATAGTAGAGGGCCCAGGTTAGGCCTTTGAGGAACACCAGAGGTGGGTTCAATGGCAGCAGACGTAAACTTATTCTAAGTAACCTGTTGTGAACGATTTTTTTAATAAGATCCAAGCAGGGATATTAATGAGTCACTAAAACCAAAATATTCTAAATTAGCTAAGATAGTATAAAAGGAAAGTGGTATACAAAGAAAATAGTATGATTCAAACATACCACTTTCCCAAGACATACTCAAAAATTGAGTATCTGGGGAGACTAGTATATTTGGAAACTGTTCTAGAGTTTATACTAGTTACTAAAGCTAACGAAGTTCTTTGTTAGATGTAAATAAAAATGTAACATAACATACTTACCTGAAATATGAATATTATTAAAAGTAAAAATTATTTTTTCATGAATTTACAATGTGAATATTTAATAAACTAACAGAAATAAAGTTTAATAATGGTTCTGAATTTTCCAAGCTCACAAGTAATCAGAACCCATATAATAAAGATAAAATAGAAAAATATAAATTTTATTTTTTTTATCTGTTTAACAATAACACCAATTAAGAGCATTGACAAAGTGACAGAAACTCCGTCAATTAAATTTCATTGATTTTAGATTCATATTATTACATATCAAAAACAAACACTTTAGAATATAACAATACAGTTATCAGATTTATTACATAAGCTATTATATGTACAATATCTCAAATAATGCACTGATAACAGTATCGAGCTGTATAAAGTGCAATGTTATCAATTCTCATGTATTTGTAGTACTGACTATGTTTGCACACGTATTCGTATTATGGTGACTGTTAATTTAAAACAAAAGTAACAATTTATGCCAGTATTTAAATTTTATCACTTAAACGAAAGATATATTTATTGGTGAACAGTTTGTACATGTTAAGAAATTTAAAGTTGGATTTTTTTCTTTTTTTTATCTATCTATTGACATGTATTTTTACAAATGTCATCAAATTTGACATTCGGGGGTTTTTGGGATGAGGAATTTAAATTTGTTAACATTCTTTCGTATTTTGAAGAGGGCGCCACCTGCACGGTTTAGTGTCAGTATTTTGTATTCCAAGTTTTTTGTGCGACTCTGTATAAAACTTTTGACCTAAGGAATTAATTCTTTTGTCTTTTCTACATAAAAAAAGGTATATTTTGTAATAGGCGCCATGGACAGTCGTTTTCTAGTAAAATAGGTTTAAACCTTACGCTGTATTTTATAACAGATTTGATTAGAATTTTTTACGGGCTTTCATTAGATACTCACTTTGTACTACCTATTCTTAAGTGTGTTTGAATTATTTAGTGATAAAGTTGAAAATTGTAATCTTTTGTTAACTTTTTTGAATTTGTCACAATAGGGCCTATAAAATAAGACAATATCATAATTTACACATAAACAAAAATCAAAACAATCCTAATTGCAATAAAACTGTGAAGCTATAGGTTTTGTGACATTTTGGACTATAAAATGCTTAATAATTATTTACTCGTAGAACAGCAAACTTTAAAATGGAATTAAAGACAAATTTTATCATCCCATAAAATATTTCAAAATGCTTCAGGATCTGCGAAATTTTGCGGTCGTATTATTAGCTAAATAAAAAATGCGCTAAGAAAAAGCTATCAAGGACTGGTTGTGGTAAACAAAGCCTGCTTGATAACTTTTTTTCTTTTTGAACGCATGCATAATCATAATGGCACTACATATGTATAACCATGATTACGAATAACAGTCGTTTCAATAAATAGAAGTTTTGTATTTTTTTACATTAGTCAAGTTTTTTTAATTGCCGAAGACATTTCGAATAGTGAAAAGGTTAATATGCTAGTTAATATGCTAGTATACGGGTCTTGTTGGGTATTCCAAAAATAATAATTCATAATGTTATAAAAGAACAGTTATTACATCCATATCACTTGCAAAAGATCAAAGAACTGACCGTCCGAAGAGGCTCGCAAGATCCAAATTTTACTCGAAAGATTTTGTTTACAGATGAACTCCGGTGTTACCAATCTGCATAACAAGCATGTTTATGCACTTGAAAATCATCATGCAATTACAGTTGTACACCATTCACACGAATTCAGAATTAATGTCTAGGCAGGTATTATTGACCGGTATCTCATTGGTCCTGTAGAAATTCCAGAGCAACTAAATGGAGACAATTATCTACATGTTCTGCAGGATGCGTTGCCGCCCCTTTTAGAAAATATTCCTCTTTCGATCCGCCGAGGCATGTGGTACATGCATGACGGTGCGTTTCCTCACTTTACAGTTGTTGTCCCGCAACATTTACACAACCAACATCCAAACAAGTGGATTGGAAGAGGCAACAATGCGCCTGTTAAATGGGCACCTCGATCTCCGGAACTGAACATGTGCGACTTCTCTTTTGGGGTGTTTTTTTTTAAACTACAGTGAACGATGCAGACGATTTGTTAACCGACTTCATCCCATACATGTTCAATGAGCGACAAATCAGGCGACCGAGGAGGCCATGGGAGGACGGCGATGTTAGCTTCTTCCAAGAAACGTGCCCTTTCCGTATGAGAGCGCGTATTATCCTGTGGGAAAATGGGATTTTCCAACCCCTGAAGATATGGAAGCGCAACGGGTTCTAGCACATTGGCAATATAACCAGCGGCGTTAAAGTTGCTATCAATGAAGACCAAGGGTGGTCTGCTACCGTAACATATTGCACCCATATCATCACTCCTTGTGTGAGGGCTGTGTTGCGTTCCACAAAAAATGTTGGATTTTTACGTTCTCCACGCATCCCTCTGACCCTCATACGACCATCGTGGGCCCACAAGCAAAATAGGGACTCGTCACTAAACACAACTCGATGCCATTCTTGCGCCCAATTCGCTCTTTCGTTGCTCCATTCTAGCCTGCGTAGACGGTGAAGTGGTGTAAGAGGAAGACATAAAAATGGACGATATGAACGCAGCACATAAGACCTTATCCAGCGATAAACAAATGACATTGATATTCTGGGTCCTACACCTCTCATCCAATCATTTGCAATCGATCGAGTTGTTGAAAATCTGTCTCTTGTGGCCAAAAGTCTCAAGCGACGTTCTTCACGATCTGTAGTCCTGCGGGGACGTCCAGATCCAGGGCGACGTTGTTGCATCCCTTCCTCGGACCATTTGGATCAACATCTCAATACCGTTATAACATTTCGGTTTACACGACGAGCAATTTCTCTTAGCGAAAGTCCAGCCTCTCTCATGCCAATAATACGGCCACGTTCAAAATCAGTCAATTGGGGATGTTGACGTACTCTTGGCATTGTTCTCAAATTCAGAACGAAATTGTGAACAAACAATTTGAAAAATAGACAGTTAACTACACACTGATTGGTTTATTTCTTCAAATTTATTGTTACTAAGTGCAAAGAAAAAAAACAAACAAAAAAAAACTACTAGATAGATTTTATTCAAATTTTAATCGTTGGTTTGTTCTAATGAAAGACATCGTTGACGAAAATTTCAATAAAATCGTTCAACAAATTCTAGGTGGATTTTTATGGAAGTCAGTATATTTAGCTATAAATTTATTAATAATTAATTTATTGAAACAAAGTTAAAGATTTTATTATTCGTTTACCTATACCGAAGCTTCTGCAGCTAAAATTTCAAACCTATTTTACTAGAAAACAGCTGCCCAGAGCGCCTTTTACCAAGTATACCTTTTTATGTGGAAAAGACAGGAGAATTCCTTGGGTCAAAATTTGTATACAGGGTCGCACAAAAAACTTGGAATACAAAACACTGCCGCTAAACTCTGCAGGTCGCGCCCTCTTCAAAATACGAAAGAATAGTTAACAAATTTAAATTTCGCATCCCAAAAAACCACCGAATGCCAAGTTTGATGACATGTGTAAATACCAAAAGTTAGATAAAAAAAAGAAAAAAAATCCAACTTTAATCCTGTATCTCTGTTATTATCAACTTTGGGCAAGTTGACCCATATCGGCCCAATTTTAGTTTTTCGGAGACTAAAAGTGAGTGAAATTGTCAGTACTGTGGATATTTCACAAGAACGGGTGTTCACTTGATTTTGTGCGAAGGTTTATCACCACCGATGAAACTTAAATTCATTATTATACTCCTGAGGCAAAATTACAATGTAAGCACGGGATGATGGGGCCTGATTGTTCGGCCCTAAAGAAAATGATGACAACGAAGTCTGCTGGAAAAAGGTTACGGCGTCGGTTTTATGGGATGCTACGGCAATCTTCTGCACATGTTAAGCGAAAAAGTTCGCCAAAAAAGGCCCTTTAGCACGTAAAAATATCATGATAATGCCCACCCTCACACCAGTACCGTTTCCATGGCTAAGATTCGCGAATTGCGATATGATTTACTTCCCTATTCGCCCGACTTAGCATCGGACTTTCATCTATTCCCTTGAACACAAAAATTTTCCTAGAGGGAATTTTCAACGGATGAGGAGAGAAAAGTCGCGGTAGATGCCTATTTGACTTGAACAAAATTTCTTTCGTGATGACATTAAAGCATTAGAACATCACTGGAAAAATGTATCAAACGTTTAGGAGAAATATGTTGAAACATTTTGTTGAAAAATCCTTTTCTTTCATTCTTAAGCTGGCTAATAATCATCCTCGTAATACCCAAAATGAATTTTTTGAAACATTTAATACAAGAGTGCTGAGATTGCATTTGTTTGATTAAACAGAAGCATGTTTATTCAGTTCACGTGCATTACTGTATTTGTATAATTTTGTATTACACTAGAAATTTTATTTCATTTGTGTACAATGCCGTCTAAGTTTAAAACTCGTATATGCCGATGTGTTTGTTTTTTATTGTTGCGACAGAAATGCAAGAGCATCTGCAATTGAGTGTCAACGACAGTATCCAAATCGTCGAACTCAGTCTCCGAAAACGTTTAGCTGTACTTTCCACTATCTCGGAGAAACTGTATCACTTTCTAGCGTTCGTATTCAGTACGAACGAGGACTTCAGCAGAATGCTGTTGAAGAGGAGAACATCCTTGCCATGGTCGAGCGCAGTACCCGTAATAGTACGCGAAGAATATCCACAAGTTTGGGTATTCCTAAAACGACAGTACAGAGAACATTACACAAAAACTGGTTGTATCCTTAACAAGTGCAGCGCGTTCAACATTTGGAGCCAGAATATTTACCTAGGCGATTGGAGTGTTGTAGCTGGTTAAACAACAATCGACAGTTATATCGTCGCATTTTATATACCGATAAGGCACAACTCACCAGATACGGTATCAACAACACACATAACGTCCACAAGTGGTCGGACATAAAACCTCACGCCACTGTAGAAACTTATTTTTAACGCCGATTTAGTATGAATGTATACGTTAGAATGTTCTACCATTTACTTATGAAGATCGCCTTAATGCTGACAGTTATTTGCACTTTTAGGACGAAGAGTTATTGCAATTGGATGATGTGCCCTAGGCAGCTCGAGTAAGTATGTATATGCAACATGACGGCGCTCCTCCCCACTTTTTCCAAATAGTAGTTCGTTATTTAAATCACCATTACCCTGAGCGTTGGTTCGGTCGAAGTGGCCCACGCAAGGTCCCCCTACCTAAACCCTCTTGACTACAACATGTGGGGTGGGATGAAGGACTTAATCTACCAGGAAAAAGTGGAAACATACGGGGCCTCAATACAACCAATTTTTAACGCTGTTGCACAAATAAGAGGCATGCTAAAATAAGGAAAGCAACGCGAACGATTCACAGTCGTACGGCTAAATGAATTGAAGTAGGAGGCGGAATTTTTGGAAATCTCCAATGGTCTTAAAGTTTCAATGAATAATTACTAATTTTATTAAATATATAAATAAAGTTTACCTCGAGTAGGATTTTAACCTACGACCTGTACTTTGCTAGAGTAAATTTAGAATTTACATCAGTTCTACGTACATAAAGACAAAATTTACATCGATTGGGGCAGTAACAGTTATTTAATTTCAAATTTTGTGCAGTAAATACACGTGTTTCAAAAAAATTCATTTTGTGCGATTAGAATATCACATGAACTTTTTTTTCTTAAAATGACTCCTAGAATATGCTCCTTGAGTGCCGGAAAAACTTCGTGGGACACCGTGTATATATTACTGCGAAACTAGTAAAAATCACGATGTAAATGTGGGACACCGTGTATATATTACTGCGAAACTAGTAAAAATTACGATGTAAATGTTTTCAATTCAATTGAGGGGAATCGTGTTACCACGCAGCCAAACAAGAAAAAACAACATTTTGTTTCAAAGGTTCACAGCTCTTCGTTTTATAAACCATAATTCTGCTCAAACTGAAAAACAGCCTTGCAGTTATTTCAGCCATTTTTACACACTTTTTATTTGGATATATTGTAAAGGAGACGATTAAGAATGCTTTACAAAAGCAAGCCCAATTAAAATTGAGCGTGGATGAAATGAAAACTTTCTTTGGAATTTTTTAGCCTGTAAATATGTTGTGCTTCCTACAAGACGGGTCTATTGAGAGTAGACCGATGATGTTTTGAATATATCGACTGCGAGTAGCATGAGACGCAATCGATGTGAGACGACAATGCGCTTTATTCATTTGAACAACAATTTGTCAAATAGAAATAATGATCTATATACCTGAAGTCGTTGCAACAATCATTTTACGATCATACTATCTGGTGTTCTGAAAACAATGATTCCATACTGATAAACGGACATTCGATTATCATAGACGAACGTATTTTATTAGTTTTGTTTTATTTTCATAAATATAAATAACTTACATAATATTTCCATATTATTGCGCATATTGCATGCGTTATTTGCATACTGGTAAACAAGTTTATTTCTATTGAGACTTGTCTGTGGCTCTGTGTATAAATGCAGCCAGTGAGCATCTGTTGTTAGTTTCGTAATATCCACCTTAATGCTATACTCTAATAAGAAATTGAAATGCTTACGGATAGTAAACTTGAGAAACTTTTGTGTTTCTGATAGTGATTCTAATGCTTCTGAAGAAGACCATTTGTCCTAAACCGAGATATATAATAGCGAATCGAATGATGAGTGGTAGCTACGATTTCAGATGAAGCTGATACGGATAATCACGTAACTTCAAAAGATGGCAATATAGTATGGAATGAAAAGACATCAATCGGGACGGTTATCAGCAGCAAATATTATTTCGTTGATTCCTGGGCCAACAAGGTTATGTACGTCGCGAATAATTGATATAAAATCCGCGTATTTCTTAGATTTTACACCCAAAATTGTAAACCTAATTTTGAAAATGTCAAATTTAGAAGGTAAAAGACTTTGTGGGACGTGTTTCAAGAACTAAGACATTAGTTGAACTAGAAGCATAGTTTGGCCTACTGTTTCTAGCTGGAGTTTATAAACCTCATGGAGAGGCCAGTCTGCGGGATGGAAATGTAGGTCGTCCAATATTCAGAGCAATGCTGTCCCTACAACGATTTCATGTAATTGCTCGAACTTGTACGATGAATGGGTTGCAATTCTACCTAAGCTCTATCATGTTCACGAAAATGTAACAGTAGATGAGCAACTGGTATCTTTTAGAGGTCGTTGTCCTTTTAGACAGTACATCGCTAATAAACCAGCTAAATACGGAGTCAAGACTTTATGCGGTTCTGTAACTGCTTATGCACATAACATGCAAGTTCACCTCGGGAAAAAAGGAGAGAGGTCAAGGTAAGAGTTGGGCTACATCTTATTATGGTCTAAAATGTCACAACGTAACGTGCGACAATTTTTTTACCTCGTACGATCCGAGACAGATGCTATTGAAAAGAAAAATAACCATGCTTGGCACTATTCGCAAAAATAAGCTTGAATTGCCAGCCGCATTGGTCTGCAACAGGATAGAAGTTTTTTCTTCAAAATTTTACTTTGCCAAGGACACGTCGATAGTTTCCTACATTCCGAAACGGAATAAAAATGTTATGCTCGTCAGCACCATGCACTACGATAACGGAGTGTGTAACCAAAATCATAAAAAGCCGTTTATGATTTTAGATTACAACAAAACTACACACGTAGACGGCAAACTAAAAGAAGGCCAATAAATATCTTTTACAATATAATGGATGTTTCAGCTTACAATGCTTATGTTCTGTGGTGCGAAGTAACTCCAACCTGGAATGCTGCAAAACTTACAAAATGGCGACTATTTCTTGAAGAACTGGGTAATTCCTTGATCACTCCATTATTGCAAGAAAGAAAACGTCTTCCTCGAAGTATTCCTGCAGCTGAAATGGTTATAAAATCAGTTCTTCAACCAGTAATGCGGAAGTAAGGGAACAATCAACCACAACCAAGCGTAAAAGATGTAATTTTTGTCCCTCTTCAAATGATAATAAAACTAATATGGTATGTTGTAATTGCTCAAAATACTTATGTACAGCTCATGTATATTACTACTGTCAAGACTGTAACAAATAATAGTTATTTACGATTTAAGTATACGTCTGACGAGCTAGCCCCCCCACCTTGTAAAAATAAAAAAACAAATGAAAATTATGAGCTATTTATGAGCTTTTATATTCCGCAAATTAAAAATTTTGAGCTCGTCATACTAGGGAGGAATTGAAAACTTTCAGTTCGGCTCAGCCCCCCTCATCCCTTACTATATAAAAATATTGAATCGTTCTTCGCGGCAGAATTAGGACCTATTTATGAGCGTGTAAAATAATATAATTTCGATTTTTCAGCTCATCGTTTTAACCCCAAAACAACCCTTTAAATAATTAAACTCCAGTGAGAACTACACTAAAATTGAAAAAGTAACTCTTTTGCAGGTAAATATAATTTATTGATTTAAGAGCTCTCAAAATATGTATTTTGATTTTTGACCCGCAACCCCTTTAAGGTAAAACTACCCCTCCTTTCCCCGGCACAAGAGAGAACTACGCGCTTAAATGAAAAAATTTAACTATTTTGTAGGTAATTATTGTTGATCGATTGATTTATGCGCTCTCGATGTACGTCTATTTTGATTATTGAGCTGCAACCCTCTGTCTCAACCACCTCTCGTCTCTCCAGCACACGAGAGAGCTTTACTTAAATGAAAGCTTTGAATATTTTGTATTAACTTATTTATAATTAAATAGTTTATATTATTAGTGCTTGTTACAGGTTTAGGTTTGCAAAATAGTTCAATAATTAAAATATATGTATTTTGTTCAGAAACATTTTTTCTTTAATAAATCATACTCAAGAATCATTTCAAATCATAAATTTAAAATAAAATTAAGTTAATTGTAAATATTTTGGATTTTTGGTCAATTTTTTTTATATATTCCTTTCATAAATTATATTTTGATGCATTAAATAAGTATTACTATATGAAGTATGAAAGCAAATATTAATTATGAAATACTACATATTCATGCATACTTATACAGGGTGGTCCGTAGGTAATGGTCCAAAGTGAATGTAAGATTCTCGGCCTTAAAGTATTACGATCTGACGCAATCTGTTTTAATAAAATATTCATAATAAAAAAGACACATGGTGTCAAACTTCGAAAAAAAAACATTGATTTTTGTAATATCTCCAAAACGAAAAAAGGTCTTTTTCTCATTCTTGGTATAATAAATAAAGATATAAAGTGCATTAATTTTAGCTTATTAATACGTTTTATTATGTGCAGTATTTTAGAAACTGTTAAACATCAATTTACACAAAGTATACCTTTTTTATCTGAAAAACACCAAGGTTGCGTATTTCAATAAAAAAAAATCCAATTTACTCCATTGGCGTTGAAATTAGGGATTAAAAGGTTGATCTAACCCTTGAGTTCTACGCAACTGTACATAATAAAAACGCATTGATAAGCTAAAACCAATGTACTTTATATCTCTATTTATTATACCACGAATGAGAAAAATATCTTTTTTCGTTTGGGAGATATTTCAAAAATCGACATTTTTTTTGGGAATTTCGACACTCTATGTCTTTTTTATTATTAACATTTTATTTAAACCCGTATACATACGTTCATACACGTATGCACGCACCCACCCACACACGTACGCGCCCACGCACGCACGATTATCCTGATAGCATATGCGAAAAACCACCTATTTGTTACATCCGTATAGACGTTGCTCATTATGTAAAAAAATGTACGTTTACGCGTGAACACGTTTTGTTTAACAAGTAATCAGTTAAGTAATATTAGCGCGTGATATAGAAGAAGCGGAAAATATATTATTTGCTATTTTAACTACTGTTGTTAATGAAACAGAAGGAAATAATCCCGAAGGAGCACTCACATGCCGTGAGATTGAAAAACAGAAATTAAAATGTTTATTGACAAGCGAAACATTAAGCGATGCAAAAAGTTACGCAACTAATGATGAAGAACTTAAGATGAAGAAGAGTTAAATATAAATAATAGTTATTTAATACATAAAAATATAATTTATAAAAAGAATATATAAAAAAATGTATAACAATGTGCCAAAACATTGAGCAATTAATTTACTTTTATTTTAAATTTATGATTTGAAAAGATTCTTGAGCTGCATACTTTGATTTATTAAGAAAAATTGGTTCGGAACAAAATATGTGTATTTTAACTATTGAACTGCAATTCCTTTACAATAAAACTAATCCCAAATCTTTCCAGCAGAACAGAAACTATGCTTAAAGTAAAAGAATTTGTTTTGCGACTAATATTGTTTATCGATTTACGAGCTTAGAAAATACAAGTTATGAAGTTAAAAGTCTTTTATAAAAATAATCACCCCGCATTTTATTTGGATCAGGAACTATACTTAAGACTTAAGAATTTCTTTCATTTTAAGTAAAGCTCTCTCTTGTGTGCTGGACAGACGACACGTAGTTTTACCATAAAAGAGTTGCAGCTCAATAATCAAAATAGACAGACGTATCTCGAGAGCTCATAAATCGATAAACGATAATTACCTACAAAATAGTTAAATTTTTTTATTTTAAGTCCTCTCTTGTTTTGGGGAAACGAGGGGTAGTTTTACCATACAGGGGTTGCGGGTCAAAAATCAAAATACGTATTTTGAGAGCTCTTATATCAATAAACAATATTTACCTGTAAAAGAGTTACTTCTTCAATTTTAGTGTAGTTCTCACTTGAGTAGAATTATTTTAAGGGTTGTGTTAGGATTAAAACGATGAGCTCACAAATCGAAATATTATTTTAAAAGTTCATAAATAGCTCCAAATTCTGCCGCAAAAAACGATTCTGAGTCGACGTCGACTAGGCCGCCCTCTAAAATTTTTCAATTCCTCCCTAGTACGACGAGCTCAAAACTTTTAATCTGCGTAATATAAAAGCTCATAAATAGCCCGTATTTTTTATGTATTTTTTTTTTATTTTTACAAGGTGGGGGGGTTAAGACGATGAGCTCACAAATCGAAATGATATTATTTTAAAAGCTCATAAATAGCTCCTAATTCTGCCGCAAAGAACGATTCTGAGTCGACGTCAACTAGGCCGCCCACTAAAATTTTTCAATTCCTCCCTAGTATGACGAGCTCAAAATTTTTAATCTGCGGAATATAAAAGCTCATAAATCGCCCGTATTTTTTATGTATTTGTTTTTTTATTTTTATAAGTTGGGGAGGGGGGGGGGCTAGCTCGACATACGTTTTAAGTATTGTAATATTATATATATATATATATATATATATATATATATATATATATATTATAATATATTATTAAATATATTACGATACGCGATCAGAAAATTGATAGCCCAGCAAGTATCGTAATATGAAATTACGATACGAATATCGTACAAAGTTATATCTACCATCAGTTTTAATTATATAGAGAAATAAGTAATTCAATTAGCGAAATGTATTAAGCATGGCATTAACCAAGCAGGTGTATTATATAATATCTTCATTGTAATGTTTAATCAAACTCAGATTGTCAATATTATTTCTATAGACAGTTTTGAGTTCTGATCAAGATAATAAGGATTCCATTATTAATGTTTATAATAAATAGTTAGATAAATAAATTTTGTTAGATTTTATTTTAGTAATTATTTTATTCTCACTTTTACTTTACAAAATAGTGCGGTAAAGTAAGACATTACGATATGTCATTAAATGGCGTAAATCATGTTGATAGTAGATCAATGTATGTAATACCTAACTACTACGTTTTTCAGCTGTTCTATACATAACATTTATAATAATATGAAATAAAAATAAAATAACGTAATCAAAAGTAGTAACTAATAAATACTACATCTTATTTCATATTATTATTTAATGTTATATCAATTTAACGACAACTATAGGCTCCTGGGTCATAATGACCGGAACACAATAAGTGAAACCAAAATGTTAACGCAATAGGAGGGTTAAATACGTTTGTGTTTATTATGTTGGGATAGCAACTTACCTCGAACTAGTTACGTTAAAAAAGTAATAATTTTATGCTAAGCTTAATTACTTTACAAAGATTACAACGAATAGATTATGTAAGTGCAAAAATATGTAGGTATTATCCGGACCAGTGTAGGTATTATGCAGATTATTATACATTAAATTCAAATTTAAATAATTTCAAAATAGCACATTAGTCATATTTTAAACCTTAAGTATCTTAATTATGATTCACACATATATAATCCATTTCAATATGTTGCCAATATTTCTAAAATCAGTGAAAATAATTTTTAAATGTTATTGATACGATTGGTTTTCTCGAACGTTATCAAAAATGTTGGAGATGATTGGATACACTTTAAGCATTTAAGTCCTTCACTCTGTTTATAAAATCATCTGAAATGCGAGTCTGCACTTCTGAAACACTGCATAAATCACGTAGAAAAATAAAAAAAATTACTGAAGAACTGCAAATTATGCATAAAGCAATGCCATAACTGAAGTAAATTACTGAGAGGTTACTTTCTAATACAATCCACATTTTAAAAATTGCACATTTACCCTTAGGTCATTTATCGAATACTTGGGTTATATATACAAAAATTTTCCATTTCTTACTCATCCAAGCTCTAAGTAATAAAAATGTGTGCTAATGGTATTATAAGTAAGCAGGTGTCATTATTTTTCTATTAATAGCTGAAGGTAGCATTAAAAAAAGGCAACTGTCTAACAAAATTACTATTCTCGTGTCTAAGTATATATGTATTTCTGAAATATAGTTTTTTAGGGGTACCACTTTTTTTCTTAAACTCAACCGACTTTGACCCATTTTGCTTAAAACAGATGGTTGTAATCATATTTGTAAACGTTTCATTCATATAATTATATAGGCTAGATTTTTTAGCCTGCTGTGTTTTTTCCACAGATTTCTTCATTCACATTGCAAAGTTCATTGCGTATTTAGAAAATGTGTTAACCTTAGTAAATAAAAAAAAAATGAATGGTAATTGGTTGAAGGTCGCTAGTATTATAAATCGTGACAAGCGTAACACAAATCTTTCAGCTTTCCTCTTTTAAGTATTGGTGGATCTATATCTTTTCTTTCAGAATACAAATATTCGTAGCAAAACATATAATGTATGTTTCTTACTCTACAATTTAGTCTGCAGAGTATTCAAGCGCCGTGTTTGATATTGGCTTGATGAATAATATACTCCTTCTGCCACTTATGTGCTCACACAAATAAAGGCAGCACAATAGATTAATTAAAAACCATAAAATAAAACTTTTCAACAAAAATATAGGAAATTATTTTTAATCTGCAATTTAACACGTATTTGTTATAATCGAAAAACGTTTTCACTGTACAAAAACATTAGTTTTGGTGTACACTTGTCTTATTTCCTAATCGTGATTCTTTCGATTACAAAAGTTAATAAAAGCACAAAAATACAACTCTTTCTTAAACAGGAAATCCTTTGTACAACATTCTTCGGGAAGAATAATGCAGCTATTCAAACAAAAAAAAACCAACGGTATATGTTATAGAACAGGTCAAAACTTCCCCTCTCCACCGAAACGAAAAGGCTGTTTTACGTTCAAATACTATCTCCTCATAAGTTTAAAACTTGTCACTGTGGGAAAATCGCTTATTTGGGCTATTTGAACCAGATTATGATTGATCAAGTGTTGTGAGAGGCGTGATTGTGGTTTTCAGACAAAAAAACGTCGCACAAATCTTGTAGTTAATTCACCGTAGGTTTATTACAATACTGATTTAAAATCCAAATTTAGTCTAATCCGTTTAGCAATAATTTGCATGTATTATTTAATCCTTAGATGGTAAAGAATATGAAGATTGTCCGGTCGGGATGGCGCTAGACCCTATATGGTGGAATCGTTGATGTGAATCACGCGGCCTCCAGGGGTCGAGACCCTGCAGGCCTGCACGCACCCACAGGCAACCGCATTCCTTTAAACTAGCCCACTACTACATGCTTACATAAATGACACAATGCAATACCAAGAAGTAGCGTGGGATTCTACCCAAGAGAAGGCATTTCTACATCTTTATCAACAATTTCATAGTAATTATTACTATAAAGAGATGGTGATTAGTTTGACTTTATTTAATTATTGCAAAATCTAACATGGGAAATAGAGCTTAAACAATTATAAACATTTTTTTAATGTAAATAGTACTTTTAGCCAATAAACGAATTAAAAAAAAGGCGTTGAATTTAAATGCAGCGTTTCCGTACTGTAAACGATGAAAAACTGGTAGAAAAACAAGGAAATGTATAAAAAATGTGTCTGCCGGCGCTTTTTAAATAGATATAAAATTAGAGGTTGTTCAACCTATTATTATTTAGATAAAAGTAATGTGTATTAGGAATTATGAAGATGAAATGATATAATCTATTTACGTAATGCTGCTTATATTTCTAATTTTAAGTGTTTACATTTAGAACTTTATCAATGTTATACTAAGATTACGCTTTAGAGGAATTTTTATTTCAATGAGATTAAAAAACTACTGAATTAGATTTTTAAATCGACATAAATGAATTTTACGTACAAAGATTTTTTTATATAAAGTCTGGAAATTGTATTCGAAAGAGCATTTGATCATTACCATATTTTTGAATTCAAAATTCATCTGTGCATTAGCGATTTTTTTAAGTCAACAATCTCTCTATTTTTCTGGATTAACAAGATTAAGAGGGTGAAATAGCCTCTGCAATGACTGGAAAGGATAAATGTAACTATTACCGGTTTTTTACTATCAAAAGGTAATTAATTGACTTTTTACTAGCTTATAATGAAATATTCGTAAAATAAAACAATTCCGTCATACATGATTAACAAAGGAGGAGGATTGATCATCGATAAGGCGTTAATTTCTAGTTGTATTTTAAATTTTAGTTCCACTCCTTTTCAACTAAGGTAAATATTGTTCTTCAGGGTACCAAGCACCTCTGGTGTTCCAACAAAGCTTCGATGTCTAAAATTTGGCATTTCATAACTAGAAATTTTTTGCTGTTCAAGTAAGGACTGATTTGTTGAATTATATAAACGGAAATTTTTGAATTGGGTGTCACTTTAAACGGAAATTTTTGAATTGGGTGTCACTTTAAAGGTATCTATCCCTACAGTGCCTAGCACTCGATCCTCGGTGAACATTCACAAAGACATCCGTTCTGTGATTCAATAAGTAAATTGCTCTGTGAATTAGTTTGCATTCATTCATAGTAAAGTAAGTACAACATTATTCCAATTTCTACATTATAA
Source organism: Vesta saturnalis (assembly GCA_036346205.1). Classification (NCBI taxonomy): domain Eukaryota; kingdom Metazoa; phylum Arthropoda; class Insecta; order Coleoptera; family Lampyridae; genus Vesta; species Vesta saturnalis. The sequence continues at coordinate 2,278,430 of JARFJB010002364.1, read as the reverse complement.
TAGTGAAGCCTATAAATGAAAAATTTTCAAAACTCGGTGTATTTTTTCAACATCTATTACACTGACCAAAAAAGTACAGTTTTCCTGTCGTCCATGCGTATGTCTTCTAATCGTGGTAGACACGTTACCATGTCACGTGAAATTAAAGTATTTGTAGCCGTAAAACAATACAGAGCTACAATTTTTCAGAAAGATGATGTGACAGACACAATCGTGAAGTGAGATAAAATAAAAAGCTAATTTTTTTAAATAGATCACGTATGATTTTCGCCTTAGTAAAATCTTTGAAAGATTTTAGAAAAATGCCCTTGGCACCTTTAAGAGTATAGGTTTCAAATGTTGCGCAAACGAAAAAAAAATCGAGAAAATAAATATTTTCAAAATAAAAAGAAATTCATTAATCATAGTGCGCTTCGCGAACACCCACATTATCCCAACTTTTAATCTACTACCTGAAAGCGTTCACGAGAAAAAACTGTTTGAGTTTTGAATTTTGAACGGTTGCTCGAAGCGACATCTATACAAGGTATACCTTTTTTGAAGAAAACATATATTCTGACTAGAAATTTGATATACCGAGGCAGAAAAAAATTAAGGAGCATTAAATGTAGACAAAAGGCTGCTGGTGGCGCCCTCTGGAAGATACATCAAATCTGGATTTCTCATCATAGAAAACCTCTAGGTACCAAATTTCATGCACGCCCTATTATTATTAAGATAAGATATTTAAAAAAGAGTTTAAAAAAATAACAATTTTGACACCCTGTATTTAAGAAACTAACAACTTTTGGTAAATTGGGTTAGATCCGCATATTTTAGTCTCAGGAATTTGTCCTAGTATTTTGTTCAGACGTTTTAGAGACACCGGGGAATCGAACTAACCATAACAATGCGGTTTTTATCGACGATGGGCGGCAGCAAATTGTACGAGCTAGAAATGTATCAAAAATAAGAGTGTTCCAAAAGTAGATGAGGTGGTAATAGATTAGAAACGGAGCAGTATTAAAGTTAAGATTGTTGTGGAAATAATGAAAGTATGATTTAAAGAAGAGAAAGCTCGATTATGAAAAAACGAAGGCATCATATTCACAACCGTTTAATAACAAAAGTAGAAAAACATCGCTGTTATAGAATTCCAATATCTAAGTTCAGCGTCCATCACGATAGAACTATTAAAATATTTTGGACGACAGAACTGTTTGCCCCATATATGACGGAATGTGAACAATTCTCGCCCTAGAAAACAAATGGCATAGTCAAGGTACGTATCACACTAATGCACATCAACTTTCACCTTGAAGTGCCAAATCAGTTGTTAAAATCGGCGTATTTTGTGTACTTCGTTGAAATGGATAAATTCGATATCGTGCCGCTGTAAATTCTTAGTTTTACAGGGTTCGTCATCAGCAGAAAGTTAGACCCAGGTGATAAGGATTTATAAGATCTTACTTCTCTTGAAGATGATTAACGTGAAGAACTGTCAAAAACTGCCACAATTTAAAAACATTTAGAAAGTGCAAATATTAGTGGACGGCCGAAAATTAAAAGATGTATGGGACAGCTGAGATCGCATGCATATCAAAACAAAGAATATGGTGTATACACTTTACACATGGAATTAAACATGGAAAATTCTTTGTGCAAGATGGGTGCCGTAATTGGTAAATACTGCCAAACGAATTTTTCAGTAATGGTTGACCAAAAAAAATCTGACTGATTTTTTACTATGTTACTATGAATGAAATATGAGTACATCCATCATTACACACCATAAACCAAACATTAATCAAATCGGTGGATGAAAATAGGTTGCTTTTATCTGCCAGAAAAACTGGTGTATACCACGTAAGTATTTCTGGACAAACTGGATGAAACATATAGAGAGAGATGGTTTGAGAAAAACAAAGATTATGGCCAATGGACCTGCACATAAAGGTGCGAAAAACATGGGAAAACTGGCGAATATGAATTACAAAAGTTAAAAATTGAAAATGGGGCAAAGTAAATTAATTTTTTTAGTACCATTCCACACGCTTCATCTAGTAACGTTTTTATTGCTTTTTTGCATTTCCTCCATAAACTTGTTCCTAAAAGAATTTGTTAAGTAAAATAATTTTTATTATTTAGGTGGATGGAATCCATTCATTGGAAGCTTAGAGCAAAATACGTGGAACTAAAAGGAGATTAGAAAAAGCGAAGCATTTTTAAACTAAAAACACAGGCTTACTTAGAAGTCGAGAAATTTTTACCTTGCCCTCGTATAAACAGTTGCATTTTTTCCTCTCCAGATCTATGATTTACAAAAAAAGAGAAGTATGGTATGAATTCGCTCTTTTTATTAAAAATTGTGGAGTATGAATCTTTGAACATAAATTGTAACGGAATTGTGTTTATTTTGTGTTCTATGAATCCAAACATGGTAGGTAGGTACTACTACTTAACGTTTAATTGAAGCTTGATGTTTAACAATTCTCTGGTATTGGGGCCACGATTTGAAACTTTTGTACATTCAAAATAAATTTAAGAAATTGTCCATAAATTTAAATTATGCCAAATTTGTATACCACATATCCACAAAAAATTCCATTTACGTACGTGTATTTCAAGGACATAATCTGAATTGACCCAGTGTGCATCAAGTAATCTTAAAGAAATACTGTAAGACGCCAGATAAAAGTTTTATATATTTATCATTAGTCTGGGTTGGGATCTAAATTGTCATATACAAACGACAATGCATTATAATAAATATTTGTTAATTTTGTAAAGAACGCTTTGACGTAAATTAAAACAAAAACTCAGAATTATTTATATAGAGGATTAGTGTGGCCGCAATGTCCTGCTAGAAATGAAAACAGTTACATCATAATATTAAGCGCCTCGGCGCGATCTATGGAGACACGACTTGATAATAAAGTGATAAGAAGTTTTAAAACACAAACAGCGACAAACGTTTGCGTCATTCCATTAACACAACATGGCGAGACGATAGAAGTCCATTTAAATTTTTAAAGTGCTCCAGTTACGAATTTGCTATTCACGTGCTTTTTTTTAAGGGGAGAGAAAATTTGAACGAAACTCTCGGGATTTAATGAATGTGATTTTTAATATGTATGAATTTTTACAAAATACTAACGATTTATAATGAATCAAGAATATGCCCAAGTGTAAGGTCATCGAACTCGAACAAGTACACTGTCTAGATATGTCACACATAAACAAGCGTATTAACACCATTATATAAATGTTTTAATACAGATGTTTATAGATATATAGATTTCCTCATTAGTAAATGCATCAAATTTGAAATTTCGTAGTGAGGCGATTTGTTTATAAGGAAAAATTTTCTTTTTATAAAATGAGAAGTTCCTCTAATAAGGAAGTGTGTGGGGGTGTGGGAAACTATGGGGTGAATTTCAGATTGTGTTTCATACAAAAAAATTGGCGAATGACTAGCGGTAATTCGATGGGCCAGACAAGGCTCCTAAACAGGGCCCCTGTCTAGGCTAGACAGCGCTCCCACATCATTACAATTATAATCTTGCAAGTTCCTAGACCCGAAAAACTAAAAAAAAAAGTTGACACTAAGCGATATATCTGTAAGACCAATAATCAAAAGACAAGATTTTGATCACTAAAATTATAAAATGACAAACTCACTTAATGATTGTTATAAAAGTCATTTAATGCAAGTAACTGAATGACCCGTGCAATTTTTTCTGTGTTAGTCAACAATGGTTAAAGACGATTTGCGTGTGATAATTAGACAAGATAAAATTTATAATTACTTTGTATGTTAAAATACGTAGACGTAATTTATAACAGCAAATACTCTTAAATAAAAAATTTTATAACCCCTCAATTGTAAAATTAACAAAATCACCCTAAAAATTTTACATTTCTTCCACACAAACATATAAATAAAATGTAATCGTTATTAAAATTAAAAATATACCACTTACCACTAACTACGTACTCCAAATCTTCGAGGGAGGCCCTGAAATATTAAGGTGGTCCACGAGCGAGAAACACAAACATTCTCAACGACACGGAATTTGCGACTAGGAAAATGAAATGGTTTGCAAACTGGCAAAACCGCATAGCAACTGGTCAACTTACGTTCTAAAATTCAATTCCTAAGCTTATAATAAGAGAAAGAAAGATGGCTAAATACCGTTTGCGTTTTAGTAGATCGTATCACATCACGAACTCGTGAATATAGTGGAGGGAATACGCGACCTTCCTTAAACGAAATTTTACATTATTTACACCCCTTTTAAAATTCCAACACATTTTATAACTTCTAATTAATTACAGCACCTTTATTCACTATTTTAATACAAAAAGAATCAAACTTTTAGCTCTTTTAATACGGAAATTATCGTTTGAAGACGCAAAAGTCGGACCATGGACTGGCGGGACGACCGGGGTATCGTAAAATGGCCACCAGACTCGAATTGCTTCAGTGCGCAATAGATTTATATTATTATTTAAGGCATTTTTTGTCACAAATTTCAATTTTTTATAAATTGAGATCGTCAATTAGACGGTACTAAACAATATTAGTGCATAAAAGTTCACAACTTTCCTTCACACACACACAAATTTTACTTCAAACTCAACGTCACGCGAAAAATTCAAAATAAGGGTTGAAGCCTAACAAATGTTACTATTTATATCTAAAACAGCTTGTTTATACACTAAGCTTAAAATATATCTTTTGAAATCCCACATTTTCTTCCTGTAACATTATAACTTTGAATTAAAACCTTAAGGGTGTTAAGAATCCCCTAAAAAGAAGTGCTTAAATTGTCACAACTAACACTATTGTGCTCTTAATTAATTCCGTATACATCTACACCTTATCCTAACATGCAGGAAGGGTAGAAATTACTCTGAAATTCCAATAATTCTTGTATTACTTATATACGCGTTAAAGATGTAAAATTTGTACTAATTTATTAATAAAAACAATGACGTGGCCAATTTTTGTATAAGAATGGGCATTAGTAAGTAATGACTCAAACTAGAGACTAAATTAAAAAAAATTACGTCTATAATTTTATCAAAAAAATTTGGAATTATACAAATGATCGTTACAAAATGTAATGAAATATGAAGATTAATATAGGTACTTGAAAAAAAAAACGAATCTTATATACCTATAACAGCTGTAAAACAGTTATTTATTAGCTAATTTCTGCAATAATCAGCACATCCCAATTTTTTTAATTAACACCCTAAGTCTTCCGGTTTAAAATAAAATATTACTTTTTTTACCACTGTTTTTCAAGGCAGTATTACGAATTCATTGTCAAAATTCAAATTCAAATATTGGATTAAATTATTAACATTATTAAATTATAGATTACGTTGTGTTGCGCAATGATTTAAAAATGTGTTACCGATCATACGTCACATTCTTATTCGTTCATTATTCTATGGAAAATGAATGAGAATGCAAGTGTATATATAGGTATATGATACGGCGCAGATTAACTAATTCTTTTCTACGAACACAAATGGTTGCAAATTTTTACTAGAAGGCTACAGTTTAAACTATCACACTTTTTTATTACTTTTTTTCGAATCTATATAGTTATTCGAATTTTTTCTTGGAAAAAAGTAAGCAAGAATGTCCATAAATTAATAGTACCTACACCTTAAGATTTTTTTTCGGAAAGTATGACTTGTTTTAACATTAATATTTATGTCTCCTACCATTAGCATTTAGTAATTTATTAAATACTTATTAAAATAAAAGAACGTTCTTCTAGGACCTTACAGTTCTAATTAAAATAATTTTTTTTACACCTACGTTTAAAAAGAGTGGCATATTCTACAAATCTTCTACTAAAAATTGTAGTTTATGGCTATACGAAAGCATTATTAACACAACATAATTAAAAAAGAATGAGACATGGCTACAATGTCTAGAAAAATCATCAAAAGCAGTTGTTTTTTAACTTTTGGTCAAAAATATTAGTAACGGCAATATTTATCATACTCATACTACCTAAAATGAGTTGGTAAAAATTCTGTGAAGCATTGAAGTCATATATTTATTTGAATAAAGATGTAAAAGACAAACAAACAAAAATTTGTACAGATGTGTATCACCAAATTTGAGAGTTAAGTGAAGTAAATAAATAAAGTGAACAAAAACTGATTGAATTTAAATTTGAGAGAATAATATTTAGTCGGGATCGCATCGAATTATATAATTCAATAATTAAAAATATGTGTATTGTTTATCTAATTAATATAGGTTTAAATATATCGTACTCACATTGATGTAACACAAAAAATATACCACTAAAGTACCTATATATAAGTTTACTCATACACGTTATTTATGAAATAAAACAATGTACCAAAGTAATCGTTATTTATGTACCAAGGGCGTAAAACAGACGTTTATGGATCGCAACGTGTATTATTAACACGTAAGGTCCATAAACGCTGTTTGCGCCCGAAATACAAATTTTATGCAAGATCGTTTCAATGACCATTTATTAATAAATATGTATTCTATTTTCTCTTTTTATCTTCTGCGAGCAGCTTATTATAAATGTTGTTTTAAGTTGTATAAATTTTGTCTTGATGCTATCAAAACACCCTGTATAATAATCTACCAAATAATTATAATCGTAACTAAATGTGAATTCTGAAAACAAAAAAAACGGCATTTACTTTACCGCCCGCGGGTGCTAAAGTGGTATTTTACGCCCGCTAAATTGATTTATAAAATGTACTTTATAGCCCGATCTACCATAAATATTTTTGTTTTACACTGACAAACAATTTTCATTTGGCCAGACTGATTGATTTAAGGCTGGTAAATGGTAATTTCCGCATTCAAATTTTTTGTACCTGACTGACATGTTACCAACTGTGATAAAATCGAAAACTTCTTTAAAAAAATTTTTTTTTTTTACATTGTGACATGATGAATGCTAAGGTGAATTTACAGGTATCAAGTAGCTAAAGCAAGTTACTAAACCAAGTGAATAAATTTAGTTACTTGTAACGTGTAAACCACTTGATTTAGTACTGGATTAAATACTGGATTTGGTGAAACGTTTACTCAAGTAAATAGAAAAACGTTCTATTTACTCGCACAAGTTGATTCCCCTACCCATGTTTCGCTGCAACTAAACGCTGAATAAATACGTGTAGACAGGTCGGTTTAGTAGGGTTCATTAGTACGGACTGTGCAGAGCGTATTTTCGCGTTGGCTTGTGTGTATCGTGAATTGTGCATAGAAGTGAGGTAAAAAATGTCTCGTTGGAATGAAGACACAGCATTAACGTTCGTACAAAAATATCGTGAGACCTTGCTTGTAGGATATAAGGGCGTCTATTTATAAGAATAGGCAACAAGCCCGGAAATCAGTTTATAAGGAGATCCGGGAGATAATGGGAATTGAGTGATTTGGTGTGCCCGAAATTAAAAACAAAATACGGGTTATAAGATCGACTTACTCCAAAGAAAAAAGGAAAATACGCACCTCTAGGAAGTCGGGACCGGGATCCGATGGATGCATTTTCATGTAGTTGGGAGAGCAATAAAAGACCAACACAGGATACTCTTAATATGGGACAGCACCTTCCCCCATAAAGTACTCACAAATTCGATCTCACATTTCTCTTGTAAGTTTTGATTACTTCCCAATGTTCCTGTTGAGGGCAAGGGATTATTAACTTCGTTTCTATCAGAACCTAGCCTAATACGACCACTATTTATATCTTCTTCATCTAATGATCCACCTGGTGTATAAGTGTTATTTGGAGTGATTCTCAAATAGTTGTGTATTGAGCAATACGCCTTAATAATTTTATCTATCGTTTCTAGTAAGCATGCTATAGACTTTTCGAAAATTCCGAAAGCATTTTCGGAATTCTGGTCCGAGAAAGGCGATAATTAAAAATGTTTTGCTCCTTTGAAACAGGCACCTAAAAAAGATAGAGAAAAATATAACACTGAATTTTTTACTATTCTAGGTACAATGCGCGGAAGTAATTGGACAAGGAGAAAATCACGAGAAAATATTGACTCCCACAAACGAAAACTCCGTAGAATTCGCACCAAAAAAAAGCGGACCGATGTCTAAATTGAAACAGGTTTCAACAGTAATCAAGGAACTAAAACCGATAAGCAAAACCGACACACGTGAACCTGCCATTGAAAATCAGTACATGACTTTTAGTCGTAGTGTAGGCGCTCAATTAATTCAGTCATAAGGGCACAAGACCACATACAGTCTATCCTCACAAATTTTAAACTCGAAGACTTGCAAGGTATTAATTGCAATACTCCTACGTCCCACACCAGCAATACATCTTCTGTATCATATGTCTCTACGCCTATGCAATCCCCCGCATATTCATATTTAAATCCTGTAAATTGTAGTAATGGATCGGCAAATATGAAGAAGAAGCATCATATGTTTCTCTCCAAGACAACAATTTTCGTACCCAACAACGTTTTTTCTTGTTAATGTTGTCTGAAGGTATTTCTACCAATTCACCACATATATTCAATATGCAATTCTGGATTGATGCGCGAACATTTTTACTTGAGGTCATGTTTAAGAGGAGACTAAACATGAATACTAAAATACATACAGACGCACACTAAACTACTAAACGGATTTATTTAGCTACTTGATTTAGTTACTTACTTTAGCTACTTGACACGTGTAAATTCGCATTTAGTAATATAATTTAGAAAATTACTTGGCTTAAAAAATATATCGACAACGGCACATAAATGACGAAAACAATTTTTTTTGTGTTCAGGGAGGTTTTAAAGGGGCTAAATTCTCAAGATGAGGAACATTTCGTAGCACCTTTAATCGAATATTTCTAGAAAGAGCATGCTAATGGGGGTCCTTTGATACCGCTACAAGCAGGAAACGCCTTTCGACATTTTATTATTTGTCTTCTAATTACTAACTGTTATGGCGTATTGCTCAAACATTGAACATAAAGATCTGGAATCACCCTCAAAAAGTCGCCCTCGTCTTAAGCCAATTATAGATATTTCAACGTTGAATCGGTCAGAAAACACCATTTATGAAATGTACAACAGTGAGTTATTAACTATTTTATGAAAGACATGTTTAGTGATAGTTGCAGGAATACACGTAACGTTAGCATCGATGCATGAAGGGCTACGTGAAAAGGCAATTAACATAGTTTAATTATAATTTCCCGATGTGGCTTACAAGAAGACGGTTTATTTTTTTTGGTGAAACATGAATATTTCATAATGGCAATATACAACGATCAACAGAACACAGCAACAAAAGTGTAAAAACCATTAAGACTGATGGAAAACAGTTAATTCTGTGATTGCAATTTAAAATAATTATAACTGATAGTAAAATATTACAGACACATTGTTCTTTACGCGGAAAACGATAACAGATTTATTCCAGGTGCCGATTTAATACTTGCCTGTAATACAGGTGGAAATTATCATGGGGAGATGAATCAAAGAATACGAAAACGATTGTCACACATAATTAAAATTTTTATCTTTTGGGCATTATATCGTGTATTTTTTATTTATCTTTTAAACAAATTTAAACGTATCCATAACAATTAAAGTTATCGTCCTTCGATAATAACTAAATCATAGAGATGTCAAACAAAATTTGTTAAATACGAAAACGCAAATATAAGTTTGCCATTAATATAGCACTTTGACAAACGTATTTAAATGCCAACTATGGAATATAATTTTATTTTAGTGAAAAATAACTACCTATTATCTGGACTAATAAAAAATATGCATTAAAATTGTTAACACTTGTTTTTTTATTTTCCATATAGTTTAGTCGAGATTGAACCCAAAAATGGATTAAAATTTGTATTGGTTTACCAATACTATATGTTTTATATATATATATATATATATATATATATATATATATATATATATATATATATATATATATATATATATATATAATATATATATATATATATATATAAATATTAAAGCATATTTTCTAGTGATTTAAATTTCAATATATATTTTATAACTTTTTTTACATTTATAAAGTTTGTTTTGAGTGATTACAATGATGACATTTTTGTGTGATCTACATATCTATGAAAACAATATCGAATGGCGATTTTTAAACGTTAGTATTCTCACCAAGTTGTGTTGAAATTGAAAAATTTTCACAGATTTGGTAGCAGTTGCAATAGTGAAAAATAAATCTGGAATAATAGTCCAAAAAGGATCCATGAACGGAAACTCTGGTGTTGACAGACTGAAGAATTACAGTTTTAGTTATTGCAAAGGAAGTTCATATTTCAGTGACGACGATTTTTAAACTTCATGAAGATTTAATGAAGAGCATCGAGGTGGATTCTCAGACTCTTCACACCAGAACATAAACTTGTCAGGCTCGAAGTTTTCCAAGGAAATTTCGAATATGTTAAAACAAGATTGTGACTTTTTTCGAAACCTGGGTACATCAATGAGACCCACCAACGAAACAAGGGTCAATCTAGTGTATATATATATATATATATATATATATATATATATATATATATATATATATATATATATATATATATATATATAGTTCCGCAACCAAAAAGACAAAAACACAGTGCGCACCGAAAAAAGGCACCACAATTACCAGCGATAATTAAAAAGGAACTATCAAAAATCTTAAAGCTGCCATAAAAAAAAGCCCTCGGAATGTTGTTGAAGAAGCAATACTGTTGCGTGATAATTACAGGGTGAACAACAATCGCAATATTTGAAAAGTCATCGGGGATTGTGGTTTCCAGGAGTTAAGACATCCTCCTTATAGTCCGCTCTGAAAAGTGCGATTAATGATTATTTTGAGGAGTTAACGTTGGAATACATATGTAATTGTGGAAAGAACATATGTAGAAAAATATTTTTTTCTGTAACTACCTTAGGTACAATTACTTTCGTCTCTAAAAAGGGCGAGGAAAGTAGGATTTTCCTCTCTAGTGAGAAAAGTAAAAAACAATATCACCGCGTCAATAATGACATTTAAAATAAAAGGTGTTTCAACGGTTCTACCAGTGCCCGATTCTTTGTGTCTACACACCTAACCCACAAAAGTGACAAATTACTTGTTTTTAGTTAATTTCTACTCCTAATATGAATTTAACATTTTTATACTAAAAAACCACCTAAAAAAAACTTACCTAGAAAATGAATAACATAGATCCCACGTCCACATTACTTACTACATAATCACTAGTTAATGTAGCGAACTTCATTACTGTATTACAATAATTTTGTAATTTTGATTGTAGTTTCAGAAAAAAATATGTGAAAAAGAAAAAAGTGTTTTTTGAACTCTTGTTTATTTGGCACACTGGAGTTGAAAAACACCACTTTCTTATCTACTTGTACAAATAACAATTTTTTCCATTGCTCTCTGGAATCTTCATTCATATCTAGCAGATTACATAAAAATCTCCCTTGGTAGAAAATCTGTTTTGCAACCACGCGATTTTTAAGAAAACGTCTATTATATTTTGTTACAATTTATTTATTATTCGTGCTAGTAACATTTTCGTAACTAAATTTAATTTAAGCAGTTGATATTTTTGATACGAAACGTAAATCAAAATATATATTGTTCAAAAATCCAAAACTACATCTAACTAAGGTACTTTTACCAGCTGAGTGCATTTAAGTTATCTTGTGCTTACTATTGTATTTCAAAATCTTTTAATCATAATATATTCTTTAAATCAAGTACAAACGACTTTTAGTGTTTCGAACCCATTTATCATGTTAACAACTTTACAGTTATTGGCCGCTACTTCAGAATGGCTACATACAATCTTCAAGAAATTGGGCATTAAGCATAATGAGAACTTTAAAATGAGTTCATTTGAAAAAAGGCTAGAAGGCAGTGTCTATCCTCCATTTTGGAGTTTTGAAGCGCCACTTCTATATCAAAGAATAGTAATTTTATTCTAATATAAATCATCCAATTTTCTGTTGGTTCTTACTGCACAAGTAGCTGTTAAATAACCGTAAATTTCGACAATTACCAAAGTATATATGAAAACGATTAAGTTTCGTTCTACAAAATAGCAATATTTATTAAATCTCGTTAATTAAAATCAATTTTACAGGTAGATCTTCAAAATCCTAAGTAGAAGGTCGATCCTTATTCGTTCGTATCACCTACAAAATTATAAAAATAATCAGATTTTCATATTTAGGTTCCTAAACCAAATAAAAACTTATCATACTTCAGAACGAATATTCTACCACTTTATATTGTTAGTTGTAGAATTAAGTTTCTTCTCCCAAAATTTGAACATAGCCTAACGCTCTGTATATGTAAAGGTTGTGATGAAGTTTCATAAAAATCGTAACGTCCACAGTGCGTAAATATTTTTTTCTCAATTTCACGATTATCGAATATTTATAGTTTTTAGAAAATTCAGTCGCCAGTCCACAAGAATCACGACGTCTGAATTTTATTTCTGAAACACCTACACTGCGAATTTGATGTACCCTTAGAAAACAACCGCTTTTATCACACACTAGTACCCGGCGAGCTTTGCTGTGCTCAAATATAAAACACATTCTCCTTCTCGCTCCCACCCCTCTCATGCCAAGAAAAAAAAATTATCCAATAGGGATATCGACAATTTTTTTCAAGCGCCGCGCCGTTACAGAAATACTAACACATATAATCATGAGAATATATCTATATTAATAATCTTTCGATCACCGAAGTTAAGCGGTCACTACTTGGATGGTGATTGTGCACAATGGTTTCATCTTCGACTCACACAAATATTTGATAATTTTTTTAATTTTCTTTTGGTCGTACCCAGATATGAAATGCTATTTGTTAAAGAAATATTGTAAATATTTAACGACAGTTTTATGTTTTCATCATCTTGGCTTCCATTCAAACTGTTAAAAAAGCTACATTTTTTCTCCCTGTGTCCCAAACGCAAGATGAAAGAGTTACTGATTTTTCACAATTTAAGTGAATTGCGACATTAATTAAGATTTAAATTATGAAGATATTTGTAGAGTAATACGAATAAGATTAAGAAATAAAACAAGTTGAGAATGCTCTTCTAGCATTGCCAGACCGAACACAATTGCATTGTCAAATATATTTAATATTTTTGTTTAGCATTAAAACTACTTTAATAAAAACATTAAAAATACAAGCACTGACCGCGCCTGACGTTGCCTAACTTCGGTGATCGGAAAATTATATATCATATCTATATTAATAATTTTTATATTTTGGCCCCTGATTTGACCATGTTTCCGATGAAATACAAAGATCGTACAAATGGTGACCCCTATTATTTTTTTATTCTCTTTCAGAATCTGAAGTCAGATTTTCAATATTCCTTAACACAAAAAAGTTACATACACGCACGCGTGCGCACGCACGCACGCACGCACGCACGCACACACATACACACACACACACACAGATTTAACGAATTCCCTGACACTGTACCAGTACTACTTGTCACTTCTTCAATTGATACCCTTACTAATCCTCAAGCATTTCGCAGTACACTTTGTAACTTGATTAAGAATAATTGTGTTTACATTTTAAATTTTCCATTCACTGTGCTATAGTACATGTGACGTGAGCCGCCTCTCCTAGATTAAAAACGGTTGCGGTTTGTCACCCTTATTCAATAACAGCACATTTTTCAAAACCGAATAATCGTATAATGAAGAGTATATTTTAAGGCTAGACTGTACATAAATTTGATTTCGGAACGAAGTATTTAAAGTTGCTTATATGCATTTACTACAATAAATGTTTAAAAAAGTAAACTCGAATTTACGCAAATGGTTTTCGATAATAATGAAAAGTTTCTATTGTTACTTGCTATAAAACCCTTACAGACTAACAATAATTTATAACCGGCCGTCACAATAATAATGAACTGAAGTGCGTTAGATGTGTTGCCTACCATCAACACAAAACTATTACGGTGCGGTGTCAAAATTTGAGTTGTTTTTCCATGATAATTTATCCATAAATGCCTTTAGAACAATTACCAAAAATACTATAAGTTTATAACGTTAATATCTAGACAATAACGCCAGGAAAATCTGTTACTACTTTTCAACATGTGGCACTCTGCCAGTCTTCCACGTTTCTTCTTAAAAAAACAATATTTCCAAAAATGTATAAAAAAGCCGGCGTTATTGCCTTGCTAAAACATTCACCTTTCAAGGGAATGTTCGATCCCTCCTTCTTCAACCAAAATCTAGATTTCATGTATCGAAGTCCAGCATTTTATAGTGATATGGAACGGGTGTACTGTCCACCCTTAAGAAAATATTTTTAGATTTAGGGAATACCTTAATGTTATGACAAAAAAAATTCACGTAGTAAGAATTGGTCATGTTTGCCTGTTTGAGGTATTTACAAGCAAATGAAAACAATTTATTACAATTTCTTTTTGGTAATAGGTTCAGAAAGAATCGAACTACCTAATTCTCGAAATTTATTGATTTGAAAAAAAAAATTTATGAAGGTTTAAAGTGCAGCGTGTTGAAAAATGATACGATTTATAGTACCTTTTTGTAAATAAAATTCAACAGTTTTAAAACTACGCCAATTAAACACTTAGAATTTACATATTTTAACAATATATCAATTGTTAAATGGCAAACAATTTAGGCAAATCCACCCACCAATTTTGTAAAATAAGCCTTCAAAGTGAAGTGACTAAAATTTTTACTTTGGTAGTAATAGATTAGGAAAGTAGACTTAATTATTTATTAAAGTAGAAATATATGTTTTTTTTACAGATGCCATTATAAAATTGTAATAACATTAATTTTACTCACACGTATAATACAGATTCTTAAGAAACTACACCTACAAGCAATAACACTCAACAAAAATCTAGAATAAAACGATGTATAAGATATTTAAAAGATTTTTCACATGCGGTACAAACACGTACTGCAGTCATTTGCATATTATTATTATGATAGCGTGTAAGTTTGTCAGGTCACGTAATGTAAAATGTATATTCAACCATTTTCAGTAGAAAAGTACAAGGAAATGCCGAGTTGAATGTAAATATTTTTGTAAAAATGTCAACTGATTTCTATGTCTGAGTATTTCTGGGTCATTGCTATTTTTGAAAAGTGCGGAACTTCTCTGATGTCATAATCGACAACATAAATAAAAGTAATTCCGCCGTCTGCGTTCTGGAAAATGTGGCGGGTCGTATTTTTATCTTGTCACACTCCAACGCGTTTTCATTCAGGAATTTTAAACATGTTGCTTCCGATTGAGAAACAAGAAAAAATCACAAGTTAAATCTTAATTATTGTGATCCGAGCGGTTTTTTGCTTCACAACCCCTTCAGTTAATGTATTATGTTAACGCTCATTTGCCAATTTCAAAATTAATTAATTATGAATTGTATATTTTAATCATACCTAAATCGATTTTGAGAAGGTTGCATTTAAAAAGTATGCAGAATACTATCAAATTAACACACTCTTCCCTAGAATATAGCATTTTGGAAGTAAGGTGGTGTAAAAAGCTATCATACCGTAAGGAATTTATAAAAAACCTCAAACATGGAAGGGACAAGTGGAATATCAAGTGAATCTGTAGAAAATGAACAGCGTGTATTAATAAAATAATTGAATTTAAATTTGTAAGTTACTAATACCATCGTCATTCCTGGGTAAATAATGAAACATGAACAATGTGCAGGAAAAGATATTTTTAGTTTCGGTTGAAAACTAATAGAAAAAATTGGGAATCATTACTGAAAGCATATTGAGTTGTAATGAATAAAATAATAGGTATTCGTTGTTACATTTTAATACAAAAATGAGAAGAAACATGTAAGAAAACGAATTTCTGTACCGCACTAAAGGATTACTTACAACTTTAAATTATGTATAGTACATTTATGCAATTACGGGATTTCAGTAAGCTTTTTCATAACAAGGGTTAAGAATTGCCTGCAGTTATCTTATAATGTATTTTTATCTACAACTCTATTTGTTGTTAATTTTTTAATAATATTAATATACCTTCGGTTGTTTTTTAAAGGTCAATGAACCAAAGTTCCGAATTCTAAATGAAATATACTACCGTGATGCGAAACTTTAATTTTCGTGTGCATTAGAAGGAAAGTGCACATTTTCTTGTCCCAAACAGGCAAATAGTTGTGGGGAAAATAATTGAGTACTTCACAAATGTTACTACGAGACATTTTTTCTGAAACCGTATGTGATGCTGATTTTTTCAAAAACTTTATTGATTAACTGAGCATTAAAACATTTGCTTGGTTTAATACATACCTTTAGTAATGCACTCTTTTGCATTTTTCCGACTAGCCAGGGAAATTTTCACTCCGCATTTTAGGAGCGAAACTAGTTAATTCGCTCCAATTTCAGAGAAATATTTTCGTGGTTAATGTGTTAACTGTAAGCTCAGCTTATAACATTACTAACCGTATGCCCTCGACATCGAAACGATATAGAATACTGATCTCATACCGAGTGTCCCATTAAAATGTATACACTCTCTAACAGTTCATAACAACCACACTTTTTTTTTCAGTTGTGACTGCTTAAAATAATGGCTGGAGTCAACTTTGAGGAAAGAAAATTCATTCTAAAGTGCTACTGGAAGACTGAGAGCGTAAGTGAAGTGCAAAGACGGTTTAGGATGGAGTGTCAACGAGATGCACCAACGAGACTCACAATTACTCGTTTACGAGATAAGTTTGAGGAAGAAGGAACTGTTAAGGATGTCCATAAGAACCATTCCGGAAGACAACGATCATCCACCAGCCCCACAAGAGAAGGAGAAGTCATTCAGAGATTTCAGCAATCACCTAGAAAATCTGTCCGGCAAGCTGCCTGTGAGACAGGTTTATCAAAATCGAGCGTCCATCGCATTTTGAAGCGTGCCAAATAGAGAAGTTATATTCCTAGATTAGTGCACGCTCTCAATGAAGATGATTATGACCGCAGAATCCAATTTTGTGAGTGATACCAAGGAAAATGTGCAGAGGACAATCAATTCCCATACAAGTTTGTTTGGAGTGATGAGGCTATGTTCAAGTTAAATGGTTCAATAAATCGTCACAATTGCACCTACTGGGCAGCTGACAATCCTCATGTGACAGTGGAAGAGAATGTGCCGAAATACCAATTGAAATGATTAGGAACGTTTTGGATTCAATCAATCAGCGTTATCAGCTATGCATGGACCACAATGCCCAACAATTTGAACATTTTCGATAACTGACTAGTTTCTACACTTGTTAACATTATTTTCATTTTTGAAAGTTTTCTGTATTATAATAATTGTTAGTGTTATAGTCATTTAAAGAGTGTATACATTTTATTGGGACGCTCGGTATTAAACATAAAAATGACATAAAACTAGTAAGGTTTCCATTTAAAAATCTAAAGTGTGACGTAGTATCTTCTTTATGAATCACTCTCTATAATGGAGTTTTAGTGGGAAAGATGTCCCCTTAAAAATCAAAGTTGACGTGTTCGAGCGTTTTTTTCTACATCTAACAGGAGAGTTATAAAGAGGCTCATTAGGTCACCCTGTATAATAGTGAATATGAAACATATAATAGTGTTTTTTATAGATTCGATTTAAATTCGAATATGGAATGTTTAACTTATTGTAGATTGGTTTTCATATATACATCCGTCGTATAAACGCAATTGCAATAAAAGTGCATCAATTGCCCACTTACAATCATTTTACGTTGGCACACAATTTGTAATTCAATTTTATATTTGAGTTTTTTCGTTCAAACATAATCTGAAACGAGGCGTATTTATGTTTTTTAGAAATATTATATATATATATATATATATATATATATATATATATATATATATATGTGTATGTACCAAAACAACTTTTTTGAATATAATTAATTTTTTATTTGATTCAGTATCTGTTACAAATAATAATCTAAATTACAAACAAATTCTAGGAATGCCAATGTGTAAGCTCTATCTCTCCAATACTTGCCCAATATGTATTGGATGATTTAATTGATTTTTGTCTTCCAAAACTATCTTTTGAAGTCCCATTTTTAAAAAAATATGTTGATAACATAATTGTAGCTATTCCATTAGATAAAACTGAAGAAATTTTAAGAGTTTTTAATAATTACCATACATTATTACAATTTACAATAGAAGAAGAAGAAAAAATAAATAATCAAATTCCATTTCTTGACATGCTATTACACAGGACAAATAATATAAAAGCCTCTTGGTATAACGAACCAATGTCATCTGGCAGATATTTACATTACAAATCATATCATGATACAAAACACAAAATTAATCTCGTTTTAAATATGAAAGAACGAATTATTAAATTATCTCACAATGATTTTAGAAATAATGACCTAAAACATCTTAAAGAGGCTCTTCTTCAAAACGGGTATCCAAGTCATTTACTCAATAAACTTTTTTCTCAAACAAGTATTAAAAAATCTAATAACACAACGTGATGAAATTAAATATTTTTCTTTTCAATTTATAAAACCATTATCAAATAAAATTAGAAAAATAACTACAAAATATAATAAAGAATTTATTTAGGTAAATCTAACATAACAAAATTCTTCAATAGTTTATAAAACTCCTTGTAATGATTGCAATTTAAATTATATTGGACAAACAAAAGACTTTTTAAAGATCGTCATTCAACACAAAAGCGATATAAAGTTAGGTAAAATGTCATGTATGCTTTCATGGTAATAACAATACTCACTATCCTAATTTCAACAACGTTGAAATTCTTATTTCCGAAAATAATACCCATAAAACACAATTTTTAGAAAAGACATAGAAGGACTTAATACTATTTATTTTTATTTACTTTCAAATTAAATAATCAAATCATACATTCTCAATGTCAGTTGCCAAATTGACTGTCAATAAAATTATAAAATTTCATTTTATCCGCAAATTTAAAATATTTGTAAGTAGATATAATTGTATCTTCAATGTATTTAATTTAATCCTTTATTCGTAGTATATTGTTGAAGAAGCCTTAATATAAGGCGAAATCTTGAATAATATAAAAAATAAAAAATATTTATTAATTAACTAATTATTGCTGAAAAACCCGAAGAATCACAAATATCAATAATTATAAACAGTAGAAAATAAAATATATATATATATATATATATATATATATATATATATATATATATATATACATATATATATATATATATATATATATATATATATATATATATATATATATATATATATATATATAGAGAGAGAGAGAGAGAGCATTGTCAACAAGGTCTTACCATGTTTATTAGCTTAGCTATGTCAAATGGGATAAATGTGGTATCAGTAGTAAACTGAACTCATTTGGTGCTTTTCATAAAATAGTAAAGATTATTAATATAAATAATAAACCGTGTGACCCAAGGACAAACCATTAAGGCACATCTTAGCATACGTTTTTTTCACGGTAATCAGTTACTGTGGATAGTGACACATTGTCTCAGACAGATATGATTATATGGTAGGATTAATAGGATACCTCTAACGCCGTAAGGATTCACCATGTTTATTGATGATGCGCGAGACACACAGTCAAACGCTTTAACGAGTTCACACACAGTAGTAACGTTTGTGCGATGTTCTGCTTCCAAAGCCAATGCCGTTAATAATGTCGAGTGAGACTTTCGTAGACCTTTTCTGTCGAAACCAGACTTGTGCAGGATGAAATAGATTGTATTGTATGAGCCTTTTTGGGAGAAATTTTGGGTAGTTAATTAATGCTGTATGTGGTTACAATGTGTGCCTTATATTTATATATTTATATCATCAGTGTCAGATACGAATGACTCTTATTTCCACTACTGTACAGCTTCAACCTCTGTTATTAGAAAAAAAAAGACTACTGGCTATATGTTTTTCATGATGGAAATTCGTTGATCCCTGTGAAATAGTTGGTACAGAATTTGTTACTTCATCACCAATTGTACTAAAGTATGAATTGAATTCAATACCTGTAATGAGGCAACTGAAAATCTATAGTCCTTCTTTAATGAGCCGCACCTTTTCGTTCTATTATTGCAGATTGTTTTTATGGAAGAAAATATTTTACGTTACACCAATTACGCCGACATCTATGCATGTTAAGGAACATGCGTGATTCTTCTTGAAGCTTTGGTATTGATTACGCAAGAATTAAAAAATATAAATTACATTAATCAGTAATTGAATAAATTACTTAAGTAATGTCAACATTACCAGTACCAACAGTGGCAGATGGAAATTGTTTATATTGATGCGTTACGGTCGCCCTAGATCTAGGGTTGCGTTTCTTGGTTCTAAAAAAAAATGCGTTACTGTTACTCGATATGGCAATACATTTGCATCCAACGCACGTTCGTTAATTTTAAGATTGTCTTTAAATGTAACAATTTCATCGCATAAGACTGGGACAGTTAGATTTTAGGTAATTTTTAGGTTGCTCGACAATAGTATCAAGATGCAACCTAGATACATATAAATAAGATTTTTTTTGATGCGTTTTGTAAGTTCTTGTGGGTGATTCACCAGTTATAATACTTTTACAGGTCATCATAATATATTCGTAAGGCGCAATACCTGGTCCTGCTGAGTGTATTATCCATTAAATTAAGTGTGCGTAACAATCTTTTAGACGTTCTAAAAATCCAAACATTTGAGCATTGGATGTATTACAAACCAAAACAAATCAAAGAAAAATTTCATTATCCTCGATATTTGGTTAGAAAAAAACCTACCTTTATAATTTTCTACGGTATAAAAAACATATTCCTGAACGAGATTCTTATGTATTACTTGCTGACCAAACAGTGGCATACATCATGCTACAGATATTTGGCACAATATTAGTATTAATATGTTTCCTTTTTGCCCTCATTTACTGGATCACCTAAGGTTTATTTGTAGCTTCTGTTTATCCAATTTAGTGTTTTCTATCTTGTGGAAAAAGCTATCGTTCACCTTATACAAAAAAGAAAAAAAACAAATTAATTTTAAACGACCTTCGTCAGATTAGCACGCTGTCAGCAGTCTTTCAAGGTCTGGAAAAAAATTGTAGCATTTCAAATTCGACTGCATCTAAACTTACACAATCTAATGCCAATCAGGGTTTAGGGAGAGTTTTGCTGCGTTACTGCCTTAACTGTTATTACTGATGACATATTTAGGTGGTAGGCTGATGTAAAATAACAGCGTTATTACTCTTCAACTATTCTAAGGCACTAGTTAACTATTGTATCTTTTTTGCGAAACTTTCACATTTATGTTCCATAATGCATTTAATTCAATACTCTCATTCTAATAGGGCGCAAGCAGTATTGCGTAACAACATTCTCTTCTCTTATGAATTAGTAACTAATGGTGTAACACAAGAACCTATTTTAGATCCACTGCTGTTAATCATTTATATATCCTCCTTGGTAAACTATATCATTGCCGCCGTAAAATTTATGCAGATGACACGCAACTTTATTATTCCTTTCTTCCAGGTGATGCTCATAGAGCTGCGTAGGCTATTAACAAAGACATTGCATCTCTACTTGATGCACCTGAGCAACATGCTTTGCTGATTAATCCCGACAAATCGCATTTTGTCTTATTAGGATCTAAAAACAAGTTGAGAATGCTCTTCTGGCATGGCCAGGCTGAACAAAATTATAGCGCAAACACAAACTAATAATTTTAAATTATTATAATAATTTAACATTAATCAAGTTGCTTTGATATGTGTGAATATTTGCGATATTGCAGGTTCCATTCCATTAATATAAGTAATTTGACTGTAATCTTATTATATTTAGAATTTACACCAGTTCTACATACAAAAGGACAAAATTTACAACGAAAGCTCAGTTGGTTAGAGCGGCACTGTAGCAAAGTACATGTGGTACTTCTGCTCGAGGTAAACTTTTTATTTATGTATTTAATAAAATTAATAATAATTTTCAATTAATAATTTTAAACTTTATTATATTTTAACCCCTGATTTGACCATGTTTCCGGTAAGATACGAAGTTCATACAAATGGTGACCCCTATAAAATTTTTTTTTTGATCCTCTGTCAGAAAACGAAGTCAGATTTTCAATATTCCATAACACAAAAAAGCTACACACGCACAGACACAAATTTTACGAATTCATATACCGGACTTTTGTTTGATGAACATAAAAAGGCTGTTAAAGAAAAATTGCAAGTATTAACTAAATACAGTAATCTCACCTGTACAGGAGATACGCAATTTCGGGCTTATAATGGACACAGACTAGCTTTTAAGGTACACATAACTCATTGAATTAAAAAATTCTATATGCATCTTAAGATGTAGCTACATAACGTATGTCTTAATAAAATATCGAAATGGTTTTGGAAACAAAATATTGTTTATTTTATTGGTTTCAATACGATAAGTCATAATTTATAAACTAGAAATAAGAAAAATCATTTATAATTTAGTTGGGCGAACGGCTAAGGTTGAAATCGTTAGAATTTTTGAAAATTAAAATATCTCGCGAAGAAGCTTTTACCGCATAATAGCCGAATGCGAAGAAGGAATACCTTGTTTAAATCTCGCTAAAAGTGGAAGACCGAGAATTTTTACCCAACAAAGAACAGAAAGGAGAGCTAAAGACAGAGTCGGTATATCCGTTAGAAAATTGGCGCGCGAATATCGTACTTTAAAGAATACAGTAGCACGAGTTACGAAGAAGTGGTCAAACTTATCGAAAAAGACGTAAGTGTCCCAAATATACCGCAAATCAGTTAGCACGGTTGTCACATTGTTGTCGTCAACTAAGGCGAGTGCATTTTGCGAACGACAATGTTATTATCATGGACGATGAAAAATATTTTACACTTGCCAATTCTGAAATTAAAGGAAACGATAGTTTTTATACGGATAATATAGGGGATTGTCCTAACAATGTAAAATACAAGGTAAAGGCGAAATTCCCCGATAAGGTTTTGGTTTGGTGTGCGATTTCCACTAGAGGGATATCTAGACCTTATGTGGGACGAGTAAAAGGGGAAGCTGTGGACTGTGCAAGTTATACAACAATTGTCTCACTAAATTAGTTGAATTTGTAAACCAACATCACGTTGGAGACGATATGTTTTGGCCCGATTTCGAGTCCTGCCATTACGTAAGGGCAACACAAAATTGGCTTAATGTTAACAACATTCCCTACGTATCAAAAAATGATAATCTCCGTTCGATTGAAGATTTTTGGGCACTTTTATCTCGCAAAGTGTATGGCGGAGGATGGCAAGCTGAAAACGAACAACTGAGGCGTAGAATTTTAAGAAAGACACGCGAAATAGATGTTCAAACCGTTCAAACTTTAATGATAGATGTTCGCAGAAAAATGCGTCGTATTGAAAAGCAAGGGCCCTTTAATTTACTTTTGTTTGTTATTTAATAGTTAATTGTAACAAATAACGAACATTTCAGTAAAGGTTTGATCGAACCGACATATTTGAAAGTAACTCTAAATATAGTTTCAATAAATCGGTTTCGTATTTTTTCAGTTACCGTGCCCACAGACACACACGCACTCACACACACACGCACGCACGCACGCACACACCCACCCACGCACGCACCCACACACGCACCCACCCACCCACACACACACACACACACACACACACACACACACACACACACACACACACACACACACACACACACCCACCCACCCACTTGTATTGAAGCATTTATAATTTATAAATGACCTTTTTTACAACATTTTTTAAAAATCTAAATCAATTCTAATTCTAGAAAATAATTAATTAAAAAAAAAAATAAAACATAAAATATGACTGTTCAGCTATATTGATATTATTCACTGATAAATAAATTACATATAAATAACTTTTTTAGAGAAACTTAACTTTTTTACATTCATTTAATTAATAATTACTAACAACAAATTTAAAAAATGTCATCAGATTGCGAGTTAGCTTACATAAATTATAATTTACATATAATTACTCTTATCAGAAACGTAGTTTTTACTAATTAAAGTAAAATCTATGAATTTTTCATAGAATTAAAAAAAAATGGGTATCTTTTATTCATTAAAAGGTTTACTAACTGACATTGATGAATTACCTTACTTTAACGTTTGCAGTTACATGTTTATTTCTGTAGATAAAATCTGCGTTGAAAGGAATTTCTGTAATTTGTGACATGTCGTGGTATTGTGTTGATATCGTTGTAACGTTGTGGTGATATCCCTAAAAACGTGTTATCGCAAATACAGTATGGTGAAACCATGAAATATAACATCCACACATCGCCATATCGTGTCATGATACCGTAATTTGCCGATATCGTGAAATTGTAATATCGTAAAATCATTATCTTGTTCTATCAAGGATTCGTGGAATATCGTAAAACCGTCAGTCGTGAAGCTTGAATTCTTAAAAAAAAGCTGGTGATTTATCGCCAGTCTGCTTCTTTTTTATTAGACTGGCAAATCAATTTTTGTAATTAGTGCTTTGGAAATTTTATTGATTTCAGGAAAATTTGGCAGTGAAATCTTTGTTCTAGAATCTTGTTTGAGTTATAAACAAAGAAACGTTCTCAAAACCTGCCCAGACTTCAATAATCTTAGGCCCGTACATTATAACACTGTCCTGGTTTAACTTTAAAGCACCTTTTATTTTTATTATTATTATTAGAATACTCTGCGTAACAGGCATACTGCGCCCAATTACTTTGGAAGAGAACAAGCGGAATCAGGGTTACAACAAACAGGAATTACTATTTACTGCTCGGAGTTTAAGTATAAATGTTTACCTAAATTCAAAAAAGATTGATTTGAGGTATATTTTGAATGGGTTGATTACGAGTTCCTAGAGCCAATTTGATCTGCTTTAATACTGCAGTTAAAAATGTTCAGATTAGCTTCGATTGAATAGTAAGCCGGGAGAATTCTGTGTAAAGATGAATGTAAAAGCACAGGGGTGGGCGCTATCGCAAAATCGATATCAAATATCTATTAGTAAATATCAAAATATCGAAATATCGAAATATCGAAATATCGAAATATCGAAATATCGAAATATCAAAATATCAAAATATCAAGATATCAAATATCAAAATATGAAAATATCAAAACATCAAAGTCTCCGCGCCGGTTCTGCAGATAAAAGAATGAGGTGGGACTGATGGGACCATCGTAAAAACTTCCCTCTAATTTTATTAAGAATACCTAACTAAACACTAACTACTTGGATATGTGGGTACATACGGTAACGTGGTACTGAAACTGAATAACGATTTTCATCTAAAAGCAATTTAATCTTGTTAGTACGTGCATGTACACTTGAGCAAGTGAGGAATGAAATGATGATCCGTTCCGACTTCCGAGAATTGAGAACGATTGTTTTTTTCCAGTGTAATATTAAATAATTTGATATTTTGATAATTTGATATTTTGATATTTTGATATTTTGATATTTTGATATTTTGATATTTTGATATTTTGATATATCAAACCATCAATATTATATCATATCAATATTTTGATATTTGATTAGATATATCAAAATATTGCCCACCCCTAGGTGGGTAGGACACAGTACTTGAACGAGAATTACTTCGAACTCTAAATTGTATTAAGTTGAGAATCTATGTGCAGACGATTAAAGGCGCTATGACTTTGCATAAAAATATTATAGATTGCATCTTTCTTCTAGCGTCTAAGAATACAAACCTATATTCGTTCAATAAACTTTAATGAGAAAAGTTTCGAGGTGGATAGTGATTATATTTATCGAAAACCAAATACTTTAATAAACGTCTTTGAACTTTCTCAAGAGCACTAATGTACACAGCGTAGAAAGGACCCCATGTCACTACTTCATATTCCAATTTTGCACGAACAGAAGAATTGTACAAAATAATAATGGATTGTATTTCGAATTATGTAGCCTAGGCTTTTGTATTCCGAGTTAATAACTTTATTTATATGAGCGAAAAATGACAATTTCTTATCGAAAACTACTCGAAGATCACATACAGTGTAGTATCAGGTCTACCCAAGACAAACCCTTCTACATTATAGTGAAATATAATGTCGTAAAGTTTACGCCAGAACGTAACTACCGAACATCGATTACGAACTACACCAGGTGACAATGCTATCTAGAGCGCCTTGCAGAATTAAAGCATCATGATAATGATTAATTACGTTAAACAACTTTATAACATCTTCATACAATAAACAGCATACTTTAATGTTATCAATCCAATTATTAATGTACCTACTAAAAAACAATGGACCGAAAATAGAGTCCTGCGACATACCGGAGGATTGTATATAAGGAGTTGAGTAATAACCATTGTAGTAAACCGTTAAACTTCGATTATTGAAATATGAATTAAAAAGTTTGGTTAAATTGTATGAAAAACCAAAACATATTTATATTTATGTAGAAGAGTTTCGAATGCTTCAGAAAAATTGCATAATAAGGAAACAGGTCGTCAATAGATTGCAATTTTTGCCTTTGACTCCTTTTTATGAACGGGAGAAATGCGTTTGAGCTTAAAATTTTATTGAAAATAGCAGTTAAAGGAGTCACAAAAACGGAAAACACTCTTTAATTAAAAAACCAGGTATCTGATCAGGTCCAATGTATTTGGTGTCAAATATTTCAAAAATTGTAATTTTCTGTTTATTACTGTTATAGTATCTTACAATCTTCTTACCTGTGAGTATAACATATGACAATTAGTTTTAATCCTTAGACACCCTGTAACAACCCTTTTTGAGTTGTATTGAAATATACCGTAATTTAAGGTCTTTCGTTCGTTCAGTTGTAAATATAAGAAAAATTTTAATTTTTTTTACATTATAGCTATGAGGTAGGCAACTTAATTTGCATTTTGGTGTAACTTAAGTGCATATCTTCTTAAGGGTATATATTTCTTAAAGGTTTATACTCCCTCTTCAAAATATTTTTTTGCTCAAATATGTTTGCGCAATACGTCATCGTTGACTAAATTCCTTGCGCAAATCCTTTCGCGCACGACTACATGATCTAACTTCCAAAGCATCCATTTTTTCACTTCCTGATGAATGTTAAGAGAAGCAGAAAGTTTTTTGGGTTTTCCCTAAATTTAGTGAAAAGTGCCATTGATTTGATGGTAAGATATTTTAACGCATTATACTAAAAATTATAACATTTGCTCTTTTCAGGCACTTTTATTTTAGTTCACTTTTATACTTTTGATTTCACCGCTTTTGATTACGCATTTAATTTTACTGTTGCATACGCTTTCATTTTATGATTGCAATTTTTATTGGAAAATTTCAAGATAATGCATTAAACGGATTACTCCATTTTATGAAGATAAGTTTATAAGAAATAAAATACCAGTTTAGGTGTGGCTTACTACGTAAAGCATTATTATAAGATATTGTGGCAAAAATGACATCACCTTAGTTGAAATTTCCGTAATCATTT
Source organism: Vesta saturnalis (assembly GCA_036346205.1). Taxonomy (NCBI): domain Eukaryota; kingdom Metazoa; phylum Arthropoda; class Insecta; order Coleoptera; family Lampyridae; genus Vesta; species Vesta saturnalis. The sequence goes on along the minus strand of JARFJB010002364.1, from coordinate 2,250,856 downwards.
AGATAACAGAGGTTATTAAAAAAATTGTGTACAAAAATTTTACAAACAGGTATTTATGTAATGAATTTTTAGTATCAGACTAGAATTTTAAGATAAATTTTATTTCCTATCATTAACCGTTAATAAACATATTTGTATATTTTACATTTCGATAAAATTTTTATTGTTAACAACCTCGGTTTAGTTATTCCGAGCATTATTAAAAAATAACTTGGCGTCCGAGATCATTTTTATTAGTGTTACATTGCAATTTTTTTATATTGATATTTAGTGGAAGTAAGCTAACAGATTTCGTGGTAATCAAGCAAATCAAAAGACTGGCCCTATATTAATCTACCGATTTGAGTCGAAGGCATTATTTGTGGTGAATGGTTAGTATCTCCAGTTAGCTTAACGATTTGTTGTTTTGAAGAACATTTTTACACTCATTTATTTAACACTTATTTCTTTATTATATTATTAAAACATTTTTTATAATTTATACGATTACCAGTTCGACCACTTTATCATTAAAACCCTACATTTTCTAACTCATGTACCAATTATCAGTTTTAAATAAAGATGGACCAGTTAGGGCTGATTGAAATACATGACGTTACAGCATAGAGTTTACATAGCGTTAAATGTTATCTAACCAAAAAGTTCAATCAATTGTATAAACATTGTATTGGTACTGTACTGGCTGAGGTTAAAAAAAAAACTATACAACAAATTTAGGTAAATAGGCCTAAATCTTCAACCTAAAGTAAAATCAAGAGTTTTCCAATTTACTGGCCTTCTTGTTCAGCGAATCGTACATTTGGTTTTCACACTCTTCCTTAAAATGTTTTTTAATTAATATTGGAGAAAAAAAAACAGCAAAAATGTTGAAAATTATTAAACCTGTTTTAAGCGTTACAAACTAAGTTTTTAAAATGATTATTTAGACTTAAGGGTTATCTTTGACATACATAAAGTTTCAGTAAGAATCACATATTACGATGCACAAATTATTCCAGCATTACAGAATGAACCAGCATTTTTAAACCTCGTAGAATAAGTAACCTCAGTTTTAGTCTTTTAGTTTTTCCGAAACAGCCCTAACAAAACGAATGTAAGAAATTAAACAGAAATGTTCGAATATCTACTAAGAATGAACACGTTATCTATCTTGAGAAATTAACCAATCAATTTATTATTGAAATATTGAGTCCGGTAATAGAGAAGAGCCGGTAATGAAAAGAAGGCTTTTTATATAGAAATAAGTTTGATGTTAACGTTATGTCCCTTTGAAACGATTGTGAAGTTAGCAATAACATTTCAGCAATAGATTTTACATATTTAGTAATAACTCTCCCTCCAGCAGTACATATGCAAATTGACCTTAGCCCTTAACATAAATTCTACATGAAATAAAGAGTAAACAAAAGCAATAAAGAAAGGCACATATTTTTCGTTTGCTCTAAAAAAGTATTAAACTTTCCAATTACTCTTATATGCTCGTGTATAAACGGGGGTTACTAAGATGCTTAATTAGGACTGTTTAACCGTCGATATAGTTCAGGATTTTACCTACGTGTATTCTACATGAAATACAAAGTAAACAAAGGCAAATATTTTAAACTTCCAATTACTCTCATTGTGCTCGCGAATAAAAGGGGGTTGCTAAGATGCTTAATTTAAGATTATTAGACGTCGATATAGTATGTGCCTTTTTAATTGCTTTTATTTATTCTGTATTTCATGTAGAGCCGTTAAACCGCTAAACACCCCAAATTAAGCACCTTAATCGCCCCGGTGCATACGCAAGTATACGAAAGTAATTGTAAAGTTTAAATTTTTGTTTACAATAAACGAAAGTATCCGCCCTTTTTTTATTGATTTTATTTATTCTGTATTTCATATAGAATAGACAAAGATAGAAATCCTCAATATTGACGGCTAAACACCATAAATGTTTGTCATTCTTGCTTATACGCAAGCATGCTATACCAATAGAAAATTTAAAAATTTTTTATTGGTCTTATTTACTCTATATTTTATGTAGAATAGGCAATGATAAAACTCCTGAATAATATCTATGGCTAAACACCGGAAATTAACCATCTTAGTAACCCCCGTTTATATGAGCATATGAGAGTAAATGGAAAGCTAAAATAGTATATTATTTTTTAAGGAACTAAAGTGACGGACGAATGTAGTTAGTCCGGCAAATACAGATGAGCCACAAAAAGTCACTTTGCACCGCATAAAATATACTATTTTTTCTTCAGACGTTTTTTACACTTAAATGTGAAATAAGGAAAAATAATTAGGTTGTGAAAATGAGGAATAGTTAGACCTACTTAGCGTGCTTTGGCAAGCAGCAGTAGACATTGCTAGGTTTCGTTGAAAACAATGCATTAAACAAGTTGAAAATTGTGAAGATTCTCCGTGTTAATGTAAGAATTTTATTAAACTTTTTGTTCCTATTTGTGTAAATTAAAATATTACATTGTTAGTATGATGGCTTTGGAGAACTACACGCCGGCAGAAATTACTGAAGCGGCTAATACAGCAATAAATGATCTATTACCTACAAGATCGAGCAAAATCTATGAACTGCTTCACAGCAATTTATAAAATGGTGCGATGAAAAAAATATTAAAAGCTACTCTGAAACCGTAATGTTCGCTTATTTTGCCGAATTAGCAACAAAAATGAAAATGAAAAGCTCGACAATGTGGTCCCAATATTCGATGATAAAATCATTATTGAGCATTCGACATGGCGTAGATATAAGCAAATACTCGAAACTTCGTGCATATCTAAAGAAGCAGAATGAAGGATACACCCCAAAGCAGGCCAAATTATTTACAAAAGACCAATTTAACAAATTTTTATCGGAAGCATCGGACGAAAAATACTTGGCAACGAAGGCAAGTTTTAGAAATAGAATGAAAACAAGTCTTTATATTTTGTATTTTTTTAGATAGTTTTGATTATTGGTATCTCAGGAGCACGTCGTTGCGATGAATTGGTGAAGATGAAGGTAGACGACATTGAGAACCTGAAAACTCTGCTACACATTAAAAATTCCAGAAAGCAAAACAAAAAAAGTTAAATCATTTACAGTTGTAGGGGAATCTTTCCTAAATTTATATAACAAATATGTTGCTTTGCGCCCACGAGCTATGAATGATCGCCGATATTCTTTGACATATAGAAATGGAAAATGCTCAAGAGCGGTGATGGGAATCCATAAAATGAGTAGTGTTCCTAGGGAGGTAGCTTTTTTCTTAAAATTAGCGAACTATACAGAATACACAGGGCATTGTCTAAGAGGAACCTCAGCTATACTGTTGGTGGACGGCGGCGCAGATTTAATGTGCTTGACGCGCCATAGTGGCTGGAAATCCAGCACTGTAGCTGAACGTTATATTGAAGACTCTCTAGCAACAAAATAAAGACAGCCTTGAAAATTTTTGCACCTAGTGTAAGCGCTACGAGTATAGAAGTTCACGTAGAAGAGGAAGAATTAAAGACCACTTTCTTAGAACGCAGCGAGACCTCCACTGTTACCTCTGGCGGTTTTATTTTGGAAAAAAATGTTAGTTTTAATCATTGTACTTTTTTTAATCTTTATAACTCTCAACAATAAATTTGTTTTCGTTGTTTTCCAAATTGGGTGTTTGAGTTATTAACTTACATTACTTTTGCATCCGCTGCGAAGGGATGCAAAAGACTTTTGCAGCCGCCGGTGAAAATGTCAAACTTTAACGCTGTCAGGTGAAGTTTAAAATGTCATCTTTTATTGACGTCTGAAGAAAAACATTTTTTAGCGCAAACAAACATATGTACCCACTTTTTATTCGTTTTATTTAATCTAGATTTGATGCAGAGTAGATTTAGATAAAAACTTTGATCTACATATCGATGGCTCAACACCTCAAGTTAAGCATCTTAATCGTCTCTGCCCATTTACGTGGGTACGAGAATAATTTTGTTACGGTAAACAAAAAGTATGCAACTTTTTTCACGCTTTTTTTATTGCCTTTATTCAGCCTGTATTTAATGTAGAATAGACGAAGATAAAAATCCTGAACAATATCGACGTCTAAACACCCCAAAATAAGCATTCTTATCACCCCCGTTTCAAAGAGAAATCGAAAATTGGAATGTGAGAATAATGCTAGAAATAGGGAAAGAGATGGAGAGATACAAAATAGGAATATTGGAAATACAAGAAATAAGATGGTAAGGAGAAGAAAGAATAGAGAAGGAAAAATTTACAATGATATATGGAGAAGAAGAAAAACAAGGAAAGAATGGAACTGCGTTCATGGTAAATAGGGAGGTAATGAAAAGAACAATAAAATTTAAGAAAGTAAATGGCAAGGATATCGCACCTGCGAATAAAAAATAACATAGCAAACATTGCAAAAGCGGCAACATAAACCGAAAATGATAGGTTCTATGAAAAATTAGAAGCATGTACCGAAACACGACACAATAATAATAGCAGGAGACCTTAACGTTAAGATAGGGAAGGATGAGTACATAAGCAAGGTCGCAGGGAAACATACCATACATAACAAAACCATAGATAATGGAATGAGACTATGTAACCCGAGCAGCGCAAATGAATATGATAATAGCTACTACAATACTCCAACACAAGTATAAAATGGCATGATTAATGCCAGCAAAGACCGCAGGAAATCAAATTGACCATATCATAATGAAAAAGAAGGAGCAAATAATGATGCAAGATGTAAGATCTTATAGAGGGACAATATAGACACGGATCACCAATTAGTGATAGCGAAAGTAGCACTGACAGTAGTAAAGAATAAGCAGGAAAGAAGCCTAAAAAGAAAATGGAATCTACAAGCACTACAGGACAGAGAAAAAACAATAGAGTATGGAAAAGAAGCAGCTAACCATAGAGAAGAAACATAACAATACAGAAATAGAATGGGAGAACATAAAAAATAAGATACTCGAAACAACCGAAAAAGTAATAGGTCGAAAAAAAGAACAATACAGAAAAGATTGGTTTGTCGGATAATATGAAATACTAATAAAAACGAAGAAAGAAAAAAGGTTAAAATGGATAAGAACAAACAGAGAATGATTATGAAGAATACAAACAAATAAAGAAAGAAGCAGTAAGAAACAAACAAAAAAACAGGAGTGCATTGACGACATGACGAACGGTAGAGAAAAAGACAGTAAAAATAATACAAGGTTATACCAGGGAATTAGAAAACAAAAATGGAGAAGAAAAATCTCGGTTAATATAGACAAGAAAGAATGGGAAAGGCATATGAAAGAAACAACAAAGAAGGAAGAATCCGAAGAGAGGATTGACGAAGATGAAGAGGAAGTAGAGATGGTAGTAGAAGAACAATCAGAAGAAGAAGTCGGCGAGGTAATTAAAAATTTCAGAAAAATTAAAGCAGCACAGGAGCAGACAGTATATGCGGAGAAATGCTGAAGGAAGGAGGAGAGGAAGTCAGAAAAAGGATCTATCAACTAATGAAGCTAACATAGAGAAAATAGGAGATACCCGAGGAGTGGAAATCCGGAATTATAATACCAATACCAAAGAAACGAGACTTAATGCTTTGTGAAAATCATAGAAGGATAATCCTACTGAACTTAGAGTATAAGAATGCGATATTAAAGGAACAATAATAGAGAAACCTATACAAGTGATAGCATATGCCGATCTTAATCGCCCCCGCTGATACACATGGATAGAAGAATAATTTTTATCTAGAAAAAAAAAAGTGCCTTTTTTATTGCTACTATTTACTCTATATTTTATGTACGAATAGAACACAGGAGATAAAAATCCTGATCTATATCGACGGTTAAACACCCCAAATTAAGCATCTTGTGGATCCGTGGATTGGAGAATTGGAAAGTTTAAAGTTTTTTTGGCGAAAAACTTTAATTTTAAAGTGGTAAAGGTACCTATTGAATATCTACAAATCTAACAAAGAAATGATTCTCCATTAATACTTAAAGACTGCAATTGTTAGTATACAATGAAAACATAATGCATATTTAACCTTATCTTAATTTTAACTATATATGTTAAATTTATGCAATGCTGTGATAACATACTTGATTGGTAAAGTATTTACTTCAAGGAAAAAAAAAAGCAGAAAACATAGATATACCAACAGTTAAAATTGAGGCATACCATTTTGTCTTTTTTTGATTACAATATTACTATTTAAACTCAGATTTTCTTCTTGCTTGTTATTAGGGGTATCTCAATAGCTTATCGCTGTAGACGACTATAATAATACGAGGGATAAGCTGCAATTATTGAGAATTGAAAAATCTAGTTACGCGTGCAAAACAAATTGTTGTTTATTAAATAGTGCATTATATTATCTGTCAATTACAGTTTAGCTTCTGCAATTCGGTTCAATAGTGTCTGAGAAATAGTCCATAGAATAAGCTTCTGTTATCGAAAAATGGAATTATCATGAGAGAACTTTGGGAAAATGATTTACTATGATTTCAAGAAAGGCTTGAGCGCGTATGAGTGTGAGGAAAGTTTAAAGTCGGCATTTGAGGTTCTCGTTACATCATGATAACGCGTCGTCCCATACAGCAGGGACTGCTGTTCAGTATTTAGCGGAAAACAGAATCAAAATTATAGAACATCCTCCTTACTTACCAGATTTGGCGATGTGTGACGTCTGGCTATTTTTTGAGCTCAAAAAACATTTGAGAGGGAAAAGGTTCCAGTCAGAAGAAGAGATTGACATCGCCGTTAAGTGTTTCTTTAATAATATCGCTACAGACAGCTGGTTGAACGCTTTTAAACTATGGAAGGAGAGAATGGTTAAGTGCATTATTGTAAATGGCAATTACTTCGAACACATTTAAAATAAAAATTCTAAAAACTTGTACCAATAATTGTAGCTTGTCCCTCGTACCTTTACCTTGATAAAATTTCCATATTACCAAATTGAATGTTATGGTTTAAATTATGTAACGTACGGTCCGCTACGGCAGACTTCTCTAGTTGATTCATTCTACATCTCATAGGTTCTTCAGGTTCCAATGTACACATTTCCACACGAACAAGATAACTTATATACTCCACCAACTAATAATAGATCTGAAGCATCTTTAGGTGATCTTAAATCTTTCTTGTAGTTTTAAAAATAGTTCTAATTTTATGGTTAATTAATATTTTTTTAAATTTTATCCATGACGTTAGTTATAAAAGGAAGAAAAGCTCAACTAACGTTAAGTAATAATTGTTTTTTACGGGTACCTTTAACAGGTTTAATTATATTATTAATTTCTTTAATGGAGTATTATAAAGCATGTCTTCCAATTTGCCTTATTCCGAGATACTACTGCAAGTAAGTGTCATACACTATTTTTTGTGGTCGTTTCAAAAAACAAATTATTTCTAGATTTTCACATTAAATTTTGTATATTATTTTTGTTTATATACTTCACTTGTTATATAGCTATGAAAACGAACATGAAAAATGTTCATTTATTAAATACGAAATATACTCCATTCTAATTTGTTTTTGTTTAGAATAGGCTCTGAAAATCGAGAAAGATTATGATAGGACCTCAGTGAGAAAGAAAAAGATCCGAGCGATGTACGTTGCGATTATCCTTTATATCATATCATTTAATTAGAACAGGTCTGGAGATGAAGTATCACGAAAATAAAGGGTATCATCTTCGCCATATTGGTCATAACTATTACTATCCATTTTAAGATAATTGCTCCAAGTATTGGGTACGTCACGCAATTTTTTTAAGTAACATCACATGAGAAGATTGTTTTCTGCAGTGATTTCCTTGATCATTGAGCTCTTCTTCTCCTCAACTTTTTTCTCCGAAGCTAAATTACGTGCGCAAGCCAAATGATAAATCGTAGTATTGCATCTTTCGTGTCAAAATTTGCTTTCAGTAATTGCTCAGTGTGAAGTGTGAAGATTATGCATGAAATACTTTAGTCACACTCACAAATTGCCCGATAAATAGTGCTGCGGGATACGTTTGTTCTTCAAAAATGCGTATTATTTCGGATTTAACTACACATATAACTAAATTACACCAACATTTCCGAAATTCTATTTTATAGGACAACAACAAACCCACACCAACAACCGAAGTGTCAAAATAATTTCTAGATAGTAAACAAATGTTTTGTTTTCATAGCAACCAGCTATAGTCAACAAAACTAGACTGTATCGAAAAATTCTTTAGCAATGAATGTTAAAACTTCATTGATTTCACACCTATTTCAACTATGTTAATTCACTTTAACAGTCTTTCTATATAAAATATAATTTAAAAATATTTGGTGTGGAACACCACAAGACGTTCCAACCTACAAAATAGGAGTTAAAAGAAATGAAATAATTCATTAATATTTTTTTAGGACAATTATGCAACCCCTTTTATAATAAGTTCATTACAAAAATAGGCAACATTTAAAAAACAAAAACAATAATTAATGTCAAACAGACGTTTAAAACTTCATGTCAGTCAGACATTAAGACATCTAGCTAACTTAAAAGAAATGAAATTTTAATTATAATTTTTTTGGATTAACTATGCAACCTCTTCTTTATACGTTCTTAACGAAAACAGGCAACATTGTAAAAACAAAAAAAATCTATGTCAGAATGACGTTTAAAACTTCATGATAGATAGAAATTAATAGACATAATTACATGTTAACTTAAAAAAAATTCCAGAGCCGCCGGCTCCTATAAGGTATCAATAATAATGCAGTTTTAATTTTTTTTTGAAATATTCTTGTAAAATTAATCGATATTCACACATTGAAAAAATTTGAACTAACGCTTAAATACTACCTTAGGCATTTTTTTGTCGCTAAATTACGAGCCGTATCATGAAATTGAATAGAACATAATTAATCGATATGATTAAGGTTTATATCTTTGAAATACGCAGCTGTTTTAGAAATATTTCATAAAACCAAAAACCGCCCCTAATAAACCCCCACCACCGCTGGAATTCTTCTACAATCTAATCAGCTCCAAGCGAAATGAAATCAAACTTAAATAAAAAATTTTAAGTGCGTAGGTGTTTTCGTTTTGGAGTTATCGTGGATAGTAACATACATCCACACACACACACCCCACCCACCCACGCACGCAGGTACGCTCTTACCCACCCACCCACAGACCCTCCACCCTCCCACCCGCCCACCCTCCCACCTAACCGCCCGCACACATACCACACACCACACCGCACACACCACACCGCACACACACCACATCGCACACACACCACACCGCACACACACCACACCGCACACACACCACACCGCACACACACACACCGCACACACACCACACCGCACGCACACACCGCACGCACACACCACACCGCACGCACACACCACACCGCACGCACACACCACACGCACACACCACACCGCACGCACACACCACACCGCACACACACCACAACGCACACACACCACAACGCACACACCACACCGCACACACACCGCATATACACCGCACACACCGCACACACACACCGCACACACACACACCGCACACACACCACACACACAAACCGCACACACACCGCATATACACACCGCACACACAACGCACACACACACACACACCGCACACACACACCGCACACACACACCGCACACACCCACCGCACACACCGCACACACACACCGCACACACACACAGCACACACACACCGCACACACACACCGCACACACACACCGCACACACACACACCGCACACACCACACCGCGCGCACACCACACCGCGCACACACCACACCGCGCACGCACCACACCACGCACACACCACACTGCGCACACATCACACCGCACACACATCACACCGCACACACACCACACCGCACACACACCACACCGCACACACATAACACCGAACACACACCACACTGCACACACACACACCACACCGCACACACCACACCGCACACACGACACCGCACGCACACACCATACCGCACGCACACACCACACCGCATGCACACACCACACCGCCCACACCGCACGCACACGCCACACCGCACGCACACACCACACCGCACGCACACACCACACCGCACGCACCTACCACACCGCACGCACACACCACACCGCACGCACACACACCACACCGCACACACACCACACGGCACACACACACCACACCGCACACACACACACACCGCACATACACACACCATACCGCACACACCATACCGCACACACACACCGCACACACCACACCGCACACACACCGCACCCACCGCACACACACCGCACACACACACCGCACACACACCGCACACACACCGCACACACAGCGCACACACACCGCGCACACACCGCGCACACACACACACCGCACACACACATACCGCACACACATACAGCACACACACACCGCACACACACCGCACACACACACCGCACACACACGCACACCACACACCCCGCACACACCGCACCACACACACACCGCACACACAACACCCGCACACACACAGCCACACCCACCGCACACACCACACCGCACACACACCACACCGCACACACCACACCGCACACACACCACACCGCACACACCACACCGCACCACACGCACGCACACACACACCGCACGCACACACCACACCGCACCACACACCACACGCACACACCACACACGCACGCACACACCACACCGCCACACACCACACACACCGCACACACCCACACACCACACGCACACACCACACCGCACACACACCGCAACACCGCAACCCCACACACCCGCACACACACGCACCACACACACACCGCACACCCGCACACACGCCACAACGCACACACACACACCACGCACACACCCACACACACACCGCCACACCGCACACACCCACACACCCGCCACACCACACACACACCGCACACACACGCACACACACACCCCACACACCCCCACACCACCGCGCCACCACCGCGCACACCCGCGCACCACCACCGCACACCCACACCGCACACACACCGCACACACACACCGCACACCACACCACACCACACCCACACAACACCGACACACCACACCGCACACACACACCACCGCCACCCACCACACACCACCGCACACACCGCGCACACCCACACCGCAGCACACACACCGCCCACACCGCACGCACACGCCACACCGCAGCACACACACCGCACGCACACACCACACCGCACGCACCTACCACACCGCACCACACCACACCGCACGCACACACCCACACCGCACACACCACGCACACACACACACCGCACACACCACACCCGCACAACACACCATACCGCACACCCATACCGCACACCACCACCGCACACCCACACCGCACACACACCGCACCCACCGCACACCACCACACACACACCGCCACACACGCACACACACCCACACCACACACGCCACACACGCACACACACCACCCACACCACAACCGCACACACACCGCACACACCCACACGCACACCACACCGCCACACACACCGCACACACACACGACACACACCGCACACACACCGCACACACCCGCACACACACCGCACACACACCCGCACCACCCACCCACACACCACACCGCACCACCCACCGCACACACACCGCACGCACACCCCCGCACACACCACCCACACACCACACCGCACACACCCCGCACCCACACCACACACCCACCCGCACACACACGCACACCACCACACCACCACCCACGCACACACCCACACCGCACACACCACACCACACACCACCGCACACACCCACCGCACACACACGCACACCACACCACACACCGCACACACACCCACACACCCACACCGCACACACACCCACACCACACACACACACCCACACACACACACCGCCACACACCACACCGCACACACACCACACACCACCCGCACACACACACACACACACACACCCACACACCGCCACACCACACACACACCACACACCCACACCGCACACCCACACGCACACACACCCGCACACACCACACACACCACACACCCACACCGCACACACACACCACACACACACGCACACACACCGCGCACACACACCACACACACACACACACACCACACACACACCGCACACACACACCCACACACACACACCGCACACACACCGCACACACACACCGCACACACACACACCGCACACACACACCACACCGCACACACACACATCGCACACACACCGCACACATACACACACCGCACACACCCGCACCACACACCACACCGCACACACCACACCGCACAACACCGCACCCACCGCAACGACACACCGCACACACCGCACACACACACACACCGCACACACACCCACACACCCGCACACACACACACACCGCACACACCCGCACACACCATACCGCACCACACCGCACACACATCAGCACACCACACCGCCCACACACCGCACACACACACCGCACACACACACACCACACACTGCACACACACCGCACACACACCGCACACACACACACCGCACCACACACACACCGCACACACACCGCACACACACCGCACACACACACCGCACACACCACACACACACACACCGCACACACACCACACCGCACACACACCACACCGCACGCACACACCACACCGCACGCACATACCACACCGCACGCACACACCACGCCGGACGCACACACCACACCGCACGCACACACCACGCCGCACGCACACACCACACCGCACGCACACAACGCACACACCACACCGCACACACACGCACAACACCGCACACACACCACACACACACACACCGCAGCACACACACCGCACACACACACCGCCACACACCCACACACACGCAACACACACACCACACACACGCCACACACACCGCACACACACACACGCACACACACACACCACCGCACACACCGCACACACACACGCACACACACGCACACACACCGCACCACACACCGCACACACACCGCACACACACACACCGCACACACACACCGCACACACACCCCACACCGCACACCACACCACACACCGCACACACACCACACGCGCACACACACACACGCGCACACACCACACCGCACACACCACACCCGCACACACACACCGCACACCACACACCGACACGCACACCACCACACACCACACGCACACACCCACACCGCACACACCACACCGACACACACACCACACCGCACACACACCACACCGCACACACACCACACCGCCCACACACACGCCACACCGCACGCACACACCACACCGCACGCACACACCACACCGCACACACCACCACACCGCACCACACCCGCACCGCACACACACACACCACCGCACACACCCACACGCGCACACACACCCACGCACACCACACCGCACACACCACACCACCGCACCACACCGCACCACCACCGCACACACCCACCGCACACACACCACCGCACACACCCGCACACACACACGGCACACACCCGCACACCACACACGCACGCCACACACCACACGCACACACGCGCACACACCACACCACACCACACCGCACACCACACACACACACACGCACACACACGCACACACCACACCGCACACACCAACACCCACACACCGCACACACACGCACACACACCGCACACACACCGCACCACACACGCACACACCCGCACACACACACACACACGCACACCACACCGCACACCACCGCACACACCCGCACACCACACACCGCACACACCCACCACCGCACACCCACCCGCACACACCACACACACACGCACACCGCACACACACGCACACGCACACACAACCGCACACACACACCGCACACACCACACACACACACACCGCACACACACCGCACAACACCGCACACACACCGCACACACACCGCACACACACACCGCACACCACACCGCACACACACGCACACGCGCACACCGCACACACCGCACACACACCGCACACCACAACGCGCACACACCGCACACACACAGCACACACGCACACACCGCACACACACCGCACACACACACGCCACACACGCACACACACCGCACACACACCGCACACCGCCACACGCACACCGACCGCACACACACACACCGCACACCACACCGCACACACCCGCACCGCACACACACCGCACACACACACCCACACACACGCCACCGACACACCCACACCGCACACACACCACACCGCACACACCCGCACACACCACACCGCACACGCACACACCACACCGCACACACCACCGCACAGGCACGCACACACACACCGCACACACACCACCCGCACCACACACCACCACCGCACACACACGCACACCACGCACACACACCGCACACACCCGCACACACACCGCACACACACACACCGCACACACACCGCAGACACACCCGCACACACACCGCACACACCACCGCACACACACCGCACCACCACACACGCACACACCACGCACACCCCGCACACACACACGCGCACACACACACACACACACCGCACCCACACACACCGCACACACACACCGCACACCACACACCCGCACACACCGCACACACCCGCACACACCGCACACACACGCACACCACACACCGACACCACACACCGCACACCGCACACACCACACACCCGCACACACACCACACCGCGCACACCCACGACACCACGCACACACACCGCACACACCCACACCGCGCACACACACCGCACACACCCGCACACCCACCGCACACACCCACACCGCACCACACACACCCGCACATACACCCACCACCGAACACACACCACACCGCACACACCACACCGCACACACACCACACCGCACACACACGACACCGCACGCACACACCATACCGCACGCACACACCACACCGCATGCGCACACCACACCGCCCACGCCGCACGCACACACCACACCGCACGCACACACCCCACCGCACGCACACACCACACCGCACGCACTCACCACACCGCACGCACACACCACACCGCACACACACACCACACCGCACACACACCACACGGCACACACACACCACACCGCACACACACCACACCGCACACACACACACACCACACCGCACATACACACACCATACCGCACATACACACCATACCGCACACACACCTCACCGCACACACACACACCGCACACACACCACACCGCACACACCGCACCGCACACACACCGCACACACACCGCACACACCGCACACACACCGCACGCACACCGCACACACACGCACACACACCGCGCACACACCGCACACACACACACACACACACACACACACACACACACCGCACACACACCGCACACACCACACACACCGCGCACGCACACCGCGCACGCACACCGCGCACGCACACCGCGCGCACACACACACACACACGCCGCACACACACGCACACACGCACACACACACACCGCACACACACACCGCACACACACACCGCACACACACACCACACACACCGCAAACACACCGCACACACCGCACACACACCGCGCACACCGCGCACACACACTCGCGCGCGCGCACCAGACGCACCACACACAACACACGCACACATACGCGCCCACGCACACGCGCAAGCACACCCACGCACGCACGCACACATACACCACACGCACGCGCACCACATACGCACCACACACGCGCCACACACGCACCACACACAATACACACACGCACACACCATACGTACACACGCGCGCGCGCGGACCACACACGCACCACACACGCGCCACACACACAACACACACACGCACACGGTTCTTAACAAACCTTTACCAAAAGTTGTAAAATAACCTGATACGTCGATTTAGCGATAGTGAAAAAAGTCTATTGCATAACCTTCTATACCTACATATGTATGTGTAGGTTATCAACCCCAATGTGCCTTGTCCTGTGATAATTAGGTGCTAATGTTAAAAATTTAGTGCTTCAGCCATTTGACACAAAAATGAGTTTAATTTTGGTAGAGTTGACATTAAGCCATGTTCCCACATTAAAAAATCAATGAATATGCGAAATCACCACCTCTAAAGAGTTAAGCGTATTTATTTACCGTTTCGAATAAGTTGGAATGTGTGCGTCAGCAGAAGAGCCCACCTCTCAACATTAAGCTATGTTCGAAAAATTTAGTTTTTTTTTCTGTTTGCTACCAATACATAATTATATTAATTTTTCCATATACGCTACAACATAACGAGTTTCTGAATTAAGTGCTCATACCGTTCAGTAAAAGTCGAAACATTATCGCTGACACATCTTTCGAGAGTAAATTATGTTAAAACATTAGCTGTTTCGGCTTGCAAATATTTAGTTTCCCAATTAAGTGGTCTTACCGTTTCCAAAAAGTTGGACAGTGCCATAGTAAAGAAATGTGGTGCTTTTTCGGTTTCCAATTAAAATAATTTTTGAATTTACTCATTAACAACATAATTAGTTTCCGAATGAAGTGCCCATACAATTTTGAAAAAAATTGACAATTCTGTTATTTACACTTTAATTAAATATCCTGCTATCTAAGTAAATGTTTTTATGGTTTAGAAAAAGTTGAATATTGTCGTCAGTAGAGGGGCCCATCTCTCAAGAGTAAACTGTGTTTGAGAAATTAGGTGTTCCCCAGTTGCTCATTAAAATTATTTCCTTGTTTATGCTTTTCGGAAATATTTATCTAATAATAGATTCTGTTCCATATCTTTTCTTATCATTAAAGAATCTACAAAAAGTTTTAACAAGTATTATGCAGACACAATTAATTACAGTTTTAATCTGCAACTAAACAACGTTTCTGTAGACATTTGTCATCACATTTCAAGACATAATTGGGTAATTTAAAAAGTATTTAGTCTAGATTTTTATCAGTAGAGCATTTTTTACATTAATCTCCAAGCAATGGAAATAAACGCTCAAACCATACAAACTAACTAACTAAAAAAGATTACTTGACGATTACAAAACTACAAGAAATGGAGTTTTTCCAAAAATTTTATTAAAATTTTTTTATTGTTTAAACCTTGTTACTTTTATATTCTGAAAAGTTTGGGTGTAAATTTTTTTCTTGTTGCCGTAAAATGTCTATAGAAAACATGTTTAGTCCACGATTAAAACTGTAATTATTTGTGCATAATACTTGTTAAAGACGCTAACTCATCGATGATACGAAAATATATTCACCAGAGTATATTATTAGTTCAGAAACTGGATATTTCGGTAGAGCTAAACAAAGAAATAATTTTAACGAGAAACCTATCACACCTAATTTTTTAAATATAGTGTACTCTTGAAAGGCGGGTTGCTCAGCTAATGACAATGTTCAATTTTTTCTAAAGAGTAAGAGCATTTACATCGTAAACTATGCACTTCAATACTTAATGTATAAATAAAGGAATCAATTGAATGACAAATTCAAAAACACCTAATTTTTAAACCGAAAAAGTACTTAATGTTCAACATTTTCTAAACGGTGAGAGCACTTAATTCGGTACCCGCGTATATTTAGATAAAATGTAAATAACGTAATGATTTTAATGATAAACCGAAAAAAGCACCTAATTTTTTCACATAATTTACTTTTGAGTAAAGTACAATATTTTCTAAACATTAAGAGTACATATTTCGATAGTGTTCATTTCAGTGACAAGCGGGAAGGATTCTTTGCTGGTTTTGGATTGGACTTATGAACCACGTCTCTTGTGCTTCGAATGGGGTCCATTTTGTGTGTATACCATGTACTTTTTAGCAATTTCATTTGGAATTAAAGCACATAATTAGCAATTAACTTTAATGAACAAAATGTTTTCGCCTATTCATTTTTTAATTGGGGTGTCCATCTTAATGTTAGGTTAGCCCCACTCAAACTAATTTCATATTGTGCCAAACGGCTGAAGCACTAAATTTTTAACAGCCCTTAATTTGAAAACAAAAGAAAATGAGAAATGGTGGAGGGCTAACTTAATGAGCGTAAAAAATATTACATTGTGAATTAGTGAAAACGGTTGCCATTTCTTTAGTTAGACAAAAATTGTTATACAGGGTGCCATAGTTCAGAGGTGGTTTCCTTGGTTTAAAATAACGCCATTTAGGCCAAGTTACCTTAGTGCAATTCTACTTCCTTAAAAAATTATGACCATTCAAAGCTGCACTTGGTACAGGGGAGTTTTTCGGGTAGACAAACATTCAAAGTAAAAGATAGAGGTCGCCACGAACACCTTACTCATGTTTCTGGTTTCCGCTGTATTTGTTTTTGTGGATAAAGAATTTGAAAGACTTGTTAACATTTCTGAAAGGTCATTTTATTTTCTTTAAAAAAGGTGCTCTTAATGTATATCGCTAAATGGTTCCGCTTTACAGGAACATGCGCTTACAGTGAACTCTGTAGAATATACATATTGCATTTGTATAAAACTTAATGCCAATTTAATCTAGTAGGTATCCATAACAAAATTCGTAATTCTGATTTGACTTCTCATAAAATATGTTTAGTCTGTTTTTTACGTTGTTTTGTTTGTTGTTAGTTGTTTTGAGTATTTGATTGTTTAACTACTAGGTTTCCGTTTTAACAACGCTGCGACATAATTTGTCCTCAAATTGTGAAATGAATGATATAATGGCAATTTAAGCTCAATGAAATTTCAATGAACATGCTGCGGCCAGAAGTTACGGAAATATTTTTCCAAACCATAGACAACCAAACAAAAAATTATTTTGTTTTCAAGATTGTGAGAAACAGGTAGCTTTCGTC
Organism: Vesta saturnalis; assembly: GCA_036346205.1. Taxonomy (NCBI): domain Eukaryota; kingdom Metazoa; phylum Arthropoda; class Insecta; order Coleoptera; family Lampyridae; genus Vesta; species Vesta saturnalis. Next base: position 2,232,076 of record JARFJB010002364.1, on the reverse strand, counting down.
CTTGGCAGCATTATAGACGACCTATAGTGCGTACCGTCGAATAAGAAGAAGAGGTCTTAGATCTAGTTGCAATTGACCTGTCCATTAGCATTCGGCGAATATCTGCAATTACTAGGTTATCTCGTCGAGCAGTATCAACTGTTTTGCATGAACAGCAACTACAACCGCACCATTACACACCAGATGATTTTTTGGCAAGAGCGAATTTTTCTAACTGGATTTTAAGCCATCATCGACGCGATCAATCTTTTATGAACAATATTTTTTTACGGATGAGGCAACCTTTACCAGAAGAGGGTATTTCACAGCAGAAATTGCCATATCTGGTCTGCCGATAACCCAAACTCCACAACGGAGCGCCATTTTCAACACGAACTTAAAATTAATATTTGGTTTGGGATAGTGAACGATTCTCTTGTGGGTCCTTTTGAACTACTAGTTAAACTGAATGCCGCGAGTATCTAAACTTCCTTCAGCATAACTTGTTTACCTGCTGGAGGAAGTTCCTTTAAACGTTCGTCGTGAGATGTGGTTTCTTCAAGACGACCCCCTGCCCATTATCCTTTCGCGGTGCAAGATCACTTAAATAATATATTCCCACATCGTTGGATTGGAAGAGAAAGTGAACATCGTTGGCCTTCACGAAGTCCTGATTTAAATCCAATGGACTTTTTCTTCTGGGGGTACATAAAAACTTTAGCTGTTGTGATTAATACAAGAACTGTACTATATCAAAAAAATTGTGGCAGCTGCAAATGCAAAAATTAGAAATCTCCATTCCCGTTTTTGCATTTAAAAAAATTATATAATTAATTTTAAAATTGAAACTCGTTTGGAACTACTGGAACTCTTCAAAATATTTATCGTCGATACTTAGAAGATTTAAGCATGCAAGTCGAATAATTCTATACATATTAATCGGATCGCTTTCGATCATTAGAATTTCTTTCAGAACTTTTCGAATACTATCCAAATCAGCTGCGAGAACTATTAGAACTGTTTAAAATATTTTTTGTTAACATTTTCTTTTTTTAAGGGCTGTAACTTTTTCATTTTTGATAACAATTTTTTTTTAAATTAGCGAGAACTCTTAGACATGAATAAAAGAACATCAAAAGTTGATTGGAACTATTGTATGTCAAAATTGAATTTAAGAAATTTTAATTTTTTTTTAATTTTCAAAAAAAAAAATTGTCACATCAGGAACTGTAGAACTTTGCCAAATATAGTAATTTAGCTAGTCAGAACTACTGGAGCTCGATTTTCGATGTGAAGTTAACACCCCATTTTTCAAATTAAAATTTGGAACCGTTAATAGCGGAATTTTTCTTATTTTTTATAAAGTACTTCTAAACTCATTAAACTATTGGAACTCTTTGTCGGGGTGCTAACTTAACACGCGTCCTTTCAGAAATGTCTTTCAAAATCTTTATTGACATAAAAAATACAGCGTAAACCAGGAACATGAGTAAGGTGTTGGTGGCGCTCTCTATCTTTTACGTTGAACGTAAATTGATATTTATGTTTGTCTACCTGAAAAACTCCCCTGTACCAAGTATATTATCTTGAAAGTGCGACAGCTATCGAAAAAAAGTGAAATACAAAATGCATCTTTGAAAGCAGAATTGGACTAAGGCAAGTTGGCCTAAATGGGTTAACCCAAAGATACTATATCTGAGCTATGGCCCATTCTTTACGGGACACCCTGTATACTAATAGATTAGGCAATCATCTTTAATGCTATATCTATAAAATGTTTGACGGATGTATATGCTTTAATAATAGTGTGGTTTTAAACAACCAATATGCAGATCCCAACAGAATATAATAACAAATATTAAAAAAGAAAACGGGTGTAATTCTGTTGATTTTGTCAAGAAAACAGAATAAAGTAAATATAGAGAATCTCTTCTAAACTCGATATTTTTTGTGTATGAGGTTAACAGACCGTAAGACTTAATTTACTACAGTTCAGTATCGAGGTGAATTGGACAACTGTTAGTTTATATACATGCATAGATTTTTATAAGTTATTGAATTAATGAGAAGAGCCCAAATTGTAAGGTAGCGTGAATATTATTGCGGAGCGCCGGCAACATTAATTGGATGACTAACATAACGCCAACCATTTATGTTAAATGTACATCCGGAAAATTTTACAAAAAAATTGTGTTGTTTCCTGGCACAAAAGCTTAGCAAAGTAATATACAAAGAAGTTGACAAACGAGGCCAAGCCGCTCGTCGAGAACGGTGGTTAATATGAAATCTCCAGACATGGAGTATGGATGGTTGGCCAAGCGCGTTGTTAAACGCACTAACGACTTCGTAGTCCGGGTGTCTTTAACTACACCCGGATAAATAACGGTTCTCTTTAAAAATATCTACACGAACAATTAAAAGTCTAATATGTTTTTTTTACATAATTTACTGTAGTCACAGCTTTAGCCCTTCAGTTATTTGAAGTTAAAAAACCACTAAAAGTTTTCCTCCTTTAAATAGAAAAGAAAGAATGCAAATGAGTGGTATAATTATGAAAGTGCTGTGCTGCACTAACGCTGTCGGATCTACCAAAGCGTTACCGAACGCGAAGTAATGTTGCTTTTACTGCTAATCACACTAATTGAACGTATAAAAAGGGCAATTATTGTTATGCGGAAATAAGGACACAATAATATAATTTTTATTTTACAACAAATGCTTGGTCTGAGAGACAATGATATAAATTACAAGATTTTTACAGTAAATCTTATATAAATGAGGTATATTTTAGTATCACTATTGTACAACAGAAAAAGTATTTTTATTTTAGTCTGTAGTGGTCTATCACTTTCAAATCATAACCATTCCTAGATATCACAAGGAATCTCTAAGTTGGAAAGTTATGCTAGTCACTCTCCAGATCAGTTTCCAATTAAGATTCGCAAGAGATTGCCGTTTCGGTCTTGCACTTTTAGAAGTACATTTTAAACAGTTTCTTTTGATACTCATACTTCATAGAAGATAGGATGTTATACCAACATCCTCCTACGTATTTTTACTTCACATGAACAAAAAGATGTGAGGAAAAATATATAACTCTTTATATTCTAAGTTACTTAAATAAAACGTTTGTGTTGTGGTAAAGAGGCCTAAAACGTTCGGCAAGATTGACCACGTTAGTGCTGACGGAACGCAGAATCCCACAATCTTCCAAGATCCGAAAGGGTCTTAAGGAACAAAACAAAACTTTTTTTTTAAATATACAATAAAATTTTTAACTAGTTTTTAGCGATATAAGAGCATCCAGTGCATTAGGTACCTATCACACAGTTGATTTGGAAATGTTCAAAGCCAACGCATTATTTGTACTAGTAAGTAAATACAGTTGCCACAGCAATCGAAACCCAACATATCCGTTTTTTACGAAATACCGTAAATATAGTGATTGTAATTAGTAAACTAATTGCTTCAAAAATTATATTCGGAAAATAAATTACACTATTACATAGATATAGACCACGTGAACCTTAGAGACGTCATTTGTGTTCCAAAAGAAGAACAAATTCTTAATAAAATTGTACGGTTAATAAAAGAATTGAACACAGACAACTTCACAAGAATAACGTCAGACGGCACAATGACAAAAGAAATCCCGGCGTCAACTGGGATCAGACTGGGCCTAAGCCCAATGCTATGCGGATGATGCCGTCCTTATAGCAGAAGATGAGGACAACTTACACGAATGCTGTTCACATTTAGCCAAAAAGCAGATATCCATACCCAAGACAAAGACAATGACTATCAGCAAAGAACTATTGGGATGTAAGTTATCACTAAACAACAAAAGCGTAGAACAGGTGATGACTTTTAGCTATCTCAGAGTCATTACGTCAAGGGAACAAGTATATCAAGCAGTCTACGTGATATTTAAAAGAATAGGTTCATATCCACAATAAGCAAGGCCCTATTTACATAAGGGCAGTCCGTCCCATACTAACTTACCCCGCGGAAACCAGACATCAGAAATGAAAACATTGAGATCGACTGTGCGCCTGACACTATGGGATAGGAAAAGAAGCTCTGACATCAAAAAGGAATGTGACGAAATGCCAGATATAGCCAGGTGGGTTCAAAATAGAAGACGAGGGTGGAAGGCGCATGTGCAAATAGTGAGCGAGGATTGACTGGCAAAAATCGTATACAGAGACAAGCCGAATACAAGAAGACCCCCGAAGCGTTGCATAGAATCATGGACGTCAACTCCACAGGAGAACTAATGATGACAGAAAGAGGTTGGATAAAACAGGGCATGTCTCTAATACAAGAAGAAGAAGACATATAATTTTTGACAATCAGCATTTGCTAACGTCCAGGACAAACGAGCGATCAATTACTTCGAACAGACCACTTTTGTTAGGTTAAACTCATCTTGAAATACTCAAACGGTACACTATTGTTTACTTTCGGGCTTCTACGCATAAACCTAAGATTCGACAATAGTTAAGATAGATGTGGCAGTACTCAATTCAAAATTGTTCTCCAATGAAGATTATTTTTACTTTCGGTAACTATTTGTTCAAAGACATGGTGCCTTGGAGGCAAGATTAGCAACTGTTAGCAAAGTTCGTTGGTTTCTCGCTAGAAAAAAATGTAATTATGAGAGTCGTAGTGCCGAATTGCACAAAAGGTATAACTAAAATTGTAGCCCAAACAGCCCTAGTTATTTCTTTTGGTTTTTAGGCCTGTTGAACAATTGTGAAAGCGTCTATTTCATCGTTGATTCCTTCATAGAAAAAACGTGATTATGAAAGTGATAACTAACAAAGTATGTTATGTAAGTCCAGGCTCCCTTGAAGTACTATGAATATTGGTTTGACATGGTAAAACCTACATTGGATATTATCGCATCACTATCAATATGTAAAAGCACATTTTTTCCCAACAAATACGTGACATAAATAGCGTGAGAAATAGGAAACATAATTTATTTCAAATATAAAGAAAAAGTAGTCTAAATCTTAAGTGACCTTTACTCATTAATATCTTTTCAAATAACATTATAAAATAAGTTTACAACACTGAATAGAAAAATTTGAAGTTGGAAGATCTGTCAAGTGCTACTGTGACACTGACATATCAATCAAAAAAAATTGTCAGGCATACAAACCCAACGATCTGCAGCGCTGGTTGTAGTCATAAAAATGGTATGAAAAATTTCAGATAACTTTACATTTTTCCAAACGCAAAATCTGGGAAAAGAGCGTGCGTCTGTGTGTCTGTGGATCTGTGTGTCTGTGTCATTTGAGAGACTAAAGAGTCACATTCTAATTAAAAAAAAAATTAGACTATTTTTCTTCAAAATAAGTTGGGAGTCGTTCTATGCACCTAGTTATTAATGGATTTATAATTGATAAATGCAGTAATCGATTAACCAAATAATCAGTTAAATAACGATTAATAAAATAATGGATTAATCACCCGATAGTTAGTTGGAGGGCGTAAAAATCTAGAGGGAAATAAATAATGATTGCATTAAAAAAACAATTGGGTAAATGTTAAATTTATTCATTTTTTAATGCAAATATAATGTAAAACCGTGTTAAACAAAGTGAAATATAATAATAAACGAGGACAGTATGGACAGAAACAATCAAAAATCGATTACTGAAAATAATCGATTTATATTATTAATCAAGTAATCGATTAACTAAATAATAGATTAATCAAATAATTGATTAATTAATGAAATCTATTGACCGAATAATCGATTAATCGATTATTTTCAAAACCAGATTAATCGATTAATTGATATTTGGCCCAGCTATAGTTTCGAAAACAAAAACAAATCAATCGAACACTTTTTGCATGTCACAAATAAAAATAATATAAATTTTACAGGAAGAGCAGCTATTACCTTGTATGATATGAAGAGAAACTATCTCAGAAACCATGGTATCGTCAGATTAAACCAAGTTTCGCCTGAAATGATAAAGTGACACAACAAAATTAATTATGTTAATGCTGTAAAAACCTATAATTCCAGTTCATCTTGCTATAATTCTGTTTTATAACACAACATGATGCAAAATACATACACTAATTTGTCCAGGTGGCTAAATTATAATAAGGACTAGTGTGTCCATGCTTAATGCATAATTATTTTAAGTATTGAGGATAGTATTCAATTTTTTTCTTGGACGTAAATCAAAGTGTGCGTTGGTGGATAAAGTAACCTACATGAACCTGACACCCCACATTAAAATAATGCAATTGTATTGATTGCATCTGATTTATAATAGTTTGTACCCGTTTGTACCACATTTTTTACCTTTTGTACCTCAAGGTGTCCAAATTTAATCCGGGTTTAAAAAATGTTAGCACTCCACCTGAATATTTTTTATGGTTCATGACGGTATTCGAGAGAGGATCGTTTGCACCTAATTGTACCATTTTTCCTTTTGTTTGTACCTCAAGGGGTTGGTTTGTACCAAATTTTCAAGTTTTTTTAAAGGGGTAAATTTCGTTTAAAGAGGTTTTCAAAATCAGGAAACGGACACTGTTTTGTTTTCGTTTGTACCGGTTTGTACACCACTTTTTTTCCTTCGTATTTCAAGTGGTACAAATTTAACCAGGGGTTAAAAATGCCAGCACCCCACTTTAATAATTTATATCGTTCTCGACGGAGAGCATCGATTGTACTCCATTGTATCATTTTTGCTTTGTCTTTGTACATCAAGGAGTACACATTTAACCAGGTGTTAAAAAATTTCAGCACCTCATTTTAATAATTTTAGTCGTTTTTGACGAAATTGGAAACAGTATCGTTTGTACTACCACTTTTGTTTTCATATCCAACTTATGGATAATGTTTTTACTAGATTAAAATCTTTCTCAGATTTTTAATAGATATAAGATATAACTATAATATACATATAAGATAAAACTTTACCGAAAGAGGAAAATCAAATTGTCGGTAAACAATAAACGATCATATTACAAACACCGTAGAGCAACCTATTGTTCAGCATCTATTTATGTGCGCACCGCATGTATCTTACCTTTCTTTCGAAAAGCGGCTTATACTTACATTGGAATACTGTTTCGAATTTTGTAAAAAGCGACTAACATTAAAATGAAGTGCCGAAATTTTTTTAACACCTGGTTAAATTTGTACTCCTTGATGTACAAAGACAAAGGAAAATGGTACAATGGAGTACAATCGATGATCTCCCGAATTCCGTGGAGAACGATAAAAAATATTAAAGTGGGGTGCTAGTATTTTAACCCCTGGTTAAATTTGTACCCCTTGAAATACGAAGGGAAAAAAGTGGTACAAACCTGTACGAAAACAGTATCCACTTCCTGATTTTGAAAATTTCTTTAAACGAAAAGGCTACCCCTGTAAAAAAATTGGAAATTCGGTACAAACCAACCCTTTGAGGTACAAACACAAGGAAAAATGGTACAATTAGGTACAAATGATCCTCTCTCGAATACAGTCATGAATGATAACAAATATTCAAGTGGGGTGTTAACATTTTTAACCCTGGGTTAAATTTGAACACCTTGAGGTACAAAAGGTAAAAAATATGGTACAAACGGGTGCAAACTATTATAAATCAGATATAATCAGAATAATTTCATTATTTTAATGTGGGGTGCCAGGTACATGTAGGTGATAAAGTAGCGCACAATTTAAAAGATCCAGTTAGCCTGGGTAATGCCAAATTGTCACTGATTAACATTTTGAGTATATACGTTAAATTTTGTCAGTAATGATGCTATTTGTTTTGGTTATTTTTATTTGATTTATTTTTATTTGACGTATACTGTTGCTGATTTTGAACTTAATTACCTATGTGTTCCCAATTACCAATTCATGGTAGGTACGCAACATTTTATGTGAAACAGATTAAGTAGGGTAGATTAAAAAAAATAATGATGACGTCAAAAACAAAAACGACCCAAACATATTTTTTTAAATAAAATTGACGAGTCTGTGAATTCCAATAAAAACTGTGAATTTTATGATTACCCTATTATGATTTATAAGTGATAACTAAAAAAAATTGATTCAAACTACTTGACTTTCAAGTCATAGTCAGTGATATTCCTAGAAAGAATCGGAAATATCACAGCAAAAATTAAAGCAGAAGTATAATTCTGTTCGGAGCTGATGACCTTCAAGATAAGTCTAACCTAAAAATTTAGATATCTATTACGGTGATTTAAAACCAGCTTTCTAACAGCCTTACCATATGTTCTGTGATGATAGGCCACATGACAACGTCTGTTTGAAATGAAAAATATATGGTAAAAATGTTGCGTATGAATATGTTTCTACATGTTTCATTCATGTCATGGTAATTTTTTGGTTATATAACACTTAACATTACCATTTTTTATTCTATGACAACATAATTTCCAAACGAATCAATTGTTTTTTTTTGTTCATTTGACTGATACTGGTATAGCTTTTGCAAGCAGTAAAAAAAGTACTAGACAGAGCACAGTTCATTATTAAAATTTGGAAAATGTATTCAAACACCAATGATCTGTGCATTTTCAAAATTTCGGAATGTTTTCATTTTCGAGCTATACTAATGGTAGGGTTTTTTGCTACATTATATTGTCTCAACTGTAAAATCCAAATTCGGACATGCAATAATGATGCACGTGTAGGTTAATAAACATGAAATAAAATTACTAAGAATAAAAAATGCAAAAAAATACTTGCAACAAGAATTTTTTTTGTTTCACCTGAAAACATCGACTACTATGGCTATTAGCGACATACCTTTAGAAACGTTCAAGTCTCAAGATTATTTGGAAACCGGTTATCAATTGGTGCATTTTTTTTCTATTTATTTAACTCATTTGTTCTGAGAGGCTAGGAAAACACGTAGAACAAATGCTGATAAGCAGGTATAATTTAATAAATTCTTTCGATTCGTCTCTTGAAAATATATTAATCCAAAATTTTATTTCAATGCGATTTGTAAGATTTTTAGTTTTATTTATAACTATCCTTTTTACCATAATTGAGGAAAATCAAGACAGATATCTTAAAAGCACAAATTCCATGAAAGTACAGTATTTCTTTGTAAATATGCATGATTACACTTCGTATATACTTCTTATTGAACAAAACAACCAAGCATAAAATAATAATTCTTTTTACGTTAACATTTTAACGTTAAAACAGATGCAGGATGAATACGATATGTAATAAACATAGCAGAATAAGTTGAAAAAATGAAAATTGATGTGTACAAAAATTTTTATTGTCGATTGGAGTGATTTTCTTGAAAGTACAAACTTTCACATCATAGTAGGTTTAGTTTAAAAACATACACTTCAATTAATTTTCAGGCATGTGGTCAAAAATAGCTTACAGACTCGCGCAATTAAATAGTTGGAACGTTCACTAAAACCTAAGTTTCAAAATTATGGGGTGTAATCGTAAAGCAATGTTAGATCTATAACTTAATCAAGTGCGCAAACTGAGCAAAAGAGCTATTGAGCAGGCACTTCGTATTAGGTATACTAACTAATAATTAATCTCAAAGAAAGTTACGACTAAATTTGTACAAAAATGTATTTAAATATGTCAGTTTCTAACAAGTACAATCGACAGAATGTAAAATTAATGAATACAACCTTTTTACCCATTAAAATATATTCAGGTAATTATTGTGTGAAAAATTCCAAGACAAAGAAATATTTTAAACAGTTTTTAAAGGGACTTGATTAATAATTAATATTTGACAGTAAATATTTAAATTCCTGGGAAAATTTTAATTCCCACGGGATCCTTAAGTGTTACAAAAAAATTCACATCCCATTTCATTCACAATTTAGGTGAGTGGAACTTTTTTTCACATAAATAGACCTTTAAATGAGTTCTTAATAAAAAAATCATAAGTATGCGGAAGTCCTGGCATCACGTAAGAACTTTATAGATTTAAAATGGGTATAAGATTTGAATAGTTTTCCAAAGTAGGTAACTAAAAATAGAAATTATATAGCTTTGTTGTGTCTGAGTGGAGAGTTTCACTTCCTAGGTCTATTTATAAATTTAAAGATTTTAAATTTGTGTTGCCTGCTGATGATTCATCATGGAGAGACATTAAGCAAGAATTTTATTAATTCCTAATTTTTTTATACAATTAATTGTCTGTAGGCTCGAAAATGATTCATATTCTTGCGTTTGTTTTTAGAGAGCTATTACGTAATGAGGCTATTTAATTTAATTATATAGATCAGCTTTAATAATAGGAGCTTATGCATAAATCAATAATTAATCATCAGTTAATAAGTTTTAAAAAAATAAATGCGACATACCCCTAAAATAGAACAGATAAATCATAATTTAATGTCCTTCACAAAAACTTCACATCTTGCACAAAAAAATTGTAAATTGGTCCATGTTAAATGCAGAGTTTATGAGAAAAAGAGAAGTAACACAACCAACCAACGTCACCGCACGACTGTCGATTCTGAACGAACTTCGAATCTCATTCAAGAATTCGACTCGAACTTCTAGCTCTAGTTATTACTAAGCATAGAGGTGGAGGTAGGGAGTATATAAAGTACAACTATTTCAAACATTCACCTTAATTTGCTATGAATCGCAGTAAAAAAAACTTACAAAATTTCAGACATTTAATAAATGCCAGAGCGGCTATTGTCCTCTTGTAAAAGGGAACAGGTCGACGGCCGGAATCTGACCGAATCTACATAAGCAACGTCGCGACGCCCCACATTACTAATCCTAAACATAGTATAGGCAAGAAATAGATTAGACCTTTAAATTTGCAACAAATTAGTTCTAATTTTCCACGAAAAATGCTCCTCTTACTATTTGCCTGAAAAACAAATTTTTGTTTTTAATGTAAAACTGGTTTTACCAACGATAGAATTTAGACTTGTAAGAATGAAACACACTTTAATGGGCTGTTTTGCCTGGGGAAAGCTACTTAAGAATTTCTTGGAAGTTTGTCTTACTTTTAATTTTGTTATACTCCTCTGCATGGTAACACGAAAGTTTAAATAACGTTAAAATCACTTAAAATAGAATATTCTTTGAGAAAACGGATGTTAATTGTGCTTATCTCCCATCCATTTTTAAATGAAAACCTTTACTACTTAAAAACAAATTATTTCCCTGATATTACAATGCATTTGTAGTAGTACCTAGTCTACAAACAAAAATTAATTAAGTTCATTTACGTGTTTTATCAAACCCAGGAAATACAAAGCTTCAAGATACTTTTAGCAGTTTTATTACAAATAAATTATTACTCAAATATAATACGATTCAAAAAACAGTAATAGTATTTCAGGATGGAGCGACACTAAATTTAAAGTAATAAAATATATTTAAACAAAAAATGCATAAAATAAAATGTTTAGATTATTATACCATATGATTTTTTCCCGTAAAGTAATTGTCGAAGTCCCTAGCTTCAATCTACCAAAATAAACCATCTCAATGATATAATAGGTTATTCAACATAGGCACGTCATTTGATAAATATCCAGCTTAACGTATGTTACTTTGACCTGATTTTTCGACCTTGAGATTTAACCTAGAAGGTCAAAATAGGAGGTGCACATTTTAAATTAGTGTGCTATCAAATAGCGAAAACAGATTTGAAAAGGGTTAAACCGTTTGTCCTGTTATCGCGGACACTGACACTGACCTTTGACATTAGTAAATAAAATAGGTCATGTGGTGAGGTCAGGGACATATGATCTTATTTTAAATCTCCACTCAAAAGCTTTCGAATGTGATCAGTATTGCCATACATTATTCATTGAAACATTTGATCTTCACATTTGATTCAGAAAGGGTCACCTGCTCAAAGTCATAGGAAATTCCCAAGGCCTGGCCTATGGCCAACTTCTAAGCCAGTCACTGTAAAATAAGCATGTTGTCGTTGATGTTACTTAATTACTCATTTATTTTAAGGTAATTTTTGTATGTATAATGCTGAAGGTTGACGATTTCAAGGTGAAATCGCTAGACATAAATACATGTTAACTAAAAAACCATCCAATGCCGCTACTTCTATAAGATATCAATAATACATTTTAGCCATTTTCATTCATATTTAATTAATTTTTAGACTTACCATGCGTTATATGAATAGACATAAATACATATTAACTTAAAAAAAAATTCCAAGGCCGACCGCTTCTATAAAATATCAATAACACAGGGCCATTTCAAAATTTCATCCATTACAATTCACGAATCCTCCATTTTATGTTGAAGGTGACTTTTTTACAATCTCGAGGGCGTTATTTAGATATTGAAAAAATTTGAACTAACACTATTATTTTACCTAGCATTTAATTTTACTCCTTAATGTATTTTGTTTTTTCCGAGGCCAAATTAAGTCATAGGAAATTCCCAAGGCCAGACCTATGGCCAACTTCAAGGCTAGTTGAAGGTGACTTTTTCTCAAGGTAAAATAAATATGTTGTTGTTATTAATTACTCATTTATTTTAAAGTAGTTTTTGTATATATAATGTTGAAGGTTGACTTCAAGGTGAAATCGCTAGACCTAAATACATGTTAACTTTAAAAAAAAATCACAAGGCCACCACTTCTATAAGATAGTACTGATTGATAGAGTACGTGGAACTACCCAAACTAAGATATCGAACGTGCAGGGTGACTTCATGCCAGGGAGAGGATATGTTGATCACATGGTTACGCTCCAGTAGGCGATCCAAAAGTGTTTAAGTCTAAAGAAGAGAAAGCATATGACCGACTGAATAGGGAGAAGCTGTGGGAAATATTAAATGAGTATATGTAAGTATAGGTTTAATATACGGAATAAGGGCAGTGTATAACGGTAGCCGGGCATGTGTTAGGGTGAGAGGAGGTGTGAGTGAATACTTGTATATTGAGCAAGGAGTGCGACAAGGCTGTGTGATGTCACTATTGTCGCTGTGGCTGTTCAATGTATACATGGATAAGTGTGTTAGGCAAGCATGTATCGATATAAATGGTGTTATAGTTAGTAACGTAAATGTACGAGTTCTGGTGTATGCAGATGACACAGTCTTATTAAGTAAGAATGGGAAACTTCTCTGAGGAAGTTCGATATAGTCTGTGACAGCATGAACCTAAAGGTAAAAGTGAACAAAACAAAGATTGTGTTGTTCAATCGGGAAGGTGGAAATTGTGGAACAAGTGGACGAGTTGATATATCTGGGTAGAATGTTTACTGCAGATGATACAATGGCTAGCGAGATGGGATGACGGGTCAATGCTGGAAGGAAAGTGATTGAAAGTATATGAACGATAATGAAAAACGAAAGCATGAGTGCAGCTGCGAAACTAGTGATCTATAATGGCGTCAGTACTGTATGGAAGTGAGACATGGGTATGTCAAAAAAAGCACGAAAGTAAAATAAATGTCATGGCGAAGAAAAGACGATGATAGGTAGGTATAAAAGTAGCACACTACGTTGGTTTGGTCAGATCGAAAGAATAACAAAGCAAATTTATGTGGGTAAACTTACAGGTAAAACTTGGCTGAATGCAGTAGAATGCACGATAAAAGAAAGGAGTTTTAAAAATAAAAGGGCATGTATGAATTTTACGGAAGCTAGGGAGGTATGCAGGAATATCTCTTTCAAACTATGAAGTCGTTACATTTACTCACACTGTCTCAGCAAAAACAAAGTATTTTCCGTCCAGCGGTCTAGCAACAATGTTACTGCCACCTAGCTCAGCAGCAAAACATTACAAAACGCAATCATATTTGGTTGAATCCATGAGAGCAACCATTTCATTCAGGAAATAAACACCTCTAAACACAGAATATATATATATATATATATATATATATATATATATATATATATATATTGAAAATCGGTTCTTGTGGCACCGTGAAACTAACCGAAGAAGTGGCACCCGGAATTTTGTATAGATAAAGTTACGTTTAAGTACCAGTATATAAAAAAACGTGTATATGCGATCCGGCACCTTATATATACTGACTGGGTGGGAGGTCTGTGATGCACTGACGTCACAAACAACTTTTGTGCAAGAATGCAGGCAACGGGATTTTTTAACACATGCGTTTGCAAAAATTATAAAATAGATTTTATGCTTTTGTAAAATCTTCGACAACCTTTTCCCGTTATTCTAAAAATTGATTTAAACCTGCACTTTTTTTGATAATCTTTCAGGTTGAAAAACTATTTCATTGTTAATAAATAAATTACGCTCCTTCAGAAAATCCTTTTCAGCAGTTTACTAATTAGTTTTGTAGTCACTCGCGTGAGATTTTGAATAACAAGCACTTCGTAATAATTAAATCCCTAATTTATAATTTTATGAAAATGTAAATTTTCACCATATTCACACATATTAAAATACTTATCTTTTTGGGTTTTTATGGTGTATTTGTATTTTAAGTTATACAATCTAAACGTTTCAATAACACTTACAGTTATTTTCGTCAGTAGCAGTATTATTTATTAATAAAACAGTTTGACAACGTATCCAAAAATTTAAATTCCGCGTTAAGCAGTATTACTTTAGATGTCAAAATTAGTCAGATTATCTTTGTAATCTTTCAATAATTTAGATTGTGCAGAAATACCTAACACCAATTACGTAACTATACCTTTCATATCTAAACTTTCACAATCAGTACAAAAGTAACAATAACATAAAAATTATAATACACTTTAACAATACTCCAACAGAAAAGACAAAACATAACAAATCAAATGTCGTTTACAAAATTGACTGCCATAATTGTCACAAGTGTTATGTAGTACACACATTTTTGAAGACATTTCAAATAAACTAGAATGCGTTTAAGCTTTAAAGATTCACTAAACGCGAACGTACGGTGAACAGTAAATTATCAAACGTGTATGATTCTCACTGTTAACTCTCGATATATGTTTTGTTAATATTTATAGTATACTTGTTAATTAAACCACAGAACCTCTCTCTGGAGGGGATTGATGTGCGTCTTGTATTACGATTAAATCCAGAAATTTTGTTGGTAGGAGGTGAATATTTGTTTCGCTGTGATAGATTGTTAACAAATCAAAATTTCAGTAACGCATTTGTATGAGTTTCTAATCCACGGAGAAAAAAGCAGATACATTTCTCTATCATACTGTTCAAATGTCTTCATAAAAGCTGATGGTTAAATCTAGAAATGCATAACACTGGTAAATGGTTTGAGGTTCCAAAACAATAAATTTTAAAAACTAAATTTTGAAACAGTAAATCTTATGTGTTGCTTAATTGTCTTATGGAGTTAAGTAAAGTATGGTCTATTGTTTCCATATTCAAGTCTTTTATACAAAATTCTTTAAAGCGTACGCCAGAAAGAGATTTTGGAACTGGTATACGCATCTTTCTCATGCCATTCTTAAAAAGATTTTTTGCGTTTTTAGTTGTGCTCCATTTGTAGTAACTACGGCAGCGATACTTTCTACGCCGCACCACAATAAACGTCTTTACTAACAACAATTCTGTAAGTTAAGTGCTAATAATTCCAATTCTATACTACGCTTAGAGAGGTAAATATGGATTTGCACAAAAAATGTGCTTAATTATTTTCAAATATTTAACTAATTTTAAAATTGTGAAGAACAAGTTGTAGTGGTAACGCACTTTGGTATTGGGTTGAAAAGCTGATAATAATAAAATTTGCACGACTGTGCAGAACTATCGGCAAACTAATAAGAAAACAATCAAAGATATGAAAACAGATAAGTCATAGAACATGTCTAGTAAATTCTTCAGTTGAACTACAATGTCATTAAGCACATACACAACTGAAATACTTTTTTACTTACTCCATCTAACGTTGGCGAATAACATTATACACAATGATATAAATAACTTAGAATGTAAGTCCAGAAAATATAATCTTAGCTTAAATCCTTCTAAATCTATCTTTATTATTTTTGACAGGTTCAAAGAAAAAATACAGAATGACTTACAAATATTAGTTAGTGATGTAAATCTTAAATGCTCACAAGTGGTACGAAACTTGGACTTAGAAATGGACAATAACCTACCATTTCAAGAACATGTTACTAAATGTGTTAAGAAATCGCACTCTAGTTTAAAAAGTTATTTTCTCATCACCATATACTACCGCAAGCATTAAAATTACAATTAACCGAGTCACTCGTAGTAAGTCGTAAACCTTAGATTTAAAAGACTAATTTCGCCTCCATCTTTTCGAACAATATCGATCATTTACATATAACATCTATTCCTTATATAATAAACTGTTGCCGTCTCTCAAAAGCCAATCATTATCCAAATTTAGATTTTTGCACAGACAACTGTTGTTAACATCGCAACCATAATTCATTTCAATTCAAATTTAAATTCCATATCTGTATATTATTCGTTTTGCACAAAGCTAGCCTTTATCTTTATCTCTTTTTGTTATGTTATAATTTAGGGTTAAAACTTAGATCAGTTTTACTACCT
Organism: Vesta saturnalis; assembly: GCA_036346205.1. Lineage (NCBI taxonomy): Eukaryota > Metazoa > Arthropoda > Insecta > Coleoptera > Lampyridae > Vesta > Vesta saturnalis. The sequence continues at coordinate 2,215,598 of JARFJB010002364.1, read as the reverse complement.
TTTAACCTTTTTTTTGCAATTATAATTTATAATTTAAGCGTACGTTAATAGTAGTATTACTTTCCTACTTTTTTATTACAAAAATAAACATTATTATACCTCATTAAGTACATCTTGCTCATTAAAATACTTTAAACTTGTTGAAAGTACCTAATTATACAAATTACAAGAATTTGGTAATCTTTCAATATTTGTTGACAGCTATTTCAAAGGTCTGTTCTTTTGTTTACTCTAATGACCATATGATAAGCAAGCAATAATGGAATAAAAGACAGGAAATTATTAATCTCGTATGTTTATTGGAATTTACTTAATTCTGTAGTTAATGATAAGAATCTTGTCGACCAGCTTCAACCGTTAAGCATAGATACCTGAGGTAATTAAATGCTAAAAATAACATAAACGATAACTACTTTAATTTTGTCTTGAAGTTTGTAAAATTGTATATATACAAGCAACAAATGACACAAATTGGAGCAGTGAACAAATTAAATAGTAAAATATCATAAAGACAGCTATTACAATTTTATTTTATTTTAATAGTTGCAAAATTGTAGGTAAGCAGATTAAAATTGCCGGAACGTAGTAAACAAAGACAGGAAATGATTAATTTATTAAAATTTACTTAATACTTGTGTTAATGATAAGAGAGATTTACGGATCTATTTCAAATGTTAGTTATACACAAATGACTCATTTACATAGTAAAAATAATGTAAACGATAGATATTTACATGTAACTTAATCTTGAAGTTTAATATATATTGAAATATATTTTTGATTTCTCCAATGATCATACTAAAATGAAAGCAAGTCATAATAAAAAGTAAAGGTTTTATTAAATCTGATAACAATAATGAAACAAAAGAAAAGAAATTAATCACCTTTAATATTTATTTAATACTATCGCTAAAGATAAGAGAATTTCAAATTTTAGGTATACATTATTAAATAAATTAAAAAGTGAAATAACGTAAAAGATAACTTCAAATTTACTGTAAAATTGTATGCATGCAAATTAAAAAAGTGATACACAAACAACAGGAAATCATTAATTTCTAAGATTTATTTAAACTTACTCAATAATTTTGTTGGTGATAAAATAGTTTTTCCGCCATTAAATTAGTTAGCGTGTTTAAATTTAATTTTATTAAAGTCCTCAAATTCTATGCATGCAAATTACAATTACTGAAAACTAAAAAAAATTAAAAATTAGGTTCTTATGTTTACTACAATTTCAATAGTTAATTAGTTATAATACAATGTAAAGCTTTGTTAAAACTGGTAACACAGGTAGAATAAAAAAACGAAATTAATAGTCTCTGACATTTATTGAAATCTTGATATTTTACTGGATTATAAACGTGTTTTGTTGATCAACATCAAATGTTAGGCGTCCACAAATAAGCTAATTAAACAGAACAGCGTTACATATTAAAATATAATTTTTTTAATACTTTGAATCGTAAAGGATGTAATTTACAAATTTTAAACATTTTTTCAAGCGAAAGATATTATCTCCAGTAATAAATGAAATACAAAGGGTCATAAAAGGGGAGACCTGAAATAAACAACAACTAGTTGACCTTGTAACGCACGTGGTTTTAAGTGTGTGGTGCGACAACGTAAATGGCGCTACTAAGACCGAACTCTTATACTTTCCGATGGAAGCGCCGTCTTCAGATCTACAGCGTCAACTAAAATCGCGAGTTTATAGATATACGTTCGTTATAGCACCCTCACCAAATTTTATATTTAAGTACATGTAGTATGGTAGTACCCAATACGAGGCAAAACGAACTGGCACCTATAAAAGGTGCCACAACGTATATACTGGTGCGATAACAAACGTATATGCTACAAAATGGTGCTACTAGGAAGGTTTATATACATACATATATATATATATATATATATATATATATATATATATATATATGTGGCTTTTCTTTTGCATTATTAATTTCAAAAACGAATGTTACGTTAATTTAATATTTTGATGATATAGTTGGCCATGAAACCTATAAACTCAGTATAAACGCGCATTTTATTGAACTTCCAAGATATATTTGAGTATTAAAAAAGGGATACTAGATTCTTACTGTTTTATTATAATTATAAATATGTAAATACGCGATTATAATAAATCTATGGACTTTTACGCAGAAATGAAAATTAGGTACAATAGATTTTGAAACATATTCAAGCTTTATGAAAATGTAAACTTTCACCATTAACACTCATAATAAAATACTTATCTTTTTTGGGTTTTTTTAGTGGTGTACTTTAAATTATACAGTCTAAACGTTTCGATAACACTTACAGTTATCTTCGTCAGTAGTAATGTTTGTTAAAAATTGTTAAAGATGTAGTAAACAATTTTGTCAAATTTGAATCATTTTCTAAACCCAGGTCAAAAAATATAATAAATAAAATCGTGAGAATGATGAGGTTACCGTTTTAGTCAGTGTGGAGGGTAATATAATAAATTGCAGAACTATAGAAAGTAGTATTGGAGTTTAGAAAACAAGAATCCAAAGAATACTTCACCATCATAAATATAAACCATATATATTAGGCGTGTTCAACATCTACATCCTGGCGACTCTGAACGTCGGTTAATATTTTGCAATTGGTACTTGGGAAGAAATGTCATATGGTCAGACGAGGCACATTTTAGCAATTCAGGTGTTTTAAACGCACAATAGCAGACTCTGGTCTCAAGAAAATCAACACCAAATATTCCCCAAAGACAATAAGGGCGTTTTGGACTAAACGTTTCCTGTTTTATTAGGTTCAAAATAAAATTTGACATTTTCGAAGGGAACGTATTCGCCCCTAGATATTTGGACATTTTAGAAATGGTTTTGCCTGAATTATTAGTTGACATTCCTTTAGCTCGCTTGAACCAAATTAATTTGGCTGGAGCCCCATCTCACAATGCACAAATTATACGCCCGTTTTTGGAAAACGAAAAGATGGTCTCCTAGACTAGGTCTCCGGACTTGTCAGTCTTAGATTTCTTTTTATGGGGTTACTTGCAAAACAAAATATACCAAACTGAATATGATAACATTGAACGTCTGACAAATGCAGTTAGAGAAGCTTTCAGACCTTTACAAGATCATCCTATTATAATTAATGCTATAGAACGAATTGGAAGAGTGTGTGAAGCATGTATAAGACAGAGTGGTCATCAGTTCGAACATCTCTTTTAGTAATTCATAATAGGCTTGTAAAGTTGTAGGTATTATGTTTAGTTTTTAATTTTGTGTTTTTACATAAAACTTCCTAACCCTTAATCTTGTTTTTTCATGGACTATATCATCAAAACGTTACATTAACGTAACAATCATTTTTGAGGTTAATAATTATACTAAAGCAGTAAGAATCTAGTAGCCCTTTCTGAATAATCAAACATATCTTGGATTTATTATAATTTATTATAATAGCCTATTTACATTTTTATAATGATAATAAAGCAGTAAGAATGTAGTAGCCCTTTTTTAATACTGAAATATATCTTGGACGTTCAAGAAAATACGGGTTTATACTGAGTTTATAGGTTTCATGGCCAACTATATCATCAAAATGTTAAACTAACGTAACATTCATTTTTAAAGCTAATAATGCAAAAGAAGTGCCGCACAATATATATTTTTTGAAAACTGAGTGTAAGCTCTATTATATAATAAAATATATACAGGGTGTTCTATTTAAAAAAACAAAACTTTGGTTTATTGCGAAAAAACTGAGTTTTTGTGGGGAAAACTATGCACGCCACTAAATTTTACGGAAAATTCTATATAAAACCCACTTTTCACCATTTCGATAAATTACAAGGTAAATGAGTTATGCTTAAAATGTATAGTACTAAGAGGACTATGACAATCCTATTTGTGGCATCTTTCGTTTCACGGAAAAGTAGAACAGGGTCGCGAAAACCGAATCTATCTATTTTTGCTCGCTACAGTTTCAACCAAAATGGAACACAGTGTACAGTATTGTATATACAATTCAGGGTTTGTTTAATATATTCCTTCTAAATAATAGTAGTTTATTTGGAACAGAATGCGAACCATATCAAACAATACATCTTATTTTGAGTACTAAAAATCGGTAAACCGTATTTAATGTATCATTACTTATTCTAGAAAAGTTAAAATCAAAAAATACCTACTTCTTTACAATAACAATAAGACTACAGTTTAATGATTATACAAATAGTAATATAAATTATAGAATAATACCTTCACCATCGCTATAAATTACTCCTATTGCAAAATTCATATCAACATATGAAAACGTAAACTTTCACCAGTATTATACATTTTAAAATACTTATCTTTTTTGGTTTTTTTAATGGTGTATTTGCATATTAAAGTTATATAATCTAAACGTTTCGATAACATTTACAGTTATCTTCGTCAGTATTAATATTATCTATTAACATTGTTAAAGATGTTGAACGAATTTTAATAGATAATACTACTACTGATGAAGATAACTGTAAGTGTTATCGAAACGTATAGATTATACACACGCAGTCACGCACGTGCTTCACTTACGCTCGAACGCATGCACGCACGCACATAAGTATACGCACACGTTTCAATGCCATTCAACCTTTCTTCGTTTCTTTCATGGTTAGTCAAGAATGTCATGTATGCATAATCTATTATGAGATGAGCGCGTTATCGTCTAAAATGTGATAATACATTGCCAAAATGAAAGCGCTCTCATAATTTAATTGTTTTTAACACGTAGTAAATGAATATGAACAGCTTGGTTTTTACCACGGTCTTTTTAAGTTGACACACACACAAGGTAGATATGCTGTAAACAAATACAATTTTTGAAATTTTTTCTACTCGGATTATTACCTACTAAAAGGAACCGCCGTCTCTGTCAATCAGAAATAAGATAAATAACTGCAATATCACTTAAGATGACAGCAAGTTTATGTACTGTTCTAAAACAGAGATCTGCTCCACTTAGCTATAACCTCACTTAACATTATAAATTTGTTTTAACCTGGAAGGAAAATAATGAGAATAAATGTGAACACATACAATAGTTATTTTCGTAACTAGTGCGCTGTTTACACATTTCTTGGTGCGAGGCTGTTCCTTTTTACCCGAGGCGTAGCCGAGGAATAAAATATAAGGCGGAACACCAAAAATGTGACAGCGCACGTGTTGTGAACAAAATTTTTTGTAATCGTTCACATAAAATAAGAAAAAAATTAAATTTTGAAATATTTTATGACAAATAGTAACGATTACAACAAAATTATTAAGTGAATACTTTTAATCACAGCTAGCTTTCTGCAGCTGCCTCAAATCGCACAAAGTGTGACCTGTAGAAATTTGGATATGTGTCACTAATAGTTGTACGGAAATATATCACGAGGTAGACGATATCATACAAGTGGAAAATGTGACCCAATCTGCAGTATTAATGAGCCTTCATACAACTCGTTTGATAACGATTCTGTGAAAACCACAATTAAGAACAAGCATACTATATTGAAACAGCAGGAGAAGATTATTGTAGTTATCTTTCATAAAGTTGGTGATGAAGTTTGAGGTATATCTTGAAACATCCACAACTAGACGAGAAAGAAAACATCATCTTCCCTTTGACCACTACAAGGATTTAAAACAAAACTTGTTCTAGGTCTACAGAACAAGCACAAAGTTGAGATGAGTTAATTGTTAAAAGTGTGGCGAGAAATGCGAAGATACGATTTCAATTAATATCATAATTATTATTAAATTATAGAAAATCGACTGACAATGAACCGGATTGACAGCACGGTAGCTACGACACTATTTTATATTACAAAATTGCATAGTCGAGTGGCATGTTCTTGTTCATCACAAACATATACTAGGGTGGTTTGACGAAAGAGTGACTTTTCAATAAAAAAACTTGTTTTAAGGCAAAAATATATTTTGTTTTTCTACATAATTTCCTTTTAATTCTATACACTTATTTCAACGGCTTTCCAACTTTTTTATACCTTCAGAAAAATATTTTTTTGGAAACTCTGCATCTGCCGTTGCTTCCATTACTTCTTCATTTGCATGAAATCTCTGTCCACCGAGCCACTTCTTCAAGTTTGGGAACAAGAAGAAATCACTTGGAGTCAGATCTGGCAAATATGGAGGATGGGGCAGCAATTCATAACCCAATTAGATGCAATAACAGACGAATGAGAGGGCGCATTATCATGATGGAAAAGAACTTTCTTTTTGTTTAAACGTTGTCGTTTATTTCTTAATTCCGCACCAAATAATAAGTTGGAATAACACTTGCCAGTTATAGCTCTGCCCTTCTGCATGTAATCAATAAGGATTACCCCTTGAGAGTCCCAAAAGACCGTGGCCATAACTTTGTTGGCAGAAAAACGGTTTTTGCCTTTTTAGGGGCACGTTCATCCGTAGAAGTTCATTGTTTCGACTGCATTTTCGTCTCAGGTGTGTAACGGTGAATCCATGTTTCATCCACGGTAACGTATCGACGAAATAATTCGCTTGGATTATGCTTCAACTTAACCAAACAGTTACTTGAAATCAAAACACGTGTATGCATTTGTGCTTCTGTTAACAAAAACACGGCACCCATCTTGCACTTAACTTTTTCATATTTAAATATTGATGCAAGATATTATGCACTCGTTCCGTTGAAATACGCAGTTTCATTAGCTATCTCTCGCACTTTAACTCGACGATCACTTTTTATGATGGAACTGACTTTATCGATCGTCTTTTGAGAGGTAACCGTATTCGACGGTCCTGGACGTTCCGCATCTTCCGTGCCCATATGGCCACTTTTAAAACCAGAAAACCACTTGCAAAGCATTCCATGGGACGAAGCAGATTCACCGTAATATGTGCGTAATTTCTCTTCTGTTTGTTTGATGTTTTTTCTGAGTAAAAAAATAATGTTTTATTAAAACATGAAATTCCTTTTCATTCATTTTTAATTAAATACCAAATGTGTCTTGTTTGATTGACTGTCAAACATAAAGTAACTGGCGGATTTTCACGAAATTTTGACATAGGGCTACTTAAAGATGGCTGAAGTATTCAACATAATATCGTCACGTTAGGGTTGCCAACTTTTGAAAAGTCACACTTCCGTCAAACCAGCCTCGTATACCTAATGTAACCAGCCAATGGGCGTATGAAAACAGCTCTCTTGATGTTTTAAACACGACATTATGGTATAGAAGGTGATGCAATCGACATTTTACTATAGCTAAACCGACATATGACCCCATCAATCATCCCAATCACATAATTTTAAAGGATGCAATTATAAATGTGACAGTGTTCATGATCTTGGCTTAAATGTTGAGAAAAATTTAAACTTAGAAACAAACATTGCGCAAAAATGTAGCATAGGCTGCATGAAGTTTAAGAACATCTTGCCAGATGACGTCAAACGGAAATTAGTAAATGCACTTATTTTGAGTCATCTTAATTCCTGCAGTTTAATGTACTGTTGTATGCGTTACTCGTTTCGGATTAGTCGTAATGAACATATCACTCCATTTTATAACGATTTAACTTTTTATATGCAAAACTGCTGTATACTATTATATACTTAAGAGAACCGTCATATCTATATGATTTATTAACTAAACGTTTTGATATACATAACCTTGCCTTGAGAAATGTTGACTTATTTCAAATACCGTAACATAAAAGTAATAAATTCAAATCTTGTTTTTTATATACTGCGCCAGAGCTTTTAAACAACTGTGTAAATATATTCAGAACTAATTCATTTTCTACATTTCAGTGTAACTACAGAAACTACCTGATGAATCTCCAACGAAACAGTGTGTAACTTCACCTACGTTAATGTGAACAAACAGAAGGGGAAATGTGAAAAACGGTTTTGCCTATCGTTTTCCTGTTGAATGCATTTATTTCATTTATTTAGTTATACCCAGTTTATTTTTATAATTGTTCATTTTTATTTGTGTATTTCTCTTTTATTTTGTTTATCTTTATACAGCATTCAATAAATATGTTTATTATTATTATTTTACGTGTGCGCATGCTAACAGGCGAGCAAACGGGCGGGCGTGTGTGTGCGCGTGTATGTGTATGTGGCTCTGTGGAGGTATGTTAGTATCCACGATAACTACAGAATAACAAAACCTACCTGATTGAAATTTCGTATTTAGGCTTGATTTAATTTCTTCAGCAGCTGATTAAACTTTGGGAGAAATCCAGCGGCGGAGAGAAAGAGTTTATGAGGCGCACTTTTTGGTTTTTATGAAATATTTATGAAACATCTGCATGCTTCAAATATGTAAAAATAACGGGATGTAGATCTTATATATAATATATATAATATAAATTAATTATGTTCTATGCAAATTTTTGACACTAATTTAGCATAAAAAAATCCTAAGGTAGAATTTAAATTTTAAATTTTAACTTTCCAAACCAACGGAAGTTATAATAGGGCAGTCAAAAAAATAGAACTGGAAATATCCGTTTTGAGTTCCACTGAGCCCAAAACACGCACACGCACATGCAGGCGCGCACGCACTCACTCACTCTGTCACCCCGCTCCCAACCAACCACCCCAAGTAGTCATATATGGCCGGTTCTTAACTAATTCAAGATCACTCGCGGTCTGGTTAAATGGTTCTTATATTGACATATATTGAGTCACAGTCAGAAAGTTGTTTAAGTTTAAGTTTTCAAGGCTACATGTCTTCCCGCGTGGTTTCAAGGATGCAGATTTATAATAAAATGCTTGCTTGGCTGCGCTTCATTCAGTAACAAAAATGTCAACAGTAGTACCCACGACATAAAGTGAGAGTAAGAGAAAATATTGAGTATAGAAGAGAGAAGGAACATATTGGAGGAATTGGTAAAAAATTAAGGAATTAAAGCTAGATTTAAGGATGTTCGAAATAAATAGGAAAATGAAGAAGCTTTGAGTTGGCAATAAATAAAAGACAAAAAGCATGTATAATTTTTAATCGTTAGTGATGATGTTTAATAGATGTGTACCTAAAAAAAGTTTTTAAAAGAAAAGAAAGATAAAATGAAATACAAGTTTAGTAAATTGTAAAACCGTTCCTGAAAATAAACACGTATGTTAAGTAATAAACAAGAAAATTTATTTTTAAAATGAGTTGTATGGAGAGGTAATAAATATTTACAAATATGTTCATCTGGTAAAATAATTAAGGATTCAAAGCTAGATTTAGTGTTTTTTTTAAATAAATCTAAAAATGAAGCTGTAGCAATTTAGTGAAATGCAAAAACATTTCCGAAAATAAATAATTTTTATCATGTCTTGTGTGTATAAGTAATAAATAGTCAAACTAGCGAGTATTTACAAATATAAATCAGCGACACAATGGGTTCTGGAGATTAGATTCGCAACAGATTTAAATGAATAAAGTAACATTAAAAATTATAAGCAACGCTTATACCCTTCTAGTTAATTGACACAAGTGTTATGTTACTTTTTACGCATCGTATTATCACACATTACTTAAGTTAAATGGAATGTCTCACGAGAACATGTGAATCAAATTTAATAATTTATAATATTTTGATTGATTGTATTTTTAATTTTATATTCAAATTCATTAATATATTTAAAATCACATAAAAACTTCAGCGTTTGTATGAACATGCGAATTAAATTTCTTATAAGAAATATACTTAACTTAAATAACTAAATCATATTCTGAATCATTTCCTTGTTTTATTTACAAGATGAATTTAAAAAAACGGATAAATTTTAAAATATGAACTTATACAAATTTATGAGAATTATATTTATAATAATTTATAGGAGACAAGATATCACTGTATGTATAGGAGACAGGATATCACTGTATGTAACTTCATCTTATATTAGAAATTAAGCTTATGGAAATATATTTATAATAATGTATAAAGATACTGTATTTCACTGCATCTTACATTTAATTTTATGTTAAGTAGAATTTTCATTAATAATATGATTTTAATTATTAACTTAGAATTTCAAAGCAACTGTTTTATAACTCGCCCTTCTACGTATTATGAATTATTTCCTTAACACTTAAGTAGAACAGAGGTACCTTGTCCGCCAGTTTATTGTTGTGACGTCACAAGCCCCGCCCACTAGGACACCTCAACTTCCAATTTTGACCTTGGGAATTCCCAAGGTATATATCACTCACTGTCGTCAACTTAATTGATGCTCTGCTAGGCTGCCTACCGAAGCGAAAATGTTTCCCCAATTCAACATTTTGCATTCACGGAAAAGGTACAATTTGCAATTTATGCTGATTTAGAAAGTATTTTAGAAAAGTGTACAAATTTATCATGCTTTGAAGGTAATACTCTATTTCATTCCAAACATCTACCATTCAGAATTGCTTACTATTTGAAGTGTTCATACAATGATTCTTTATCACGACTTAGGCTTTACAAAGGAAATTATTGCATTCAATGGCTTGCTAAAGAACTTCAAAGGTGGCATATTGGTCAATCGGAATAATCAATGAAATAATACCTATGGATACTTTAGGCACCAGTCAGGTTCAACACTTTGAAAGTGCCACGGTTTCTCAAATTTTTGAGAAACCATTTTCTGATTATGATGGAGACTATAACAGTTTTACTGTAGCATTTCGAGCAGCATCACATCAGAAATGTAACCTAAACTAAAACCTGTTGCCTGTTGTATTTCATAATTTATTAGGTTCGATTCACATTTCATTAGGCTTTTGTTGTCAGTAATAGAAGGCACTAAACTTAATTTTAGATTTATTGACTCTTTCATATTCATGAGCAGTAGTATTGAAAAATTGTCAAACTATTTTGAAAATAATAAAAAAATTATTAATAAAGTTAATTGTAGCAACGCTGAAGAATTTTCATTGCTATTTCGTAAAGGAGTGTTTTTCTATGAGTATGTTGATACTTGGGATAAATTAAGCGAGACTAGCCTCCCTCCGAAGGAAGCATTTTACAGTCACCTTAATAATGAAGGACTCAATGATAAGTTTTGTACATGCGGTTAATATTTGAAACAAATTTAATATTAAATCATTGAGGGAATATTCCCAAAAAGGTATGTTCTACTGTTGGTTACATTTTCGAAAATTTTCGGCAAACTTGTTTAAATACTTACAAACTTGATCCCCAACTCTATTGTACGGCCCCCGGTTTAGAATTCGATGATATGCTTAAAATACACAAGTAATTTAATATTTACAGACATTGATATGCTAATGTTTATTGAAAGGGGAGAATTAGAGTTGGTGTGGTTCAATGAGCTAATCTTTATTGATCTAGGATCTTTCATCCAATCTTCACTATTTCACAAATAACTAATTATTCCTAGAGCAAAGCACTTTATCTATCAGGTACAAGTCAGGATAATTTGCTTTTGTAATTTGTGTTCATAAAACCCTTCCTGTACAGATGTTTCACTAGACCAATTGGGTGTGTATCCTTTGGTAGAAATACTTTAAAATTTGTGTAATTATTTTTTTATTTGCGTTTTTGAGTATCTTTAAGGTACATTATGTCTAGTAAGTAACAAAATGTTTAAAAAAAATTTTGGCCTCTCATATCGTATTTTCTACACTTTAAATTAAAGTAAGTATCCCAAAAACGAAGCCATAAATAAAAAATTTGCCAGGGTATTTTTTTTTTCTAAATTAAACAGTTAGTTTGTGTATTTCATTTCGGAGAAAGTTTGTTCACAAAGATAAGTAATGCCAAAGGCGGAGAAAAACCACGAGTATGCAAGCGATCAAATTGTGTGAGTGGAAGACAAAATTCCAGCAATGATGAATTTAAGTTGTGAGTGGAGACATAAAATTCCAGCAATGATGAATTTAAGTATTTTTCTTTATAAATGTCGCTACACTGCAAATCAATCATTTCAATTTGAAGTTCTAAGGCAAGGGTTTCTATATCGGCGTTAAAAGGATTTTTAAAAATCTTGATATCGTCTGAAATTGCACCAAAATCAGAAAAATTAGACTCAACAATTTTTTTTTTAATTCACCTAAAGCTTCCATTGCGAAATCCACCGGAAATGGAGTTTACTGACTGAATGTTTGGCATGTATTAAAATGCGTGAAGCATTTTTTGTCGAAATGACTTAATATAAGTGCATAAATCAGGTAAAAAACTTTTCTCCTTATAATTTTAAATTATGGTTAATCAAATGTTCAGTTAAATCTGCATAAACATATAACCACTCATTGTCTTTTAGCTCAACCAGACAGCGATTTCTTTCATTCAGGAAATTTTCGATTATTGCTCGGAGCTCAAAAAATCGTGTTAGAACCTTTCCGCAGCTAAGTGAGCGTACTGCGGTGTAATACGATAATCCATTTTCTTCAATCTCTTCAATAAATTCACGGAATTGACGATGATTGAGCGCATGTAATCTGATATAATTAACCGCTGACATGACTGGCTTTAAAACTTCCGACATATCTAAGCGTTTTCCACAGAAAGACTGTTGACGAATGATGCAATGTACGATTAATGGTTCCGAACCACCGTCATTTTCTGAGGCCTTGAATACGAGAGCAACCACACCTGTTGTTTTTCTGAACAGCATTTTCAACTCCTTCTCTAGTGGTCGCACCGTGAATGTTGTGAATGTCAAGAAGCTCCTAACAAACTTCATAATTTTTATCTATACCCCGAATGAAAACTAACACCTGAGCGGTATCTGAAACTTCCGTTGACTCGTCCAGTGCCAAATAATTGTCACACAATTGAGCTGATATATTTTCTGTAATGTCATCTATTCTTCGAGCCACTGTGTTTGCTGACAAACTGATGCTTTTAAATAAATTAACTTTTTTTGGACACATTTCTTCTACTGCTGCAATTATACAACTCCTAATATATTAATTCGCCGTCAGTAAATGGCTTCCCATATTTCGCTATTGAATAATCCACGCGGAAACTAGCACAAGTTGCTGTTTTTGTTAGGTATTTACTCTCTTAAACAGCTGTTGCTGAGATTTTAACCGTCGTTTCAAGTATTCAAATTTCTCTTAATGTAGACTTGTGGTAGACTTGGGAGTAATTTTGAGAATGCTTACTCTCTTAATGACGTCTTATATTGTATTCTTTGAGGACAGATATTGTTTCATTACAAATTATACATATTGCCTTCTTACTTGACTACACTGTATTATTACTAAGAAACCGTGATAAAGTATATCGCGAAATAGCGTCGCACCTTATTTCGTTTTTAGAAAGTCCTGTCGGTATGTTCTGTCGTCTCCCGTAGTTATATACGAGGGTCATTCAATCGATTTTCGCCAAAATAATGTATTTTTGGGTTGCTGCATGATTTAAAAAAAAGAAATATATACAGGGTGTTTAAAAAAATGTGGCCCGTTGCTAGGATAGGTAGAACACTGAAAAATAAGTTTGCTTAGTTAAAACTTTTCGAAACGGCATCCGTATTCAAGATACAGGGTTTTAAAAACTACTGGCAACGTTGTAATGAAATTTTGTATGAATATGTTTTGGAAGCTGACACATCCCATGAATTTGTTTTTATATCTGGCTCTCATAGAGGGCGCTAGCTACACGGTTCGTAACGAGTAGTTTTAAACATAACTCTTTTGAGGTTAGATTGTTTAGTACCAATTTTAAGTGAACTTAAAGATCATTCAATTTTACACCAAAAGGGTACTATTGGTAAAACACGGCACTGTGTACCGTTTTCGGAATATTTTGATTTCAAAATGATGAAGTAATAACTGAAGCTGGCGTAAAGTAAGTATTCTTATTAAGCCAAAACAACATTATTCTAAGGCTAAAGTTATTAATTAAACAATGAATCACAATAAGAAAATTAAAATAAGTTAGACTAAAATAATGAAATATTCAATCAATTAGAGTGTGTTCAAAATGTGATCAGCTAACCATGGAAACTGACATTTATTGATAGTTAAGACAGTAATGTCAATAACATTTAATATTGTTGATAAATACGTTAATTAATAATCAAAATGTATTCAAATGTTGAATACATCGAAATATGATTAACCTTAGCCGAGTGTTTAGGAAACGCAAGTACAGCGGTTACGCATTATGCAGAGACGCTTCACAGAAGAAACCTACCAAACAAAAAAACGTTTAGAGCCGTGGAACGACGTTGTTGAGAAACTGGGAATGTGAGACCAAACAAAAATTAATTCTGGTAGGCCCAGAACAACAAGAACCATTCAGAAAGAGAAAATCATTTTAGATTTAGTTGATGAATATCCAACAATTAGCGTAAGGAATATGGCACGACATACAAATACGTCTTCTGCAAGTACTTGGAGGATACTTAAGGAGCAGCAGCTACACCCTTATCACTATAGACAAGTCCAAGAGCTCTTGCCAGACGATCTACCGGTTAGAGTGGATTTTTGAGAAACGTTACAACAAATGACAGCCGTCAATCCCAATTTTTTAAAATGTATCCTTTTTACCGACAAGGCCACCTTTACGCGACAAGGAATGTTTAACTCTCATAATGGACACTACTGGTGGGATGAGAATCCACATGTTAAAAGGGTAATGTTTGGGCAGCAACTTTAAGTAACAAATTAATTGGTTATCAAGTTTTACCTGGAAATTTAAAGCATGATGGAGCTCCCCCGCACTTTGATAGATGGTGTCGTAATTGGTTCAGTAACCATTATCCGAATCGATGGATTGGTGCAGAAGCTCCGATTCATTGGCCTCCACGGTCATGCGATTTTAATCCTACACAGTTTGGTTGTATCTTAAGCAAAAAGTCTACGCTACGGAGGTAAATTCACGAGATTCAAGAGTTGCAAGACAGAATTAAACATCACTTTAATGACTTCATAGATGATCCTTAACCGTTTAGAAGATTAATGCATTCTTTTGAAAAAAGGATAGAATTGTGTATTCACGAAAACGGAGGACATTTTGAACACTTACTCTAACTGATTGAATATTTCATGTTTTTAGTCAAATTTATTTTAATTTTCATATTGTGATTCATTGTTTAATTAATAACTTTAGCCTTAGAATAATGTTATTGTTCTTGGTTTTTAATAAGAATACTTATTCTTACCAGCTTCAGTTATTGACGATTAAGTTCACTGAAAATTGGGACTAGAAAATATAACCTCAAAAAAGTTATGTTTAAAACTACTCGTTACAAATCGTATAGCTAGCGCCCTCTATGAGAGCCAGATGTAAAAACAAATTCATGGGATGTGTCAGCTTCCAAAACATATTCATACAAAATTTTATTACAATGTTGCCAGTAGTTTCTACATAATCATAAAAATTGGTCTTTTAAATTTTATAGCGTCCTACTATTATACAGGACGGTCAAAATTTATGAAAATATGATTTTTTAATAATTTAATAAAAGTATGCGATGAAATGAAATATTACAAACTGCAATTAAGCTAAATTTTAGAGTTGTAAACTTCAGTTTTTTTTCATTAAAATTTCATTTTTTAAAAATTAGGTAATATTCAGGGTGAGACAAAAACAAAAATCCATAAAAATGCTATTTTTGCAGTAAATTATAAAATAATAAAATAAAATTCAAAAGCACGTGTTTTCGCGAAATACAGTAATATGTGTCAATTTAAACTGGAAAAATTATTTTTAGTGCGCAACTACTCCTTTGGGTAATGTTATTAGTAAGGTCACTGAACAGAAAATTACGTTTCCCTTATATTTCGAACCCCTGTATCTCAAAAAGAGGTTTTTTAAAAGTCCTAAATTTTGTCAAATGGTAGACTAATACTAGTATAATCAAAGTACAAAAACTAAAAAGTTTTTGTTATGAACGAATAAGTTAAAAAGGGTTATATCTTTACTTTTTATTTTTTGAAAACGCACTATTTTAGATACCTACTTCACACTTCTTCTAACACACTTTGTTTATATGCTTTGCTTTATAAGGTATAATGGGTGAATATTGGATGCTAGTTAGTGATGGCAAGCACGCAGGCCACCTTAGTGGGCCTGCTGCACCCACATACCTCACTGTGTTCGACAAAGGTAGTAATAAAAAAAATACCATCTAGTAAAGTATGAACATAGTGGATTCCATTAATATAGACACCACCTATCTCGCATGACCGGAGTGCGAGAGCCACAATGTTTCAGCAGAACCATCTTTATATAGGTATTCAAGAATTTGTCCAATATGGGGAGACAACTCATTTCCTTTACCTTGGTGTTAGTAGGTGTAATAATCAGAGGTTACCAGATATTTGTTAAGATTCACCATTTGCCTATGGGTTAGGTTGAGTTGACCCCTTTAGTGGTCTCAGCTCCTATGTCAGGTCTAACAATTACCCTAGAGTTATTCTTGCAAGTGGATACCATAAAAATAGAATGCTTTACATACTTCTAAATAATATTGTTAACTGCATTAAAGGTACCATGGAATGATTTATGACGCGCAAATTTGCTTGTTTTGGGTCAAAATACGTTGCCTACGTGACCGTTAAGGTCAGGCCCAAGGCCAACTCCGAGGTCAGCCTCAAGGTCAAACGACGGCACAAAAAAATGACGGTCAAAGTGTCCACTTCCACTTACAACCGGCACAATAGCCATTATTGGAACGATAAAATCAACATGTAATTAGAGAAAACCCATTTCAGCAAATTTGTACATACGTGATGGGGTACACACGCTGTCAGTACTGTAGGCTGCGTGTTGGATAGATTATTTGAGGATAGATTGTTTTCCAACAGGGGTACCCATTTATGGCACGCAAGATTAAAGATCCTGTTTATTATAACAACTAAGGAAAATTGCTCGCCTCGCTCACTCATGATCGTAATAATGCACTCGTGCGTAATAGGGTACTTAGTTAAGAAGGTGTCATAATAATGAAATACATTACATGCTTAAAAAGAATGACTAATGCAGTAACAGATTTACTCAAATGTATGAAAACGGAAACCTTCACCATTATTACACATATTAAAATACTTATTGTTTTTTTAATGGTGTATTTGTATATTAATGTAATACAATCTGAACGTTTCGATAACACTTACAGTTATCTTCGTCGGTAGTAATTATTCATTAAAATAGTTAAAGATGTTAAAACAGTTTTGTGAAATTTGAAAATTAAAACACAACCATAAGCCTGCTATTAATATAACAGTTTGGTAAACGTATAAAGTCAACTATGGAATATAATTTTAGTAAAGAATAACTAGATCATTAAAAAATTAAATATTGTTAAACTCTAACGGTCGAAGGCTAACGACGAAAAATGCCAACCAAAAAATAAGTAGAAGGGGTTATGAAATAGTTAAAAAAAATCACGGCTGTCATAATGAGTGTCCCAATTCTTATATATAATTTTTTTCCTAGCACTGGACTACTCTCAGATTCGAACTTCGTACCTTTCACTTACTAGTCTGACACCTTTACCGCTGAGCCACTGAGTAATCCAATATATATTTTTAGAACATATATATATATATATATATATATATATATATATATATATATAATATATATAACTTTTTCATAGTTGCGCAGAAGTTTATTGCACATGTTGCGCCGTAACTCCTTGCGCAGGTGTATTGCGCTTTAGCTCTTCGCGCATTATTGGAATCCATATGGGTTTAATTTCCACACTAGCTTGGCTAGTTATAGATTGTCAATAGTTTAGAATTGCTTTATTTAATAAGATCATTTACAATGAAATTAATATCTTTGTTTTTAAATATTATTTTAACAATCAAATCATGCTGTTTTTCTCCAGCAACCATTTGCTGCAATTTCATTTATTCTCTTTAAAAGAAATCTATTTTAAAACTTGTTTATTAAGACACATTTTTTGCTGTTAATCTTAATATCTGATTAACAAAATTAGAAAAAATCAGTAGTGAAAATGGTAGGGTACACCTACAGAAATAATTGAAAGAGCTGCTTTGCGAAAAGGAAATTAAGTGTGAATATGAAGGTTGTGATGAGTCAGACTAGGGATGTAGAGGAGTTAAAACCATTCGTTGATTTGTGTTACTTTGTGTACCAGAAGGGAAAACAATTGAACGGGGGATCTCTTGGACCAGGGTATCCTTATCCAGGGCCAGGGAGGCCTGGGTGTGGTAGAATAAGGGCGAGACCAGATAGCTGGGTAAGGGTTACTCTGCAATCACCAAAATCGCGAGGCAGCCTAAGCTTTTGAAGACGGCGTTTTTCCATGGATAGATTTTGAATGGGTGGTTGGTGTAGGGATGTGTAGGATAGCTGGTGTGGGAAACAAAGGTGATTATGTATTGTAGCGGTGTGTAAACGTGTTGCTGTTGTGGAAATTAAGGATGTACTACAGTTTGGGCTTCTATGTGTTGGTATGAGTGGTGATGGTGGTGACCCAATCAGAAAGATAAAAACAGCGTTAAATTAAAACAACAAAAGAGTAATCAAAATAAGTAATTTATTCATCTGCAACTGGTAATCCTGGTGCTGGTGGTAGTCCTCTTCCCTGCGAGCTGGTTCTTTTGATACTCTTGGCTACTTTTTATTATGGCACTTGTCCCCCTTGCCTTAACGGTCGGTTTTACCTCTGGAATGTCGAGTCGCTGCTTTGGATTGCCTGTATGAGATACAATGGTAGCTCTACTTTTGCAACGGCGAGATTGTCCTCAGAGCTCGAGTCGTTTTGTGACTCTAATACGGTGTGGATACTTGACGAATTCAAGGAACTAGTCGTATATAAGTTAAACACTCCTACTGTTTCTATTTCTCTTGTTATACATATTCCCTCAACATGTTGATCATTACTTGAAGGCATAATCATAGCGTTTTGCTTAAAATAATTTCAGATGTAACGTGCAGCTTATAAATAAAAGTGAAAATAAAAATGCAATGCGAGTGAGTACTCCAATTTGCTTAAACAAGATTGGCCAATAAAATAGCACGTTCTCTTCGCTTTAATAACAAATAAAAACAAAATAAACAACAATTAACAATTGTTAGATTCAACATTCTCAAAGTAATAAACTACTACCAGTGTTTGGTTTCGTATATGTATAATAATATCGGGATACACCATGAAAATTAAAATAAAATCATGTAATAATAAAGGCTTAATAATTTTAGATATAAAATGTAATCCAAAAATAGAAAATATCTTACTCATCTTTTATTTTTAACTAATTTCTACCTTCAAACGTAAATTTCACTGTAAATTACAGTTACTTTAAGACGAAGTGTACTATTTTTAGACAATTAAGGATGACAAATTTTTGTTTAGTAATAATTAAACTTGCAAAATTTCAAGAAGTTCAACATTCATTTAGAATACTAATCACATAAGAATAGTTGCTTATAAAAAGGTTCGTCTCAGTGAATTCCTTCACGTAATTGTTAGTCGTTACTAAAACACAATAACCATAACATGCGGTAAGTCTTAAAAGCCATATTTAGGCAAGTAGTAAATTCCATACGTACGTATAACAAATTTTATTAAAAATTTTTTATGTATATGACGACTATCATAAACCTGTTAAAAAATTCTTAAAACAAACCTATTTTTCAAAGAATTAACGGAAACATATATATGAATGAATTAGTAGTGACATTGGGGCACGGAAATAGCTCGGAAACACGTCATACCGGAAACGGAACACCAAACGTGATTATATATCTGATAGTAATTGCAGGCGAAGGTCGACTAGGAAATGGGATAACTTACGTTATCGAATAAATCGGAGAAACATAAATTTTGTCGATTTTATCGAAATGATCACACCTAAACTTTCCATATCTAAAATTACTTGAATATATACCTTATTTCGCATTAATGGTTATTGTCAATAAGAAACTAAAAAATGTGAGAAATTACGTCTTACTAACATTTGTATAAAAATAATAAAAATAAATCCAAAAATGTATTACGTTGTGACAAATTATAGGAAACAAGAACTAAAGACTAAATTATAATGTAAAGTGAATGTAACGATGATTAAACGTACAGATATGTTCATCATATCGCGTATGGCAAACAAAGAAAATAATAGAAAGACAGGGTGAAAAATACAATCATGCAAAAGACAAAGGACAAGCAACAAGAACAAATCACTATAGTAAAAATAATTCATACGTAGAAATTTATTTTAATGTCATTTTTGATATTATGTAGGGATTTCTTAAAAAAATTTTAGTAAGTTAAATTTTAGGTTTCGTTCATATCAAAAAAATAAAAAAAATATAAAGGAATGGAAAGTTATAAAACTAAGATATTTTTTTATCTTTTACATAATTTGAGACACGCCCAAAGAGACTTATTTTGGACTATAAAAGATCGTAGAAATTAAAGGAATTTATTAAGAAATTAGAAATTAAGTAACTTACCTCGCTGAGTACCTCGGTCTCACCAAACAATTGTTTTTATAGATAAATGTATGATAGTTTTTATATTTCACAAACACGTTTTGTATTGCAAATGAAGTCTGCCCTTTTTTGAGATAAATTCTTCAATCCAATTCATTAAAACTTGGAATTTTTTGAATCATTTATTTCTCAATAGATATTGCGAAGGTAGTTAGTCTATCCTGGCCCCTTGTACTTCTAAGGAAAGTTTTTATTCGCTTTAATGTGGAGAAGCAACGTTCCGCTTCTGCGGTTGTCATGGGATCGTAACAATTGCTTGTAGCACTAAAAATGTTTCTGAGAAATCTGTTTGCAAATTATTTTCAATTAAAAATTTAAGTAAGTGGACTGCTCCGGAAACTTCTCTAAAATCTGTTCTTCTGTATATTATTTCCAATTCTGCCTTTAATTTGTTTTTATCTAAAAATTGAAAGTTTCGAATTGCTGAATTTAAATGTAGCATAGGAAAATTTGATGAATATGTTTCAAAAGTTTCCACCGAAAATAAGTGTGCCATTTCCAAATGGCCTGTGAACTAAAACGTTGCACAAACCTTGTCACATACTTCCTTAGCTTGTACAGTCGTAAGAATTTGCCATTTGTCTTCCTTCGTTTCCTAGCTTGACTTTCATCAATATCTGCTAACTCGGTTTCTCTAACACTATGTATGTTATCTCTTTCTTTTTGAATATTTTTTTCAAACTCTGTAGTGCATCGTTTTATGGTAACGAAATCAGTAGCCCTTTTTTGCATCTGTGAATATAAAATATCAACGTGAGGCTTACACAATGAAATACTGTCAACCAAAAAACAAATTTAAGGGCATGCAATAACCTTAAAAGTGCACCTGCCTTTCTGATGGTATCAGATTGTCTGGATGTGGATTGTATTTGTTCCATACACTCTATAAGTGCTTCTCTGTTTTCATATACGGTACTAATTTTATAAAATTCCACCTTGTAGCAAATGCTCTAGGAACCTTATTTCCAACCACTTCATCTAATATGGCAACTCTTTGTGGAGAATTTGAAAAAAAGTTGGTAATAACACTCAAATCGGAAAAAAATATACGAACATTTGTATTTATGCTTGTTGCCTGAACCAGCTAAGGAAACAGCATCGAGTTTGTTTGGTTTTATAAAAGGCGAAAATCGTTCAACGGGGGTGCCAGTATAACGGTAAACTATACCATTTGGAAAATATTTGAAATACCACTTGTTTCATCACTCATAACGGACACAAAATTTGAAGCGGTAATTAATTTCTTTTTGATATGTGCGTGACACACGGTAAGCATACATTCTAATAAATCATTTTGTATGTCTTTTGCCGTGCCTTTAAAAACGGTAGCTGGCTGAAAATGATCCCTCAGTGCTACGCCAATTCGGCAGAAAAATGTATGAGGCCTCTAAATATACCAGGGTTTAATGAATATTTTGGTTCATCGTATCTACGGAGACCAAGTTCAAAAGCGCCACAAAATTTAATACAGTTTATAATTTTAGATGACATACCTATTATTCTTTATGTTTTTCTATATTTAATCGGTATGCACTGTTTAATTGTTGCCGAATATCTTGTTTATCTAATAAATTATATTCTAAATTAGTAGATAGATGTGACTTTGAATGTTGCTTTTTAATTGTTTGTGATAAATGTACTATATCTTTAACGCCGGATTTTGTCCATTCTGATGTTTCATCACGTCCAAAGAATAAACACGGAAAACAATAAAGACTCGAACTAACACCACACCGGCACAATCAGTCAGTTTCTTCATACGTTTCTATTTTAAAAGTTCGTTTATAATCACGAGTTTTGCTTTCAGTTACATTCGTAATTAACAAATTTGGTTGAGGACGACCGACATTTTTGATTTTTATTTTTTCTTCTAAAGATAGCGAAGAAAATGTAATTGTCTTTACATATTGCACGCTAATGCTATCAGAGATCGAGAATCCCGCCATAATTCGTGAACATAATCAGATTCGATAACAAAGTGCACGTATTTCATGTGCACACCTGCCAGCTTAAAACGCAGAACGTTTATGGATTGTCGCGGGAAACAAAGAGCGCGGGGGGCAAAGATTCCACCAATTAGATTTAATATTTACATGAGCAGTGAACAAAGTAAACAGGCGAAACAGTGGATCGGATGAGCAGGCGCGCTTGGATATTATCAGCTGACATCAGCCTCTAGCGATAAGTTTTGTTTATTAGTAATTAATACGTTTAAGCATTGCCACCTGATAGGAAATTCGTCGTTCATTTTACATCTCGTGTTTTAATTTTTGGTCTTTGACGAATTCTTTTTGGAATTGATATTTTACAGGTAGAATGATAAAATTATTTAAAGAATGATAAAATTTAACTGTTTTTTTAAAGAAGAGACATTACATTTGGGAGTGCACGTGCACTTATTGAGGAATCGCCAATGGCTTCTATAAAAGAAAAAGTTTGAATTCTCTCGAATAACATAACTTGTTTATTAAATTATGATAACTCCATAAGGGAGTGTTTTCCCATTCCATCAAAAACTTTATTCTATTGGAATGCATTAATTTTCCAACAACTAGAAAAAGAAAACAACAAAAAAATAGTGCTAGGAATTTTTTACAAGTTTTGGACTTCCTTATTTTCGGTAGAATTAACCAAAATCGAGAGACAAGATATACAGAGAGTAACAAAAAAATATTGAATATACGATATATACGATCAAAAGCAAGAACAAAAGTCTTAATGAAGGTAGGTCGCGAATTAACAGTTTTTGAGATAAAAGCGATTTTCCTATTTGTAAATATTTCTTAGGATTTATTGCTACAGAACACGATTGTTTCTTAAATGTTTGTAATTTATAGCTTTAGCGCTACGATTATCACAGAAGGTATTCGGAAAATAAACCTTCCCTTTCGATAGAAGATCTGCATCTTTGCATGAAGCAACTCAGCACTCTTTAGGAGAATCCCTGTTGTGTTTGAATTGTTTAACAACATTGTTCAATTTGCTGTTGCAACGCAGCAAGATGATTTGAAGTGCACTAATCCTTGCCAATAACCACAAATAGTTCCAAATAGTTACGTCGGGAGACCTAGATGGCAATAGAATGGGATGCCCTGGCTCCCATAAGAAACTGTCAATTCAGGATTTAGAGGAACATTTTCCAAAAGTACAGGCACAATTTTTATAAGAAAGTTAACGTATGCAGAACCTATTAAAATGTGGGAAAGCAATGGGTCCTAATAACTGATTTCCCAAAGAGCCTACCCAGATATTTAGACAGAAACGCTGTTAGTGTCTGGATCTACGAATAACACGTATATTTGGATGGGATCAAATGTGATTACCGTGGTAGTTGAAAATTCGGTATTTGGTGAAACGGACTTCATCAGATAAAAGAACGTTACAAGAAAAACCCAAGTGTTCAGCAGCTTGCCTTAAAAATCACTGACAGAATATCATTCTTGTTTCATAATCAGGGCGAGTAGGGGCTTGAACCCGTTGGATATGGTAGGGATATAAAAGACGGTCCTACAAAACGAGAACTACTAAGCCCATTTCAGCCGATATTTTTAATTCTCCTTTTACGGTAGGTTGCCAAACAAGAGCTCTACTTCCGCCCACTTCACTCTGTCGTCGCAACTAAATAAACCAGTTGATTTGCGTATGTTAATTAAAACTGTATTACTTGTTTTTGATCGTACTATAAACCCCTTAAATACTCACCCGATACTGTTGCAAAACCAACCAGACGTCCCATTTTATGCTAACATGTGTGTGTGGGTGAGTGTGTTGTGAGTGTGAGTGTTGTGTGTGTGAGTGTTGTGTGTGTGTGTGTGTGTGTGTGTGTGTGTGTGTGTGTGTGTGTTGTGTGTGTTGTGCTGTGTGTGTTGTGTTGTGCTTTTATGTACGTGTTGTGTGTGCTGTGCGTGTGTGTGTGTTGTGTGTTGTCGTGTGTGTGTGTGTGTGTGTGTGTGTGTGTGTGTTGCTGTGTGTTGTGTGTGTTGTGTGTGTGTGTGTGTGTGTGTGTGTGTGTGTGTGTGTGTGTGTTGTGTGTGTGTGTGTGTGTGTGTGTGTGTGTGTGTGTGTGTGTGTGTGTGTGTGTGTGTGTGTGTGTGTATTGAGTGTGTGTATTGAGTGTGTGTGTTGTGTGTTGTGTGTGTGTGTGTGTGTGTTGTGTGTTGTGTGTGTGTGTTGTGTGTGTGTGTTGTGTGTGTGTGTGTGTTGTGTGTGTGTGTGTGTGTGCGTGTGTGTGTTGTGTGTGTTGTGTGTGTGTGTGTTGTGTGTGTGTGTGTGTGTGTGTGTGTGTGTGTGTGTGTGTGTGTTGTGGTGTGTTGTGTGTGTGTGTTGTGTGTGTTGTGTGTGTGTGTGTGTGTGTGTTGTGTTGTGTGTTGTGTGTGTGTGTGTGTGTGTTGTTGTGTGTGTGTGTGTTGTGTGTGTGTGTGTGTTGTGTGTGTGTTGTGTGTGTTGTGTGTGTGTGTGTGTGTGTGTGTGTGTGTGTTGTGTGTGTGTGTGTGTGTGTGTGTGTTGCGTGTGTTGTTGTGTTGTTGTGTGTGTGTGTGTGTGTTGTGTGTGTGTGTGTGTTGTGTTGTTGTGTGTTGTGTGTGTGTGTGTGTTGTGTTGTGTGTATGTGTTGTGTGTGTGTGTGTGTGTTGTGTGTGTGTTGTGTGTGTTGTGTGTGTGTGTGTGTGTGTGTGTGTTGCGTGTGTGTGTGTTTGTATGTGTGTGTGTGTGTGTGTAGTGTGTATGTGTGTTGTGTGTTTTGTGTGTGTTGTGTGTGTTGTGTATGTGTGTGTTGTGTATGTGTGTGTGTGTATGTGTGTATGTGTGTATGTGTGTATGTGTGTTGTGTATGTGTGTTGTGTATGTGTTGTGTGTGTTGTGTGTGTTGTGTGTGTGTGTGTGTCTGTGTGCCACGAAGGGTAGATCCCGACGTCACTCGCTAATACAAAGTATACTAACACCTAGAGTGCCACGAAGGGTAGATCCCGATGTCACTCGCAAATACAAAGTACACTAACACCTAGAGTGCCACGAAGGGTAGATCCCGACGTCACTCGCAAATATAAAGTATACTAACACCTACAGTGCCACGAAGGGTAGATCCCGACGTCACTCGCAAATACAAAGTACACTAACACCTAGAGTGCCACGCAGGGGTAACCCCCGACGTCACATCGCAAACACTTGAGGGTGAAGGGTTGTTACAGGGCTGTAAAGACCTGCGACCTTTCTCTTAGTCTATCCGGTTAAGACAGGCCGTCGCCTACGTCTTCTGAGTATTACTGAGATCCCGCTCGAAACTCATACATATAATACATACAGACCAACACAATAACCGTACACGGTGTCTTTAATCGCAGGAGAGTACACCCGAAATCGGTTGTATAAATTGGTAGTCAATATAACCATCGCAAACACCTAGTGTGAGATCGTTTGTAAATAAATTAGATAGTACGTAAATTATCCAATATTTACCTTAAACCTATTAAAGTCGTTTTAGAGTAGTTTTAATATCAAGTATTTTGTTCCCTTGATTGATTGTGGATAATTAGACTTAGTATAGAAATCCGTAATTAATTCCGTTAAATAAATAATCTAATTGCCTAATCAAACCGGTTAGAATTAAAGAAAGATAGTCCCGAGATCTGGCATTTGCATACGCGCATTTCGCGTGTATTATTTCCTGGGAGTACGACACACTCGCTTCAGCGCTCCAGAGTTACTGAAGAATAAATGATTATGCCATGCGTATAGGCCGAGAACGATATCGATTTTCTCCGTCCGAGGTCGTTACACTGGCGCCGTTGAACGAAACTACTTAAAGCAACGGTACCAGCTTCTGTAAATACAGGACCGTAACATAAATTTTACCTACTAGGTAAGGAGTAGATTAAAATAATATCTCTGTTCACAGAAGCGACTACGCATACAGTAAATAGCCGCCCACCAGGAGAACGAGTGTGAGGAGCCGCCAGGACCAAGAAGCACAAATACATTTTGAGTTGTTATTAATACCAGTTTTTTTTATATTGTTAAATTTATTTAATATACGTTTTAAAACGCTTTAAGATATTTATTTAAGGTGACAGTGTCAGCCCACTAGTTAAAACGAACCACACCCCGTTTATAATAAATTAGAAACACGATTGAGCAAAGCCGAGGCAAAATAAAACCGCGTTGGGTTACCAAACCAGAAGGCGCGTAAATAATAATCATTTAATTAAAAAAAACCGTAAGGGGGGGCAATACATTGTTGTGTGTTGTGTGTGTGTGTGTGTGTGTGTGTGTGTGTGTGTTATGTGTTGTGTGTTGTGTGTTGTGTGTTGTGTGTTGTGTGTTGTGTGTTGTGTGTTGTGTGTTGTGTGTTGTGTGTTGTGTGTTGTGTGTTGTGTGTTGTGTGTTGTGTGTTGTGTGTTGTGTGTTGTGTGTTGCGTGTTGCGTGTTGCGTGTTGCGTGTTGCGTGTTGCGTGTTGCGTGTTGCGTGTTGCGTGTTGCGTGTTGCGTGTTGCGTGTTGTGTGTTGCGTGTTGCGTGTTGCGTGTTGTGTTGTGTGTTGTGTGTTGCGTGTTGCGTGTTGCGTGTTGCGTGTTGCGTGTTGCGTGTTGGTGTGTTGTATCGTTGTTGTGTTGCGTGTTGCGTGTTTTGCGTGTTGCGTGTTGAAACGTGTTAGCGTGTTGCGTAGTTGCGTGTGCTGTTAAAGACCCCGTGTTGCGTGATTGAACGTTGTGTTAGCGTGTGAAATGAACGTGTTGGTGTCAACGTGTGTGTAATATATGTGTGTGTTAAAACGTAGTTGTGTGATTGTGTGTTGTGTGTTGTGTGTGTGTGTGTGTGTTGTGTGTTGTGTGTTGTGTGTTGTGTGTTGTGTGTTGTGTGTTGTGTGTTGTGTGTTGTGTGTGTGTGTTGTGTGTTGTGTGTTGTGTGTGTGTGTGTGTGTTGTGTGTGTGTGTTGTGTGTGTGTTGTGTGTATGTGTGTGTGTGTGTGTTGTGTGTTGTGTTTGTTGTGTGTTGTGTGTTGTGTTGTGTGTGTATGCGTGTTCTGTGTGTGTGTCTGTGTCTGTGCCTGTGTTGTGTCTGTGTACTTTATGCTAAGTGTGTGTTGCTGTGCGCGTGTGGTGTTGCGTGTGCGTGTTGGTGTTGTGTGTGTGTGTGTTGTGTGTGTTGTGTTGTGTGTGTTGTGTGTGTTGGTGTTGTGTGTTGTGTTGGTGTTGTTGTTGTGTTGTGTGTGTGTTGTGTGTGTGTGTGTGTGTGTGTGTGTGTTGTGTGTGTGTGTGTGTGTGTGTGTGTGTGTGTGTTGTGTGTTGTGTGTTGTGTGTGTGTTGTGTTGTGTGTTGTGTGTTGTGTGTTTGTGTGTGTGTTTGTGTGTTGTGTTTGTGTGTTGTTGTGTGTTGTGTGTTGTGTGTTGTGTTGTGTGTTGTGTTGTGTGTTGTGTTGTGTTGTGTTGTGTTGTGTTTGTGTGTTGTGTTGTGTTTGTGTTGTGTGTTGTGTTGTGTGTTGTGTGTGTGTGTGTGTGTGTGTGTTGTGTGTGTGTGTGTGTGTTGTGTGTGTGTGTTGTGTGTGTGTGTTTTATTGTGTGTTGTGTGTGTGTGTGTGTGTGTTGTGTGTGTGTGTGTTGTGTGTGTGTGTGTGTGTGTGTTGTGTGTTGTGTGTGTGTGTGTGTGTGTGTGTGTGTGTGTGTGTTGTGTGTGTGTGTGTGTGTGTGTGTGTGTGTGTGTGTGTGTTGTGTGTGTGTGTGTGTTGTGTGTGTGTTGTGTCTGTGTGTGTGTGTGTGTCTGTGCCTGTGTTGTGTCTGTGTCACTTTATGTAACGTGTGTGTGTGTGTGTGTGGTGGTGGTGGTGTGTGGTGTGGTGTGATGTGTGTGTGTGTGTGTGTGTGTGTGTGTTGTGTGTTGTGTGTGTGTGTGTGTGTGTGTGTGTGTGTGTGTTGTGTGTGTGTGTGTGTGTGTGTGTGTGTTGTGTGTGTGTGTGTGTGTGTGTGTGTGTGTGTGTGTGTGTGTGTTGTGTTGTGTGTTGTGTGTGTGTTGTGTGTGTGTTGTGTGTGTGTGTTGTGTGTGTGTGTGTGTGTGTTGTGTTGTGTGTGTGTGTTGTGTTGTGTGTGTGTGTTGTGTGTTGTGTGTGTGTGTGTGTGTGTGTTGTGTGTGTGTTGTGTGTGTGTGTTGTGTGTGTTGTGTGTGTTGTGTGTGTGTGTGTGTGTGTGTGTGTGTGTGTGTGTGTGTGTTGTGTGTGTGTGTGTGTGTGTGTGTTGTGTGTGTGTGTTGTGTGTTGTGTTGTGTGTGTGTGTGTGTGTGTGTGTGTGTGTGTGTGTTGTGTGTGTTGTGTGTGTGTGTGTTGTTGTGTGTTGTGTGTGATGTTGTGTGTGTGTGTGTTGTGTGTGTTGTGTGTGTTGTGTGTGTGTGTGTGTGTGTTGTGTGGGTGTGTGTGTTGTGTGTGTTGTGTGTGTTGTGTGTGTGTGTGTGTGTCGTGCGTGTGTGTCGTGCGTGTGTGTGTGTTGTGTGCGTGTTGTGTGTATGTTGAGTGTTGTGTGTGTGTGTGTGTGTGTGTGTGTGTGTGTGTGTGTGTGTCGTGCGTGTGTGTGTGTTGTGTGCGTGTGTGTGTGTGTGTGTTGTGTGTGTGTGTGTTGTGTGTGTGTGTGTGTGTGTGTGCGCGTGTGTATGTTATGAACAAAGAACCAAGACGTACTACTGGTAATTAAACACCATAAGGCTTCAGCTATGGAAGGAACGCAGGAAAATGCTGACTAAGTGCGAAAAAGCGACCAATATTTATATATAGTTAAGAAGGAGAGATTTTGATTGTTGCGTTAGAGGTTTGACCTAGCAGTTGATAGCGAAACCAATAGTTATAATAAAGAACAATAAAATATAAAAGAATGTGGTGATAAAAGACTATTAACGTAGGTCAAGTTAACTAAACCTAATAGTTAAATTTAAATCAGTTTTCCTCTATCAAACATATCATCAAACACCACTTAAGGCTGAAGAACTTTATCCGACTTCAACTAGAAGTAATTGAACGATAGTGTTAGAAAACGAAAACCAAGGAAATAAATAGTGCTTTAGAAATTAGACCAATGCCAAAAATGTAAAATAAATCGAGAGGAACGGTAAAAACATGGGATTTTGACAATCGACCCATAGAAAAACTTCCTTAGGTGATTTTAACAAGGAGTCCATACGAGGCCTCGTTAATATACACTCACCCACCCAAATTAAACATTTTTAGCATAATATAATTAATACGAAAGCAACAGATCTCCTGTGTTTCGGTTCCAATCACTTGATCTATCGATAAGAATGGGGTATTGGTGTGAACGATTTCCCGAAAATAGTTAAATCACAAGTTTTTAATACTCAACCATAATTACTCGTCAAGTCCATAAAATTTTAGAATCTGCTTGGAAACGGATTAGAAGTTGTTGAGAAATGTTTCTAAAGGTCAAGGAATTTTTCGAATCTACAGGAAAATGGACTACAAGTTGTTGTGAAATGCATCAAAGTGTTTCTTTTCGGCTGAAAGCATTCGGGAAACAGCGCACTGAAATTTTTGATCGATAATTTTTGTATCAGGATTTTTGACACACAGGTTTAGTTTATCTTTGCAACTGTTAAACGATGATGAAAAACAACGATTTATTTCACTATTTTGATTAATATATTACAGTAAGTGTTAAAAGAAATCACAAGTACTAAAAAAATGGATGTTTGAAAAGTACACAAAACGGTCATTGACTATCGGAACTAGAATCTGTATAGGAAAATTGAAAACATGCCTTTTTGATAACCATATGTTCCCTGCAAAGATGGGCCTAGTAATTGATTGTAATCGTTTGGAAAATATTTACGTAACCAGATGTGGACATAACCTTTCTTGTAAAACGAAAAGTCTTAAATTTTTGGGTGGTGGTGAACTATGGTGCTGACTGGAAACGTACAACAAGTTGTTGTAAAAAGTTTCAACGTGTTTGTTCTCGGCTGAAAGCACCCAGAGCGCTGCAATTTTTTCATCCACAATACAAGTATATCTTGTAAACACAGATTTCGCTTATCTTTGAAATCTATGAAACCTACTTAACTGTTAAACACTTTTAGCTACAATTTTTGAATGCCGCGATTCGTCTATTGCGGAAGTGCTTCCAGGTTTGAGTTACAGAGACAAATGAAGCGGATGGAACCGGAATTTCTTGCATGTCGTTCCAAGAGGCTTCATCTTCATTTCTAACTGCAAGAATCCCGTTTTTGTTCATGTTGCATTCAAGTGTTATTTCTCGTTTTCATGCCAATTTGGTACTTGGCAGATGATAAGCAAGCAGAAAAATTAAAATCTGTATCTTGAGCCTTTCTGCATTGGCTCAAGCCTAGTAGATATTTTAAGCCTGGCGCGCAGAAGAAAAATTGTAATAATTGGTCATTTAAGAATACAATTTTTTTTCTGATAAATATGCGACAAACCAATTCTTCAAGAACGCAGTAAGCTGCTAAAGTGGACGTTCTTCTTAATTCGCAATTCATGTATATCATCCTATAAGGATGACGACGTGTATTTTTTCGACTAATGAATCATAGCAATAATCTGTAGACATTTGAGTGAAATCTACTTCAAGAAAATATGTAAGCATAGGGTTCTCTCAATTTCACCTTACGAGATTTAACTAGGCTTTTCCAGACTTTTGAAGAACTCGTTCTCTTCAATTCAAATTCTGCTTAATAAGAAAAGAGAAAGAAATAATAATTGAAAATAATTGGCAGGTTCTCGAAAAAAAATAGAAAAGATGATAGAGCTAGAGTGGCTTTTGCAAAGTGGAAATGAGTTTGAGAAAGAATAGAATTTTCTAATTTATCGTAGTAATATATGACTAAATTATATTTTGATTTACACGTTACACGATATTCCTGGCAATAATCATCAGACATGTATCGTCTGCAAGCACTACCACAGAATAAACAATAATCAGAATAATAAAGAGAGAGACGCCGCACGACTTTAGAAGAAATTGTAGGAAGTTTTATTTTATTTAGCAAATCCGTTACTTTTATCATGTTTTTGCGTAGCAGGTCATAGTCGATACTTTCGCACCATTCTTTCTGTTAAATTTCTGTTGTTTATTCTGTGATATTATCTAGTTTTAAATACTAATCCTCTCCCTCACCAATTGGTTGATTAATTAAAGATGTGGGCTAATTACCCAATTTTGTACATTGTCTTTGAAGAATTGTTATTGATAGTGTTTGTTCTGTTGGACAAGTTAGTGCATGTGATTAGTGAATAATATATTCTTTAACGTGACGTTAACACATCCGATCGAAAAGTAAAGTATGTAGCAATCATCGTGTTACACATTCCCACGCACCTTCAGATAAAGTTGCACTTCATAAACACTAAATAAGTATTGCAATCTAATCTATGGTGACGTAAAACAGAGCCATTACAGAACTCGTTAACAATATTAACCCATGCATGCTTCCGTTCAAATGAAGATTACGGAAATTTAGTTTACTTACAGTAAAAGAAACCGTTCAATAACCATTAGTAAAATTTCAATTCATTATTGCTATTGCATTTTCGGATATTGCTGATAGTTAAATGTTTAAATGCCGTATTGTAGTACTCAGTAGATAATTAGTAGATAATTAGTAAATAGTAGAAAATTAGTTTAAAATGTTAATAATAAGTACAAACTTTATTTTGAAAGTTTACAGATCTTGAAACACAAACATATCTTCATGAACAATGGCGACCTGTGACCTTAGGATATCATCAAATCTTCTTTACTTTGTTCTTGTCAACCGCTGGGCACGACATTCGGTGTTAGTAATTTTCCAGATTTTCAAAATTTTCACTGATTTTAATGAGATGTATTGGACTACAACCGGAATTTGTTCAATATGAACAGTTCCTGACGTGCCACATACAGCGATAAGTATAGTGAGAAGGTAATAGCATAATGTATATTAAAAATGTATTTTATTCCAAATAAACCAGTTTTTAGTGTTAGACAAACCATCACCGCGGTAACGTTTAAACACACTATGTATGGGTGAAAAACGAATACTTACGCTGCTGGTATTTGAAGATCAAGGAATTTTGTAAAAACAAATTATAAATTCGGCATCTATCTGAAATCTGAAATCGAAAGTGGTCAAAATTGAAATTTAAATTAATTTGATTTAAAAAAAACCGTCTTTAGGGTACAAATTCATTATTAATAGGTATTTAATAATAATAATTAATAGAATATCCACATTCTACGACGTGAAATGAGCATTTATAATTTAAAAATGTTGGAATCAGTTATAGTCTTGCATCAAAACTTGAGCGCCCTAATAATAATACGTTAACCTTAACTGTGAGTTGACTGCGATATACCTACAAAACTAAGGTTTCTGTAGCGATTTTCAAGGTTCTGTCTAAGGTCAAAGACGTGTGTAAGACAGGAGCATATTATCTAGAAAACGTTATTGTTGAATGATGGGAAACCAAAGTCTAAGCCTACTTTTTTATAAAAAAAGCAGTTGGTGCCCAAGTCTGAAATAGATATGCACGATTTTTTAAAAAGAAAAACATCCAAAATACCATATGAAATAAGTTTTTGAGTTACGCCTACCACCCCTTAGCGGGAAGGGTGGTATTGCGCCTTGGGGGCGAAAATTATGAAATTCAAAATAATCTCAGGAATCGACAGAGCAAGCCCATAGGTTCCGAGATACACGCGATGGTACTTACCCTTTTACAGTTGATTTTTCGTGAATAACACAACAACCTTGAAATTTATTACAGAAAGTATAATCGCAAAAATTATAGGTTACAAAACACGATCAAATTGTTTTTTTTAAATATTTTTTGAATTAGAGCGCTTCAACACAGAAAAAACCACTGCCAAATTAAATGTTTTCTCATATACGTAAATCCCCAACACCCGACTGTACGCCACTGGTTATAATTTTTTTTTTATTTTTAAATTATATACAAAAAGTTTAGTTTGGTTTTTTAATTTTGTAACTTTAAAATTTGAAGCAATGAATTTTCTAAGCACCTATAAATGCCCTACCTCTGGTTGGATTTTGATCATTAACGAACTTGACCTAGATTCTATTACAAAGAATTTTTGTACCAACTTTGATATCGATAGCTTTAATGGTTCAAAAGATGTCGCACACACATACACACGCACGCACCCACACGCACGCACGCACCCACACGCACGCACGCACGCACACACATACAGACACGTAATTTTTTACTTCTAAAAATGTGTTTTTCGTGTTGTTTAGGCGATAAAACGTCGAGAAATGCAAAACAAATTATGAAAATTAAACCGATTATATTGTACGTAAGCATATGAGAAAGGCAATAATATGTGAATTTATGTATCTGTTTTTCTTTAATTCTTTTGTAGAAAACATTTAAAGATGGCAGTAGAGAAGTGATAGTATGAGAAACACCTATGCTTGATTTAGTGACGTCATGATAATATGATGTAATTTAAACAGCACTTTACAAAGCCGTTGGAAGAATATAAGCAGCATGTACAACCTATGAGTTTCCTTTATAAGTAACTTACAAACGCGATACTAAATTATCTCTCTATATTCACATAGAACGGCGAAGTAATAGTACGTAAGGGCGAAGTACATACCAAGCCGTACATAATTCTTTCTTCTGTTATAATATGTTACAAAGTGTAGATAACAATATCCGGGATAGAATGTAATTATCCTAGTTAAAAGAAAAAGCATTTGTTTCCATGTTACTCTGTGACGTCTACATGCACTACCACTTGGATAAAGCATACATTTAAACGGATAATCTAACGTTCCAACATACGAATTACACCAAAAATGTATGTTACCAAACTATCCTTTCACCTATATGACAAATGCTGAAAGATGTTCATTATGTTGCGTACATTTCAATTTGTATGTTATAGGTCCTACGGATTAATTTCACGTAATTTGTATAAACTTGATTTATACAATTATTTGAAGAAACTGCACACTTTCTTTGTAAAATATCAGAAAAGCAAAAACTTCTTTTGAAAAAATGCATAACATCTTTGTTTGAGGTACGCAAAAAAAGCTTTGAGCTGCAAGTCTACCTCTACATATGACTTGTAGCCTCAACCTTTCGTACAAAATATTTTTTTGAACGACTATGTAGCTTATAAAATATGCAGTGATATCGAAAAGGCAATGTGTCATTGACGGTCAAATTCGGTATTTTGATGGATAACTCAAAATTAATGGTCCGGAAGATGAAACTTGAATGTACGAGTCCCGTCCAGCTTCAGTTGGCCCAGTTAACAAAATTTTACATATTTTCAATTATTCAAGTTAAATTATCGAAAAACTATCCATATTTATGTTAACTTGAACATTTTGAAAATTTATCACACAATAATAAATTAATAACATATCAATTTAAATTACAAAACAACACAAACAGAAATTAACAACAATTGGTACTCTCAGCTCCGTGGTGTAGCTTTCGTCACCACTGCGTAACATCACCTTTATTTTGGATAACTGCTTTGATACGGTTAGGCATGCTATTTATTAGTTCTTGACACTCATAAGGAGTAAAATTATTCCAAATTTCCTACAGCCTTTGCTTGAGTACTGACACAGTCCTGGCCGGATTAGCGCATAACTGCTTTTTCATAACGTGCTCAATGGGTTAGGGCTATTAGACACCCGTTTTAACAGTGGAATTTCATTTTCCGAAAGCCGTGTCATAGATTTTTTGGATGTGTGGCATGCAGCGCCATCTTGTTGAAATGTAAAGTCATACCTCCGTTTCCTGCTGATTTCCAAAGTGGGCAATAAGGACTGTTCAAGAATATTTAAATATTTTTCAGTGTTTACAATGCCGTCGATAAAGTGCAATTTTCCGACTCCTCTGGCCGACATTGAACCCCAGACCATTACAGAAGTTGGAAACTTTACTTTTCCCTTTAAACAGTCCTGATGATATGCTTCATGTTATTTACGAATAATCCTGCTACGGCTATCACACACACAACTCAAATCTCGCAGTGTACGCTATTCCACTGTTGAATAGTCCAATTTTGATGCTCTGAATTAAAAGAAAAACAGTTTTGTTGTTTTTTGAATACTCAATTCTCCGTAATTTGCACGCCTATTGTTTCTCACAATCCTTGCCAAAGCTCTTCTACTCGCGTCATTTTAGATTTTTTCACGTATCGGGGCTTTTGAACAACTGAACCGCTTGATAAGTATAATTTGATAATATTTCGAACACTGTATCTAGATAAACCAAGCAATAAACCAATTTCGCCGTTTGATTTTCCCGATTTGTATAAATTTACTAAAATTGATCGAACTTTTTCAATTACTTTTCCTGTGCCCATTTTTGTAAAAAATTAAAGTAATAAATGACTTTTTTACATTTGACACACTAGCTGTCATTTCAATTGATAACAACGTTTCCATAACAACAGTAGTGCCTACTTGATCCATCAAATTTGCATTAATAAAATATAAAAAAAAATAATAATAAAAAATTTGTAATAATAAAGTAGTATACATGAAAATTGTTATTTTCTATATTGTTAAATTTTTTGACATTTCAGGGTTTTATTAATTAATAGCAATCATATTATCCTGAATAATACATAGTTTGTCAAAATTATAAGATAAAATCCATAATTTATAAATTTGAGTGAAATGTATCAAGAGATCTCAGGAATTCTTAAGTACATACGAAACGCACATATACACGCGCACCTATGCTCGCGTACCCACTCATACGATGTTTGTGTGTTCTGTGCTTATTATTGTTTCTTCGGTTTGTATAGTTTAGATGTCTGTATACATTTCTGGACATGTATGAGGGTAATTTATTTGTTTTGGGGTTGCGTGTATATTGTTGGGCATTCAGTAATTGGTTTGTTTGATTCAAAAGTGTTATTGATTTTATTAAATACATAAATAAAAAGTTTACCTCGAGTAGGATTTGAACCTACGACCTGTACTTTGCTAGAGTACCGCGCTAACCAACTGCTTCAAAATGCAGGTTCAAGATGTTTAATTGTGCCAGAAGGACCTTAGATGTTAAAACCCTGCCAAAAGGATCACATTTTAAGACGGTGACTCTGGAAGCTGTAATGTGTATGATGCAAGATATAGGACGAAGATGCTGCACCAAAACTCATGTGTCCAAGATTCAGTACCCAAGATGCTAGATCAAGAATGCAGAACCAAAGTTCCCGGCTCAATAATCTGGAACCCTTCCAATCCGTTGGTAGTCACGTGGGCTTAGAAAATGGAGTGGAAAGAATTGGAGGGCGGAAATAGGATGTGAAGATCACGTGGTCTTAGAAAAGGTGGGGCCATTCATATGATGGACAAAAGGTGATGAACTCTTTAGAGATATGCAACTATCGATGCTGATCCAACTGTCAAGTGGGTTTATAAAACCCAGAGTCCAAATGGGCAACGTGGTAAGAGATACGGGGCGGATCAGAAGGAAGAGAGCATGGAGAGAGTGACAATCAGAAAAGAGGGGGGGCAATGCAGGAGAGGTTAAGTAATATCAGAAAAGGAGGGGACAAAATTGTTGGAGCAAAGATGCTAGACCACAAAATATGAAAAATTGGTCCAAAAAAGTGTTCAAAAGTAGGAGTTGATAAGTTGAACAAAAATTAGGGTAAAAAAATATAAATTGTATTATTACATTTATTTTGCGGCAACGCGTCAACAAATTTGCTCACTAGTGATAAAATTCCTGTTTTGGTCCCTTGAATTAGGGATCAAAGCATATCATTTCTTAATGATTATGGAAACAATAATTTTAAGTCAATATTAATACACTGAATCTGTTTTTAAATAAATGCTGTTTAAACAAGTAAATAATTCTTGTAATAAACACACGTTTGCACTAAATGGATACGATTTTACTTATTAATTTAGGTTGATTTTTCGGGGATTTATTATCTGTATTTTTTTAAAATCACAAAGTAACCAAACGAAATGCTAGTCATTTTGTGTGTTGTGTACATATGAGATACGTAAGTGTATCCGGAAGGTTTTCTGTTTTACTTATTGTACTTAACTGAAAACCCCACTTCGGGAAATAACATCCGTTGATATAGTTTCATCATACTGTGTGTTTTGTTCACATTGTCTCACCTAAGCAAATACAGAAAGAAAGGATGACTAAATAAAAGACAAGCTGGGAACTGTTAAACATGCATTAAAATGTGTATTGATGTGTAAGGTTTGGTCAGGGTAAAATGTAACCAAGGATCAAGTGTAATTTCAATTAGTCACTAAAACCATTTCGGCACCCTCTAACGTTTTGGGAAAAATCTACTTAAATTGAAATTCTTTGTAGTAATAGGAGAAAAATATAGATCTTTTAAAAGACTTTCGTATTGTTGCATCCTGAACGCAGGTTGTTCCTACTATGAAAACGTTAGTAGAAGCGGAGAAGACAGTTTTACATTATGCAAGGAAAAAGAGTTATAATAGACAGGACTTATTGCCTTACACAAATGACTGCACTTCCAGAACAGTATTTCGAAATTGAAATAATTTGCTAATTTTATTTGATATTTTTTTCAAGGTATAGATTACGTATATCTTTTTGATAACTTTTTTCATTACATATTCAAAGGATCAAGAGGGCAATGTGCATAAGTACATGGAAACATTGATATAAATAAATACACTTCAATTCAAATACGTAAGTATGTAATGAGATAAATCCATAGCTCAAAAATTGAGAAGTAGATATGGAGTGGAAGAAAAACTCGAAACCAACATTCTTAATTATTTTTTATTGTGTATGGTGTAGTTAAGAATACACCATACACAGTAAAAAATAATTAAGAATTTTGGTTTCGAGCTATGATGCCACAGACATCGGGGTTAAAAACTAATATATATATATATATATATATATATATATATATATATATATATATATATATATGTTTCGGGCTATTATATAATTAGACCATCATCAGGAGGTGAACCGAATTTTACACACAATCAACTTGACGTTAAAATATACAAATATATACGTAACTATATATTTATTTCTTTTAAAAGGTACAACTAATGCCTCCCATTTTTAGTTTTTAACCCCCGACGAAAAAAACGGGGTATTTGTCTGTGGAATCATGGCTCCCAAACGGAGGACCCGATTTTGATTCAGTTTTTTCATATTTGAAAGGTGAATTGATCCAGACTATTCTTAACTCTGATTCAAGAAGATATTTCTTTACTTTTGAGAGGTTTTAAATAGTAGAATTTTTATGGGGTTTTTAAAATTGTTAATTTAATGTTACACAGGGTGTTTGGTACATAGATAGAAAG
Organism: Vesta saturnalis; assembly: GCA_036346205.1. Lineage (NCBI taxonomy): Eukaryota > Metazoa > Arthropoda > Insecta > Coleoptera > Lampyridae > Vesta > Vesta saturnalis. The sequence continues at coordinate 2,176,862 of JARFJB010002364.1, read as the reverse complement.
TTTTAAAAGGGGGGTAGGTGATAAGTTCATATTTTTGAAGAAAGTCCATGTTTTTTAGCATTGTTTAAGTGCTAAAAAACACAAACTTATCGATATCTCAAAATCCACAACACTTTGTATAGGAGTACCTCCCCTTTAAAACTTTCTATCTATGTACCAAACACCCTGTACATAAAAAATATAACCTAGTGTTACAATATCTTAAAATAAGAGATTTTATAAACAGTATTCATGATTATTCATGCGATTGAACAATACTATGTTCATTTAATTGTCCAAATGTACTTTACTATATACACATGTATATGTGAATGTAATGTAGCATTGTATATATATATATATATATATATATATATATATATATATATGCCCAAACGAGGAGGGGGTGGAAGACGAAATAAGTTAGAGAAATGATTTTTGGACCAGGGGTAAATATCGATAGACACTACATTTTAAAAATATTTTTGATCATACAGGGTGTTTCATGTTATTGGAGCAAACTAAACTTACACGTTTTTAAATTGAACACCCTATATATTATTAAATTTTTGGAAAGCCCATAAAATACGCTTTCATTTAATACCAAATTGTATGGGTTTATCTCCTTTGGTTTAAGAGATATTCAATTGTTTTAAAAAAAATATCCCACTTGCGGCCGCCGCCACTAATTTCTTTATTTTAAAATGACAGAAACTTGTTCGTGGTCCTGTAGTATTTTGAAATTTCTTAATTTTCAGATTTTTTTTAATAATGTATAGGGCGTGCCACTGTTTGTAAATACAACTTTTTCTTAAATTTTTTTAAATGGCGCCCCTCCCCCCCCGCTTTCCTGTTCATGTCATCCGATGCTTCGTTTGATATTATTTCCTTTTCATCAAGCATGTCTTATACCTAAAATTAATAATTTTCAAAATATTTTCAGTTTATTTGTGAAATTGCGATTGTAATACAAGAAGACTGAAAATAGAGATATTAAGTTGGCCATGGGACTGTAGTTTCTTACTAAAAAAAATTTTCAAGTAAAAACAAGAGTTAATTTAACAATTACAAAATGATTTAATGAATTAATTTAAATTTAACAAACTTTTTTGAACAAAATTAGCGCATAAAACACTCTTGCTTCTAGGCACATTTAAATCAGTCCTTAGAAAAATTTCTGAAGTACTCAGTTTGATTATGTTCAGATCAACGATTTCATTTTTTACGTCTTTTTGTAAATGTAAACGTAATAAGATGGTCATGGAATTGTAGTTTCATGCTAAAGAATTTTTTAATCAAGTTGTATTAATTTGTAAAAGAAACTTTGGCGTTCTTTTCTCACGCTAAGAAATTTTTCCAAATAAAAACAAGAGTTAATATAACAACTACAAATTGACTGAATTAAATTAGTTTAAATTTAATAGAAAATAAAATTGGTGTATATTCTTATACAAGTCACTCTTTCGTCCAAGGCAAATTTAAATCAATTAACGAAATTTCTAAATTTAAATCAGTCCTTAGTAAAATTTCTGAAGTACTCAATTTGCTTATGTTCAGATCAACGATTTCATTTTTACGTCTTTTTGTAAATGTAAACGTATCAAGATGGTCATGGAATTGTCGTTTCATGCTACAGAATATTTTAATCAAGTTGTATTAATTTATAAAAGAAACTTTGTTCATTTTCACGCTAATAAATTTTTCCAAGTAAAAACAAGATCTGAACATAATCAAATTGAGTTCTCCAGAAATTTTACTAAGGACTGATTTAAATTTAGAAATTTCGCTGATTGATTTAAATTAGCCTTGGACGAAAGAGTGACTTTCGTGTTTCCGAGTTTGTTTGCGGATTTTCGTGTATTCGTATTTGCTTGTTTTCGTCCAGACTTGCACCTTGTTTTGAAATAGACAAAATGCCTTGCGTGTAAATAGTTGTGTGTTTGTGTTTGTTATTTTTCGTTTTTCGTGTTTGCGAATTTTTCGTTTTCATTTTTCGTGTTTTGCGATTTTTCGTGTTTGCGAAATTTTCGTTTTTTATTTTTCGTGTTTGCGTTTTTTCGTACTTTGTGCATTTGTGTGTTTGTTATTTTTTCGTATTTTGCGAATTGTTCGTTTTTGATTTTTCCTGTTTGCGATTTTTCGTGTTTGCGAATTTTTCGTTTTTCCGTGTTTGCGTGGTTGTATGATTTCGCATTAGCGTGTTTGTGTATTTGTATGTACTTGTGCTTGCGCTTGTGCTTGTGATTGTGCTTGTGTTGATTCTTGTGTTTGTGCTGGTTCCTGTGTTTGTGCTTGTGCTCGTGCTGATTCTTGTGCTTCTGATTGTGCTTGTGCTTGTGATTGTGCTTGTGTTTATGCTTTGCGAGTTTGTGTGATTGTTATTTCTCGTATTTGCGAATTTTCGTGTTTGTGAATTTGTATGTTTACGATTTCTCGTGTTTGCGAATTTTCGTTTTCGTTTTTCGTGTTTGCGATTTTTCGTTTTTCGTGTTTGCGATTTTTTCGTGTTTGCGAATTTTTCGTTTTTAATTCTTTGTGTGCGAATTTTTCGTTTCATTTTTCGTGTTTGCGAATTTTTCGTTTTTAATTTTTTTTTGTGTGCGAATTTTTCGTTTTTCGTGTTTGTGAATTTTCGTTTTTCATTTTTGTGTGCGAATTTTTCGTTTTTCGTGTTTGTGTGTTTGTATGTACTTGTGCTTGCGCTTGTGCTTGTACTTGTGATTGTGCTTGTGTTGATTCTTGTGTTTGTGCTTGTTCCTGTGCTTGTGTTTGTGCTTGTGCTCGTGCTGGTTCTTGTGTCTGTGTCTGTGATTGTGACTGTGTTTGTGCTTGCGTTTGTGTTTGTGCATGTGCTGATTCTTGGGCTTGTAATTGTTCCTGTGCTTGTGTTTATGCTTCTGCTCGTGCTGATTCTTGTGTCTGTGTCTGTGATTGTGACTGTGTTTGTGTTTGTGCATGTGTTGGTTCTTGGGCTTGTAATTGTTCCTGTGCTTGTGTTTATGCTTGTGCTCGTGCTGATTCTTGTGTCTGTGTCTGTGATTGTGGCTGTGTTTGTGCTTGCGTTTGTGTTTGTGCATGTGCTGATTCTTGTGTCTGTGTTTGTGATTGTGGCTGTTTGTGCTTGCGTCTGTGTTTGTGCATGTGCTGGATCTTGGTTTTGTAATTGTTCCTGTGCTTGTATTTGTGCTCGTGCTCATGCTCGTGCTCGTGCTTGTGGTTGTGTTTGTGTTTTTGTAAAGCTAACTTCACAGGAGACAATTTAGAATACAATCTCCGATTCAGCACCAACCCCTAGTCTAACCCAGACCAAATCCGATCTCCCAAGGCTAAAATACGATCCATACATGGACATTAAACTATGCGGAAAATGGCATTATAAAAATACTTTGTTATACATTATTGATATTAAGTTTCTTGTTGTACATGAGATTAATTTGGTAGTGATTACCTTGAGCGATCACTAGATTTAATTATGACCCATAATTAAAGCAAAAAGGATTGCGACACATTGTGGCTCATATTTAAAACCAAAATATATTGCATGTAAATGATACGTATTAAAAGGTAAATAAATAAAAGCGACATTCCTTAATTTTCGATGATTACTATTGCTGTAAGCAGGTTAATCAATTAGTTAATTACACGTTTTATTTTTAAAGCAATTTCATTTTAAAATATATTCAAATGAATTTTCAAACAGGTAGAGGACCACAATCTGTAGATGGGGATTAAAAGAAATTTAATAATAATTTAATAACAACAATTATGCAATCTCCTTTGATAAAATTCAATACGGAATCCTATTAAATTTTAATAATAAAAACACATATTAAATAGTCGCTAAACCGTACATTCACATTGTATGACAACAACAGGGTAATTAACTGATTATGCAATACCATTAACTGTTTATTATCATTATAGAATTTAATAGTGTATTTAAATCAAAACGTATACGTTACCTTTACCTTGATTAGCTTCTTTTAATACCAAAAAATATCCTACCGTTTATTAACCCTTAAAAAAGGTAAAAAATACGATCCTACGTGCGTATCCATTTGCCTATCCTTTAGGGGCTCCCCACCAAAAGGGCTCTTAATACAAACAAAAAGGTTGAAAATACTGTCAGGGTTGAAATGTACGTCGCTCACGTAAGTGAACACAAAAATTGCTGTCAAAAAGGCCCTTAATACAAACAAAAGAGTTAAAAATTCCATCAAGCATTGAAAAATACATCCCCCACACGGGTCTGATAAAAAACCAAAAGGCCTTAATTAGGGATAAAAAAGTTCCATCAAGGGTTGGAAATGAGGTCTCCCCCGTAAGCTAATAAAAAACAAAAAGGTCCTTAATTAGGGATGAAAAAGGGTTGCAAATACAGTCTCACACGTAGATGTGTAAAAATAGGGGTGAAAAAATACGTCCTACACGTAAGCGAGTAAAAATAAGGGTGGAAAATGCGCTCTCCCCCACGGAGCTGATAAAAAAATCCTATACGTGAGCTGTCATAAAATAGGATGAAAAAACACGTCCTACAGGTGGGTGTGTAAAAAATTAGGGGTGAAAATACACGTCCTATACGTAAGCGAGTAAAAATAAGGGTTGAAAATGCGGTCTCCCACGTGGGCGGTCTTGTGACGTCAAAATCCAAGCAGTGTTGCCATATGTTTAGGTGACAACTTTAACCGGCGTCATAAGTTTTATTAAAAATAAGGGATGAAAATACACGTCCTATACGTAAGCGAGTAAAAATAATTAGGGATAAAAAGAAAGGTTGAAAATACGGTCCCACACGTGGGTGTATGTAAAAAATAATTAGGGATAAAAAGAAAGGGTTGAAAATACGGTCTCACACGAGGGTATATAAAAAATAATTAGGGATGAAAAAGGGTTGAAAATACGGTCTCACACGTGGGTGTGTAAAAATAGGGGTGAAAAAATACGTCCTACACGTAAGCGAGTAAAAATAAGGGTGGAAAATCCGGTCCCCCACGTGGGCTGTCTTGTGACGTCAAAATTCAAGCAGTGTTGCCATGTGTGCTAAGGTGCCTCAGTACTACTCTTTTACAAGAATAAAAGTTCGGTATCAAAATGGTAAATTTGAGATTTCAGCAACGGTCGCGGGAGAGACCACATGGATTCCTTATCGCATTGCAAAACTTAGCTGTAAGTTCCAATTTTTAATACTATAAAAAAACGCTCTAATGAATCAATCACTTTTTGACATGCGGAGAGAGAAGATGCAAAACACACTTCTTGAAACCAAAGATATCAATTCAATAAAGAAGTGGCAGTAGGTAAAATTAGTGATGCGGATATTACCAAATCACACTTCAAAAATGTTCAATATAAATAAGTATAAGAAACAAATTAGCTATTACGTAAAATGTTACTGATATGGAGACAATCATTACGCAAACAAGGATATGAAATTTTTGTAAAAGTAAAGGAAAACTTTACAAACATGTAAAAGAAGAACCACTCTCACAAAACACAAAACAATACACATCAAATTGAAGAAGTCGTCCATATTGAGGAGCGCACAGAATCCAAAAATAAGGAAATACATGTATCCTGTATAAGGATAGATAAAACTATCTGATGTGAAACAACACATGACCTTCCAACCTACAAAGTGGAAATTAAAAGAAATGAAATAATTTTAATTATAATTTTTTTTAGGATAAGTATGCAACCACTTTTTTATACGCTCATAACGAAAACAATAATCTATGTCAGAATGACGTTTAAAACTTCATGTCAGATACAGATTAATTAATTAATAAACATAAATACATGTTAGCTTAAAAAAAATTCAAAAGCCGCCTGTATGTATAAGATCAATACAGTTTAACCATTTTTAATTAGTTTTTAGACTTACTTTGCGTTATATTAAGAAACTTTATAAAGAAAAGTTATGTAAAATTAAAGTTTCTTTAAAAAATATGTCCGCTTTTTCTTACCAAATTAATCGTTATTCAGATATTGCCAAAATTTGGACTAACACTTAAATTCTATCTTAGGAATTTTTTTGCCGCTAAATTACGCTTCGTATCAAACAATTCCATGGAACGTAACTAACCGATATGTTTAAGGCTACCTTAACTTAAAGTACTAATTCCAACAGATGTCGTTATTATCGTAAATTTGTTAGTATAATAGATTGTTGCCTAACAATAGAGGTAACCCCGCCGTCAAAGCACTTACTAGTATATTGAGTATCAAGAACAGTAAGGGACGTTTACCGGTCGACGGCCATGTTTGGCCGGAGACCGGTACAACCATTAATGTTCGTGATGCTCATACTGTTTTGTGCATGATTGTATTAAATTTACCACAATTGACATTATTTAATTTCTACTAAATAAACGAAAAGTCAAAAGTGACGTTTTAAATAGAAATGTCCAAATTTTTGGTTCTTATTATTGTGAAATATAGTACCTATGTATAATTTTTTGTGCGATCGTTCATTTTTGTCAACTTCCTGTCACTGTTTTGACAACAGTAGGTGGCATTTTCTGTTTAATGAGTCTAACTGAACGGTAAGTAATTTACTTACCGTTCAGCGAACAGTAAGTGAAATTCATAGTTTACTGAAACACCTGCAGAGTTTTGGGTATGGTATTATTTATTAACATTAAAATTAAATGTACAATTGTTTTCCTCTTCTGACTCACTCATTCTATGCCCCTCCGCATTAAAAAACACCAAAACTTTGTCGCCTTGATTAGCAGAATTTCTGACACAATTATTTTACAACTGTCACATTAACATTCAGGTTACTAAGGAAACAATACATACGCTTGTGGCTCGGCTTGTGGTCACCTTTTAAACAATTTTGAGATAAAATAAAATGTGTTTTGCCTACATTTTGCCATCAAGTGTATTGTTGATCGCACAAAAAATAGTATAAGCATTTCGAACAATAAGGAATTTACCGATCTCCTCCAATATTGGCGACCATTAATGTTCGTGATGCTCATACTGTTTTGTGCATGATTGTATTAAATTTACCACAATTGACATTATTTAATTTCTACTAAATAAACGAAAAGTCAAAAGTGACGTTTTAAATAGAAATGTCCAAATTTTTGGTTCTTATTATTGTGAAATATAGTACCTATGTATAATTTTTTGTGCGATCGTTCATTTTTGTCAACTTCCTGTCACTGTTTTGACAACAGTAGGTGGCATTTTCTGTTTAATGAGTCTAACTGAACGGTAAGTAATTTACTTACCGTTCAGCGAACAGTAAGTGAAATTCATAGTTTACTGAAACACCTGCAGAGTTTTGGGTATGGTATTATTTATTAACATTAAAATTAAATGTACAATTGTTTTCCTCTTCTGACTCACTCATTCTATGCCCCTCCGCATTAAAAAACACCAAAACTTTGTCGCCTTGATTAGCAGAATTTCTGACACAATTATTTTACAACTGTCACATTAACATTCAGGTTACTAAGGAAACAATACATACGCTTGTGGCTCGGCTTGTGGTCACCTTTTAAACAATTTTGAGATAAAATAAAATGTGTTTTGCCTACATTTTGCCATCAAGTGTATTGTTGATCGCACAAAAAATAGTATAAGCATTTCGAACAATAAGGAATTTACCGATCTCCTCCAATATTGGCGACTTCGCTTCGCTCAGTCGCCAAACATTATCGTCGATCGGTAAACTGTCCTTACTGTTCTTAATACTTAATATACTATTACGTTGGTAAGTAAGAGACGGCGGTAAGCAAAATATTACTGACAAGTTGAGCCTCGCAACCATTAAAATCATATTCTACTGTCTTGGAAACAGATATGGTAAATAAACGAAAAAGCTCAATCGTGAAAAAAGGTATTCCTTATGGAACAATATTTTTAGAAATTATGGATAATACAAAACTTTATAAAAGTAAAAATAAAAATGAAATGTTTTATATGTACGTGCGTGTAATAAATATAATGGAAAAATCAAAACTGTTTCAATCGAAAATTCAGAAAAAGACCGCAAGGTCTAATCTGATGAAAAGATTAAATTTTGTGAGGTAAGAATAATATTTTTTTACAAATTTTGTTTTTTATAATAATAATAAAGTTTTTTTAGATGGGGGGCCAAGAACACATTAGAAGCAGGAAATGATAAACAACCTGTTTCCGAAAATTTGCCAGAATTGGAATTCGAATTTGATAGGTCGTATAAAAATCCTTTAGAATCACTGTGTAGACGTAGGGTTGTTAATATCAGTTATTTACTGCAACACTATCAAAAAATTATACGTCATTCACGCAGGGAAAACTAATATCTACCCTTTTATTGTTGCAGTCTCAAGAGGCACCATCGCTATTATTATCAAATTCAAATGTATGTAGGTAATATACTGTTATTTATTTAACTTTCTTTTAGGTATGTACTCTTGTATAATAAAAATGCATATAACATTGTTAATACTGATTGATGTAATATTTAATTATTTAAATGATCCGGATTCGCGGAGCTTCACTGTATATAAAGTGAACATACATATTTACGTATTTTTAAATTATTACTAAAAGTAATAAATAAAAATAACCTTGGAATAAAGGACTGAGTTTTATTATAGTATGTATTGTATTTACATAGTTAAATATATTTTCTATTGTAATAGACTGAATAAGTCATTTACTTAAACTCTATTGGTGGTACAACATCAGATTAGAAATAGATGGGCTTGACCTGTTGAGGGGCGTGTCATTTAATTTTGATTCCTCTTGAAGATTATTATGAAAAAGTACGTTTACTTTTACAACTGCACATTTTTCAAAACCGATTTATGATAAGACTATTGAATTTTTGGTGATAACCGCCACGTAAATCTCTAGATATTGTCTACAAAAAGACATATGATATCGATTACTTTTTAAGTTGAAGCAGAAGTTAAATTGAATTGATTTCTATATGGGGCTAACAAGGTACCAAACAGCCGTAAGGTCTATATCTAGGTATATATCTTTGAAATATGCACATGTTTTAGAAATATATGACAAAAACCAAAAACTCCCATCTCCGCCGCTGGATTTCCCCCAAAATCTAAAACTCCAATCGAAATGAAATGAGGCGAAAATATACAATTTCAAGTACGTACCAACGTATTATGGTTCTGCTCGCACGCACCCACACACACCTTTTTTGGATATTAAAGTTATTAGAAATTCTGGAAATGTTTTAATTTTAGACCACCAACAATAAACCAAAATTAATTTGGTATTATGTTTAAAAAATCGTATTATGAAATTGTCATCCACAATTTATCCAAAAAACTTTACAAACTTTAAAAGGAATTTTACTTGAAAATTCGTATGCAAAGCATTTATTAACTAAACTACATTTTAATAATATTTCAATCCTAAATATTAGTAATAATATTGTTAATAACAATGTTGGCAATTCTATTATAAATTATAAATATATAGGTTTTCCTCTTGTTAGTATTTTATCTTCAAAAATTCCTATTATATTAAATATAATGTAATGTAATATAATATAATGAATGCAAAATTACAATAAAACCGATATATATATATATATATATATATATATATATATATATATATACACACATACATATTCCGGGTTTACGCAACCATATGTCGTTTCCTGATTCCTAATCTCCACCGATCTCTATCAAAAACATCTTCCTCTTTCGAGGTGGTTTCCAATTGCACATTTTTGGGGTAGTCTCTGATCTGGAATTCGCATCATGTGAACCACTTTAGGCTCCTTATTTCGATTCGTTCTATAACGGTCTCCTGTTTTTCCATAATATTTCTAATTTCTGTGTAAGTTATATGTTGCGCTCGTGATATCTTAGCACTTCTTCTGAGGTAGTCTTCAATTTCCTTTTATTTTCGGTATTTATTGACCACACCTCGTAACCTATATACCTATATGTTTTTTTTTTCATTCTGCGATATATGACTGTCCCATAACCGATGAATACTTTACAGAATGTTTTTTCTAAACTGAAAGATAAATCTCTTGTATTAACAAGATCTAATGTAGTATACAAAATTAATTTTTTAAATGGCAATTCATATTGTATAGGTCAAACCTGCTGATTTAAGGATAAATTCGCATAAAATTGATTGTAAATAAAAAAAACTTACTTCTAGTTTAGCAAAACATTCTGTATATTTAGATCTATACAAGTTTTGGCTAGAGAAAAATTTTTAAGCAAAAGAATTATTTTGGAAACGATCTTTTATATCAATAGTCCTGTAAGCTTCCAATTTTATCCAATTTTATATTTATTTTAGTATTGTAGATTCTGAAGAAGCTAATATATTTAGCGAAAGCTCGTTCAGAATTAAAAAATTTGATTTATGAAAATGTAAACTTTCACCATTATTGTACATAATCATCATACTTAGCTTTAGGTTTTTTAAATGGTGTATTTATATATTTATCTTTTATATAAATTTATATGACTGAATGTCCAATAGTAGATATACAAGGGTGATTCTGGGCCACTTTTCTACTATACTTTTTCTACGAGTGTTTTTTGCTCAAGACCAAATCACATACCCATTCGTTGCGTCCAAGTACAAGGTTTTTCCATGTCGAGGTCATTACATTGCATACGTACAAGTACATGGTTTTTCAAGGTCAAGGTCATCGTACACATTGGGTGCATCGAAGTATGTTCCTCAAAGTTCAGATTGTCCAAGGTTTTCAAGGTCAAGACCATTGAAGCTCTCATTCAGATTCTCCGCATCACAGTGCATGGTTTTCAAGGTCAAGGTGATCGTACACATTACCTACATCGAAGTATATTCCTCAAGGTCATCACATTGCCTATCTCAGAAGTGCAAGGTTTTTCAACGTCACGTTCCCTGCAAGGCCAGGAAATGTTCAAGGTCACCAATCAATTCTCTGGCTTAGTCAAGTGCTAATTTGACAGGCAATTTCCAAGGCTACCAGGCAATTAGTAGAATTTGGCGGAGGTCATGTGTGTCAATTACAATTCCCAAGGTCATGGGTATTAAATATACTTTTCCAGGTATACGAGATTCTACATTTCAAGGTGAAGTTTTCAAGGTCATCTGCTCGGGTATCATATTACAGATAATTGTCTGTGCTGGTAGTCAAAGTTCATTGACCTTCTCAAGGTCACCTATTTCAAGGTTATGCCTCCCACCAAAGTTCATTGACCTCTGTGGTTCACGTCAAAAATAAGCTCCTGCTTTGCGTAGGATATTTCACACACCTCAAGGTCAAAGGTGATTCAAAGTTCTTGTACTGACTAAATTGTAATAAAAGGATTATGCTTACGTGAGCTCAAACTACTGTCCTAAACCACCAGGATGAGGTAGTTTTCCTAAGAACCGGATCTGGTTCCCAAAGACAGATAGCCGTTTCCCAAAACAGGGAGCCGTTTCCCAAAACAGGGGATCTGGTTTGCAATACAGGTAGCCGTTTCCCCCCATTTCAAGGTCACACCTCTGAGAAAAGAACAAAGGCGATCCATTTTTCAAGTAATTCTTGGCTGAGTCAGGGTCCAATTCCTAGAAATCACCTGCAGGGCTATCAAATAGATTGTTATCTAGGTCAATGGCTAAAATGTATTGGTATCAATTTTCAAGGTCAACTAATAAATAAAAATATTTTTTTTTATAAAACTTGTAATTTATTAACCACAATATATACTAAATACATATTTTATCCACATACAAATAAAAATCGATTTGAGTTAATATACATATTATGGGAAGTTTGATGTACTGTCACTTCACATTTTGTAATACCTTTGCTGAATCATATCTATTTTATTTATTATTTGTTTCTCACATTCAATTTCCTTCAACTGATTTTCGTTTAATGTGGTCCACGACACATCATCTTTCCTAATAGGTATTTTCATCACTTCATTATAATGTTTACTGGCCATACATTCAGATTTCTTTAAAGCCTTCATATCAGGATCTGCGATCCTTTTACTTTGAGTCATTGTTCAAGACTTATTACAAACCTACGCCTCTTAAACTTATATGCAAAAACACAAATTAAAATCCCTTAATTATACAGTTCCGTAAACCTAATCAAATTTCAAGTCAATTCCGAGGAATCTATTTTCAAGGTTAAAGGTGATCCGAACTTATCCGACTTTACCCGATCTTATCTCTATATAAGTAGATAAAGAACAGTCCCACGTCAGTCGTGACAACATCAAATTACCTAAAGTGAAGAGCAAGTTTTATTACATAATCACCAGTGTGTGCGTCATATGTTTTTACATTACAATCGTGACTAGAAGTTTTATTGTAAACCTAAAGTCTTGTCAAGAGCAATTAGATATTTGTTAAAATTTCATCATTACGTGTGTGCTTTATATTGTCGAAAGTAACTATGAGTATGCCAAGTAGTAGTGAGACAGTTAATTTAACAAGGCTTGTTATTCCTTTATTGAAAACAAAAAAGGAATTTGCGAGGCACATCCGTATAGTTAACAACAATATTAAGCTATTTCAATATATAATTAAAAATAAAATTTATTATGAGACCAATGAAAGTCTGCTTAAGCTTGAGAGCAATTTAACATTGTTCAAGTGCTATCTTGTCAGATTGAGGCGGTTAAAGAACGCTTCAGAGAAAGTGGGCAGTGGAATTCTCAATAAAAAAGGTATACATAAACTACGTTGCTACCCCCTAGACTCATGTTTTAATGGTAGGTTAGTTACAGGAATTATAATTAATATATCCAACATTAAGGACCCTTTGATAGTTTTACGAAACACATATGATAGCTTTGCACGTAAGGTGAAATTAATGTTAAGGCAGTCCAAGCTAAAGGTGAATGTGGTCTTAAATCATAGTATTGAGTTGAAGACTTTTGCCACAAGAAATTGCGTTATTGATATTTCAACCAATTTACGTGTCTGGTACATTGAAAGTTACAGAAAAAATTAGAAGAGTTTTCCGAAAAGGATTCCGGTTGGGCATTACATAACGTTTTACATTTAAAAGTGAATATTAATAGCTATGCCCCATTTAGAGGGGGTCATTCAACCTATGTTAAGGTTCCCCCCTTCATAGCAGTAAAGCATGCAGTAGTGAATGTTAAAAATAACGATAAGTATTGCTTCCTATGGGCCATTGTTTCGGAATTATATCCCACTTCACAGCATTCGTATAGGACTTCTAGTTATCCTCATTTCAGTAACGTGTTAAATTATTCTTACATTGAGTTCCACATTAAAATGTCCGATGTAAAAAGTTTGAGAAACTAAATAACCCCGCAATTAATTTGTACTGCATAAATGGTATAAAAGTTGTACCCTTTGTATTGAGTACTCAGCAAAGCGGCAGAGAACTCATACACCTTTTAATATTTTCTTCTAATGATCAAACCGCCGATGATATTAACACTATATAATTAAATTAAAAATATATCTGCGCTTGTTTATAAACAACTATCGAATAAGATGTGCACGAAATTTATCTGTTACCGATGCTTAAACCATTTTTCTTCCGATCGCCTTCTACAAAAACATACCACTCACTATCAGTAACTTAATCAATGCTCTGCTAGGCTGCCCACCAAAGCGGAAATGAATTTGCAGTTCAAAAATTTCGCATTCCAAGAAAAGGTACCATTTGTAATATATGCCGATTTAGAAAGTATTTTAGAAAAGTGTACAAATGGTATCGAAAGTAATACTCTATTTCACTCCAAACACATACCTTTCAGCATTGCTTACTATTTGAAGTGTTCATATAATGATGCTTTATCTGGATTTAGGCTTTATAGAGGTTATGGTTTGTTAAAGAGCTTCAAAGTATTACACATTGGATCACCGAAATAATTAATCAAATAATTCCTATGGATACTTTAAGTGCTAGTTAGGTTGAGCAATTTGAAAATGCCACGATTTGACACATTTGCCGTACACCTTTTACTGATTCTGATATAAAAGTTAGATACCATAGTCATCTTACAGGAACATTTCAGGAGGCAGCGTATCAGACATGTAACTTAAACTATACAGACTCCCACATTCTACCAGTTGTATTTCATAATTTATCAGGTTATGATTACCATTTTATCATTAGAGAATTGGCTAGTGTTCCCGGTTCAATTTCATTCCTGCCCATAAACAAAGAAAGAGATATCTCCTTCACAAAGGTAATAGAAGGCACCAAAATTAAGTTTAGATTTATTGACTCTTTCAGATTTAGAAGTAGTAGTATTGAAAAGTCTGACTATTTGGAGAATTGTAAAAAAAATGACTACCTGCGCTAATTGCAACAATGATGATGAATTTTCTCTACTAGTTCGCAAAGGCGTGCTTCCTTATGAGTATATTGATACCTGGGAGAAATTAAGCGAGACCACGCTCCCTCCCAAGGAAGCATTTTTCAGTCATCTTAATAATGAGGGAATCAATGATGAGAGTTTTGCGCATGCGGTTAACGTTTGGGTCAAATTTAGTATTAAATCGTTAGGGGAATGCTCGGATTTGTATCTAAAAGCAGACGTTCTACTTTTAGCAGATATTTTCGAGAATTTTCGGCAAACTTGTTTAAGTACTTACAAGCTTGATCCTCTGCACTATTATACACCCCGGTTTAGCATTCGATGCTATGCTTAAAATTACGCAAGTAAAGTTAGAACTATTTGCAGACATTGATATGCTAATGTTTATTGAAAGAGGGATTAGGGTGGTGTAGCTCAATGATCAAATCGGTATGCTAAAGCTAACAATAAGTACATGGGGTAAAAATTTGATCCCACCTCCGAAACTGTGTATTTAATGTACTACGACGTAAATAATTTATATGGAGCCGTCATGTCAGAATTTCTACCATTTGGTGATTTTTCTTTTTTTGACGAAGCTAATTTTGAAACTTTAGATTTAATAAACCACCCCGATGATTCGCAAATTAGTTATATAGTCGAGTGTGATTTAGACTATCCCATAGAATTATATGAGAGTCACAGTGATCTACCGCTGGCACCCGAACATGTGGTTACGCCCACATCTGATTCCAAAATGAAAAAAATTACTGCTTACATTGTATCCAAAACGTAATTACGTACTTCATTACCGAAATTTGAAAGTATATTTAAAATATGGATTAAAGTTGTTAAAAGTACACCGCGTATTATGTTTTAAACAGTCCCCATGGTTAAAAAAATATATCGACTAAATATCGCCATGCGTCAGCAATCTCAAAATGGATTCGATTAAAATTTCCATAAATTAATGATTAATAGTGTTTTCCGGAAGATAATGGAAAATGTACGTAAGCATAAGGATATACGTTTAGTAACGAAATGGGAAGTCGCTATGGTGCGCGTGCGTACATAGTAAAACCAAATTTTCACAGTTGTACAATATTTGACAATGATATGCTTATCATTCAAATGGATAAGTTAGAAGTATATTTCAATAAACCTATATATGAAGGATTCAGTGTTTTAGATGTTTCAAAAACTTTTTTATATAATTTTCACTACGGTTACACGCTACCCAAGTTCCATAATAATGCTAAGCTCTTGTACACGGATACGGATAGTCTCATATGCGCCTTTTCAGCTCCCGATATCTATGAATGCATTAAAGAGGACATTGATAAATTCGATACACCTGATTATAATCCCGATAACATCTATCGATACACCTGATTATAACATCTTTGGACTCTCATTAGTAAATAAAAAAGCCCCGGCTTAATGAAAGATGAAAATCATGGTGAAATTATGGTGGAATTTGTAGGACTTCACGCTAAAATGTATGCTTACGTGGTTGACGAAAAGGTTGTACAAAAATCAAAGGGTTCTACCCAAGCAAGCGTAAGGTAGATCACGATAAGTGATTTTAAACAGGTTTTGTTTGACGGTGGCGTAATAAGGCGCTATCAACATCTCATAAGATCAAAGAAATATGATGTGCTTACCATCAAACAAAATAAAGTCATACTTAATCCTTATGACGATAAACGCTTAGTAAATTTCGATTTCACTGGTACTAGCCCTTGGGGATATAACTTTCAGTAAACAATGAGCAGTCTTGAAGATAAATTGCAAGAAGAACTGCAGTACAGTAGTGATCAAATCTATGGAAAGTACCTGAAGCGTTCTTTGACCTACCCTGAAAGCTATACATTTATACTGAATATATTGCAACATATTGTTATTCTTGATGAGTGTTTTAACTGGTGTGCTATAAACACCAGTTTATAACACACGAAGTTATTATTATGACATTATTTGATAGAAAAATTAACTGAGACAATACCATTAAAAGTTTTACGAAATTGTGTGCCGATAACGGTTCATTATCTTCCAATGAAGTAGATTGGATCTTAGATGATATGAATTTACTTGGTCACATACCTCTTAAAATGTACATATACAAGTTATTATGGGGTGTTTCATTGTGTACTTCGACAAATGTTAGAGTAGAAAATATTATTTATAAAGACACTTTCTCTATTATAAGTGAATCTATTGAGACAGCAGCATATTATGCTAATTGATTGAAACATTATTAGAACAAAACTATAGCTATTTTATAAAATTAAATCATCTTTATTGATCCATGATCTTTCATCCGATCCCCACCACTTTACGAATAACTTATTATTCATGGAGCGAAGCACTTTTTCCAGCAGGTACACATCTGGATACTTTATTTTCTGTAATTCGTGTTCACAAAAGCCTCGCAGTACAGGTAATCTTTTCATGTCTTCCAACATGTAGGTGTTTGGGTTAGTAATGCGAACTTTCACAATCTTAAATAGTTCACTTGACCAATTTGGGGTGTATCCTTTGGCGAAAATATTTTTAAACTTACTGATTCGTACTATGTCAACCACACAATAGCGATTTCTATCAACTGAATTTATGTGAGTGTAAGCCTCAAGCTTTGTATGATTACCGACATCTTTGGGCTTCATTCCTGTAGTTATATGCTTACGATTGTTATAATCCATCGTTACGGTGTCAATTGTATCAATCCATTTGTATTTACCCAGTAGGCTGAATGACTTATATAGAGCAGACTTAATGGTCCTGATAACACGTTCCGCAATTGCTGCCTTCTTTATGCTATAGGTAGAGTAATGGTTGACTCCATAACGCTGCATTACTTTAGTAAAATGCTCGTAGAATTCTTATCCTGCATCCGTGTGCAAATTGGAATGTTTCCGGCCCGTTTTAAAGATTGCTTGCATGGCCTTGGCAACTTCCATGCCCGTTTTCGTTTTTAATCCTTTGGTCCTCAATTTGGTCCATATTTCGAAAAACAGTCAATAACTAAAATATACTTGTAGCCGTTGTTTTGTTTGGCATATGTGTTAAATTCTGCCAAATCTGCTTGCCAAAGGTCATCATATCCCTTAATTATTGTGCGCCTTCGTTTAAAAATTTTTCTTGCGGGTTTGTGCAATTCGTTGACGAGTTGTAATTTGGACATGATACTAATTTATCCACAATTTCTTTAAGTTGATGTAGTTTTTGCTCCAACACTAGATAAGCGTTAAAGTTTCCTTTAACAGCTTTCTGAACTGACTGCAGACAAAAGTCAAGGCATCATTTACGTAGAGTATCACCATCTTCTTCCGGATCCGCCAACTGTGTCAAACGATTTCCATCCAAATTCAACCTTGTCGATAAATGGTATTGCTTGGTGATGACATCTTGAGGACCTATGGGGTTGGCAACATTGCCGAGTCTCTTATTCTCTATATCGAATTGATTATCATCAATAAGTTGAAACTGATAGGTTAATTTCTTAAATTGATATTGGGCATGTGACCGGCCAAATTTATCAAGGGGCATTTTAGTTATGATATGCCGACATCATCCCCATTTATATTGTTCAGTAAAACGAGTGTTTGGTCTTTCAATGTATCCATCTTCATACAATTCCTCTACAATTGATATTATATCATTTACGACACCTGTGTTCCCATCCAATTTTTCTGCCCACAATACTTCTAGATCACGAATTAATTCGTGTACATCTTTCCAATATTTATATTCAAACGGCCTGTTTGTTAATTTCTTAAAAAACATAGCTCTACCTACCTTAGTTGTGGGTGATGCTGACAGCAATTTGATTATTTGTTTATACTTTTTGATGTGGCTTCCTCGAATCTGTCCAGTTACATCATAATCTCGCCTTGCAACATTCGTAGCTTCTAAAATACTTTTATAATCCTTTATATCTTATGAATTTACTAGATTTAAATTGGGCTCATTCATAGTAAGCAGATCATATAAACCTGGAGTCCCTTTATACGTGACACCTTTAATGAGCATACCGTTTCCTTTAATTGTGAAGGGGGTATTACCAGTTGTCCATTTGTCTGTTTTGGTATCGTAGTGGACTGCATAAGTGTGATCAATAGCACCTTCAAGATCCCTCATAACACGTTCAACGTATACACGAGGTAATTCGTGGTACTGCTCGAGAAATTCTTCTGAGATGGGCTCATTACGGGAATCATCTGCAATACTAAGAGGTTCTTCCTCGGTATTAATCTCTCCTACGACAGATGCTTCTAGGAAAGATGGTGTACGAGGAGATGGAGGGAGATTTATTTGAAAAAATGGAAGCTGAGCTAGGGGGCTTGTAGCACTCTTCCTTGTTAATACTTTCATTGTTATACAAAGAAAAACCTTTGTTCATATTGCATTAAATATTGCATTTTTTAAATTACGTGCGCACTTTTGAATGCAAACTATTGTTTTATATAAAGCAAAATTCATTGTACCTATGGTTATTTATAGCGAAATCTTTTCTTCATAACACATTTTCAACAAAGTCTATTAATTATTATATTACTAATTATGCAATGTAGTTTTGGGAAGCTTTATTGTTAAGATTATTAAAAATAATTACTACATTTTTAAAGAATGCAGATGCATTGTGTATTTTATACAAAGAAAATCCCTATTAACTTGAATATTACATTTTTTATACATTGCTACAAATTTTTAAGAATGCGAATGCATTATTAACAAACAAAGAAAACCCATTGTTCAATGAAACATTGACTTTTTCCGCATTATATATCTGTGTATTTTTTATGAATACATATGCATTCAGAGACTTCGAGAAAGCGATACAAGAACTTTCAGGTTGCGATGTGTGTAAGCCAAACATATTGTGCAAAAGAGATAGACATTAAACAATTAAACTTCATTCATAAACTTTCAAGGTCTCTTACTTACACATATTACAAATTTATTTAACATTTCTTAGAGATATATTAATATTTTAATTCTTCATCTAAATTAATTATTTACCACATATTACTCTTCGTAAGGTTCATGCATCATTAAAATGTACGTTCTGAAACATGTTTAATGATTTGGTCACTCAGAACTTTCAATCTAATTGATGTGAAAAAGTATTTCTCTGCAGATGTTAACTGCAATGAGGATTGATAGGGATGAAGTCTTTTGTACGAAGATGGAATTGTCCTATGATTAATTCGCAGACCCATGTTCTTTTAGTTCTAAGCGTACCGTGAATGGTTCACTTTCACCAAAGTCTATTAACTCTCCCTTTTGATTTGTCAATTTGATTGTTATATTACTTATTATGGCTGTGTTTACTTCAAAATATTGAGTATTGGTTAAAATTTTATCCAAACGATAACCCGGGGACGGAAAAGTAAATTTCATATATTACTTTTGCAGGTTTACCGTTTCGAAAAGATCCTTTTATAATGTTGCACTCTACATGTAGATTAGTGTGTTTAATTATTTTTATGTCTAACGCGGATGTATGTAAAATATTCACTTCTAATATTTCATGCTCAAAACCGAGCATGCGACTAATGCTATTCTCTTTAGTAAAATCGATCTCAAATGAACTGTTTATCTCACACTTAAGTGTATAGTTACTTGTCCTAATAAAAATCCCACCAATCCAACAACGCATTTCTTCTCCAAATCTAGCTCTATCGGTAGATAGAAGTTGTAGCTAGCTATGTTACCAACACCTTCTAAACTGAATGTTATTGACATAACTGAGAAAATTTAAGGTTGTATCGATTATTTATATAGAAATTGTAGGCATAGGTGCCCACAAATACTGGTATTAAATTCCTGATCTTGATTGTAATTATAATAAATTTTACATCCTCGAAAGTAGTTAATCACTTCGGCTGGTGGTCGAAGATTACCGAAACTATCATAGTACCATACGTTTTTACCACTCTTTTGACTATCAAAGTTGAAGATTCCAGATTCATTTTTCCATGGTAATTTGGCAGGCTATTTCTAATAAAAATACCCCTAACATAGGGTACATCTTTTGTGTATTTCTTTAAATCAATATCTGTTAATCGTCTTTCGGGTAATCTACTGAGTTTATTGGAAACGGTTTTAAGTATAGCGCGCAACCACCAGATTTGAATGGTTTTAGATAAAGTGCGCCGCCAGCGATCCATTCCATCATGCGATTATGGCGCGATGTCTCTTCTTGCAATTTTTTGACATGTTTTGCATCATTGACTGTTTTAGCAATTCCCGATGCGCCGCCAGCTAAAGCACCGATTGGTGATAATCCTGCGAATAACGGAATAAGAAATGGTAAAACACCTCCTTCTTTAGGTATCGGAATTACGATAGGAACTTTAATGTTTTTCTTTCCCCCCTACCTTTTTACTACACGCTTTGCCGCTGATAGTGCTGACTTTATGGTGTCTGTGGAATCTCCATTAGCTTTCATTTTTTAGCTATTGTTTTCCGTACATGCAATAAATTTCCACCATTCCTCTTCTTCTTGGACCGACGTTTACACCCCATTCCAAATTTTCTCTTTGCTTTCATGACGGTACCGACTGCTAAAGCTGCAGCTCGTTCACCTAATGTTGCGCCTGGCGATTTAAAGCGTTCCCAAGCTTTTCTTCTAAAATTTTATCTGCTCTATGTCTACTTTCTAAATCTCGGTAGTCTCTATAACTGATATCATGCAGTTTGCACTGAGCATCTAATTGATTAATACCGGGGTCACCGCGTGCGAGTCGTTTCTCTAATTTTGTACCAGGACCACAATACTGGTAACCGGGTAAATGCAATTCCACCGGAAGTTTATTGATTAACGTATTCACTAAACCACCTGCACTCTTCCGCTTCTTACCTATCAATGTTCACCTTGAGGGATAGGGCAGGGTATTTATACCTAAAATCTAGAGCACAAAACTTCATTTTTAGTAAATGCTATACATTAGATAAGCAGGGCGATAGTACAATATTTCCATTAAGCATACAGTGTTATGTGAATTAATATTATACTTGGCATTTATAACATCTCGAATGTCTTTATAAATGTCATCATCACCGAATTCCTTCTCACGAAAACGACGGTAGTCAACCACTTGTCGTATGAATTGTTCATAGAAACACATCAGATTGTAAGATTCAAGAAATTCCAATCTATAGCTTATTATATCGTTCAAATTGAATAATTGTTCTACATTATGGGCATTGAATGTACTCGAACAACAGTTGTAGTTTTCTATCATAACAGTTTTCAAAATTCTCTCATATCCTTTAATCAATTCCCAATTATAATAAATACCGAGATTGCTAGATAGAGATTCGTAATCTTGCTCATGGATTATATCTTCCTCGTTTACATGTGACCAATCAATTTGATCAATTGATTTCTCAGAATTGAGCCTGAAATGGTGGGGGTAGCTGGAAATTGATCTAGATAACAATCTATTTTTAGGAATTATGACCCTAATTCGGCCAGAACAATGGATCGCCTTTGTTCTTTTCTCAGAGGTGTGACCTTGAAAATTGTAAGTATAGACCTTGAAGAGTCGGCTTGAACAATGGATCGCCTTTGTTCTTGAAAATTGATTTCTCAGAATTGAGCCTGAAATGGTGGGGGTAGCTGGATAACAATCTATTTTTAGGAATTATGACCCTAACTCGGTCAGAACAATGGATCGCCTTTGTTCTTTTCTCAGAGGTGTGACCTTGAAATGGGGGGAAACGGCTACCTGCGTTGCGAAACAGATTTCCTGTTTTGGGAAACGGTTCCCTGTTTTGAGAAACGGCCATCTGTCTTTGGGAACCAGATCCGGTTCTTAGGAAAGCTACCTCATCCTTGTGCTTTAGGACAGTAATATGAGCCCACGTAAGCATAATCCTTTTATTACAATTTAGTCAATACAAGAACTTTGAATCACCTTTGACCTTGAGGTGAAATCGATGACCTTGAAAAGGTCAAAAGGTCAATTAACTTTGACTACTAGCACAGACAACAATCTGTAATATGATACCGGAGCAGGTGAGAATAATTTTAATAACTAACAACTTGGCTCAGGCAAGAATTGGTGACCTTGAATACTTCACCTTGAAAAGTAGAATCCCCTATACCTGGAAAAGTCTATTTAATATCCCTGACCTGGAGAATTGTAATTAACACACACATGATTTCAACCAAATTCTAAGAATTGCCTGGTGCCCTTGAAAATTTCCTATCAAATTAACACTTGACTCAGCCAGAGAATTGATTGGTGAACTTGAACATTTCCTGGCCTTGGAGACCGATGCAGGGAAGGTGACCTTGAAAAACCTTGCACTTTTTGATAGGCAATGTGATGACCTTGAGGAATATACTTACATGTAGGTAATGTGTACGATGACCTTGAGCTTGAAAACCATGCATTGTGATGTGGAGAATCTGTATGAGAGCTGCAATGGTCTTGACCTTGAAAACCTTGCACAATCTGGACTTTGAGGAACATACTTCGATGCAGGCAATGTGTACGACGACCTTGACCCTGAAAAACCATTCACTTGGGCGTATGCAATGTGATGACCTTGACCTCTGAAAAGAAATTGCTTTGCTATAGACGAAGTGGCCTAGGATCACCGTAGTATATCCACTTCCAATAATATATATATATATATATATATATATATATATATATATATATATATATATATATATATATACAGTTTTAAATACTAAATAGATTCACCCTCGAGAAAGATCTAGTTACTTACGCATTCGTTTTCTAATGTAGACTGTTAGTAAAATCATGGTTGTAGTATAATAATACTCATTACGGATTTTACAGCTAAAGTAACACAATTTTAGAAACCGTGTAATTGTATGAAATATTTCTTACAAAACTAGGGT
Source organism: Vesta saturnalis (assembly GCA_036346205.1). Lineage (NCBI taxonomy): Eukaryota > Metazoa > Arthropoda > Insecta > Coleoptera > Lampyridae > Vesta > Vesta saturnalis. Next base: position 2,153,735 of record JARFJB010002364.1, on the reverse strand, counting down.
TAGCATCAATAAGGGTTTTTAAATACCGCAAACAGAACAAACAAATTATTGTTTGAACATGCTCTCTATTTTACTAGAAACTTGTGTAGTTACAAAATTTAAACTACTATGTTAATATCATTTTTCTTGGTAATCATCCTTTCAAACACAAAGCAAGTTTATAATATCTGTGTAATATAGATCCCTGTTTTTTATAGAGGATTTATTCGTATATCTGTACTTATCCATATATACTCCGGGGACATGTACCGCAGAAGAGTAACAAACCATTACTTCTGTGCGTTACACATCGCCAGGGGCATGTAACATATAGTTCATTACAAATAAAAAAAAAATAGAACAAAATGTAATAACGGAATTATGTGAAAATTTCAGGGATAATCAAATTTTAAAAAAAGACGGATGCAAAACCAGATGGTAGTGTTTTTTCACCCACAGAAAAGATTTTCACTACTAAGCCCACTATAGGATGTGACGAGGGACATACCATACTAGCACACCAAGTATCAGTCAACCGAGAATAATACTGGTCGATAATATAATTCACAGGAAGAGTAAATAACGCATTCTGGAGTACATCGATTTCGGATGGCCATCGAGCAGTCAACACTAAAATAAATTCTTGATCTGAAAGAATTAAAAACATTCTCCAAAACGTGCAAACAATCCATTGATTCCTAGTTATTATACAGGGTATCCCACTGGGAAGGGCCGCTATTGATATATGGAAAAGTACGTAAACGATGATTTTGTAAATTTGGTTATTTACAAAGCTCAGTCTACCTTTTTAAAATATTTTCAGGTTTCTGGCACTTCCTGTATTCAATTTTAAGTCAACTTTGTGTAAAGGTGTCTATACCTAAATTCAGTTATTTTCGAAATATCTCCATTTTTAAGAAAAAAGTGACGGTTACAGCACCATATTAAAATAACTACTTTTAATTACAATATTTGCAACGGTTATGGTTTTTTACTACAGCTAAAAGAAATTGATTTCATTAAAAGAGAAAGATTTTGCGAATTTATTTTGACGAGGTACCAGGAGAATAATTCCTTTCTAGATAAAATCATATGGACACGAGTCGAAGTTCACTAAAAATGGTCTTCTAAATCGTCATAACTGTTATTTCTGGAGTGACTCCAATCCTCACAACTCTTGGGAACGCAATTTTCAAGACAGTTGGCAGTTCACTGCGCCGTTAGAAATAATGCAGTGGTCGCCTTAGAATTGTATCAAGACAATTTAAATAGTAAGTAAATATCTTTGGTGTGATATATATATATATATATATATATATATATATATATATATATATATATATATATATACTGACAGTTATAGTGCGTTTCAGGTGAGCGAATATCCAAATATTCTGCAAACTTTCAATAACAATTATCTGGATAATTTATCCCTGGCGGAACATAGAAATATTTTTTACTAGCACGATGGTGCACCTCTATATAGGGGCCAGTTAATTAATAACCTTCCTCAAACCTTCTATGACCAATGGATTGCGAATTACGGCCTTTTTTGTGGCCTCACCGATCTCCGGATCTTACTGTTTTAGATTTTTTCATTTGGGAAGCTATAAAATGTAAGGTCTACGAAACGCGATTAACAACAATAAATAACTGCATGCAAAGGGTGAGGAATGCATTTCAGAATTTGTTCCAAGACCCCATTAAACGTGCTACTTATACTGAATTAATTCGTAGATGCGAAACTAATAATGCGATATTGCGTAAAACACTTGAAAAAATTGCAAAGAGAGGGTAGTTCTATAATACATAAATAAAAAATGTTAGTATAATGCTTCATCTCCTGTCAACAGCTACCCTTCTGAATATAAAGTGTAAGACCTCATCAGGAAATAGGGATGATGAGAACCTTAAAACGTTCGCTTCGATTATATTTATTGTGTAGGAATCTAGCGTACGAAACGCTTCCAAAGAATTTACCTGCTGCACTCGTGTCTCACTCAACTGTGCAAAGAAAATTGAGCAATAATGAAAGGATTCTTAAATGAGAATTTAAAACTTGGCAACTGACGTTTTTTTTTTTTGGAAATTGTGTATCCATTACATTAAAAGGCCTGCAAAGATCAAACTACTTTTACTGCAGCGGGCGAATATGATGGTAATCGAATCATAGGGTTCAGTACTTCATTTGATAGTAATGGTTGCTCAAAGCTGAATGTCTTTACTGTAACAATCGCTAAACTATTAAAAGTTACTTTCAAAGTGAAGTCGTCGCCAACAACTCATACGTTGTTCTAGCCTAGCCATTAACAAAAAACTTGCCTTCATGCACCTTATGTATTGTGAACCTGCAATGGCAAATTTACTCATCAGAACATTTTGGGCATTTTGGCAATAAAAATTAAAACCAATCTTTTAGTTGATAAAGAGGTTATGCCCATTTATGAATGGTTTCAAGTACTTCCATCAGCCTTTCACATCAGAATTCAAAACACGTAAAAGACACAATTCACATTGGAACCAAATTGAAACCAGGTCGTTTGCGTATGGGAAACTTTCTGGCAACAATAGTTCATTTAAAATTACGTATTGGCTCGATTTCAAGATATATATTTCAGTAGCCAAATCGTAACTAATTTTATGAAAAAGTACGTTCAAGATAGTAAAGCAACTGTAGCATATTTTACAGATGCACGATGCATCTTGAAATCCTATCTTCAAAAAAACTTTATTATGAAAATGACCAATGACCAGATGTTTCTGACTGAACTAACTAGTAGCCAGTCTGGTGAACCATGTTTCAACCATTAAGGTCAATGAGGACAGTATTTTCAACAGTGGTCAATTTCTCAATGCTTCTTGTCTATTCTTACCTTAATTAGTTATGAATTCTTGTCTATCGTTATCTTAATTTAAGTTTCGAAATTGGCATTATTATTTATAAATGTATTTAGATTTTAAGCATTTCTTTCTTAGTTCAATAATTAAATGTTTTATATCTTAATATTTATACTTTAGTCTACATAATCATGAGTACCTCCGTATATAGTATGTTATGGTCTTTGTTTTGTGCGCAACTCAACACGCTTTGACGCTTAACTCATTTTCCGTTTCTTATGCCGTGCAGTTCAGACGTTATCTTTTTTAAGCATTGCTTCCCTTGTATAAGGGAACAAAAGTAGGAATAAGAAAACCGCTTATGTTAAGAAAAAGCTTTTATTTTGGTAAATTTCCGTATCGTTGTAAAAGCGTGGTGTGACGTCACGATCTTTACTTGCATAATATGGTGCATGATAATGCATTGTCATCTTTACGAACATAAATGGAGATACCTTTGTTTTTCATAAATCACGCATGCTGTTATATACATTCTGCGTTCGTCGTCCATATCAGCAGCTTTAGTCGTTCGAACCTGCGTTAGTTTAATCTACATTTCCTTATTGTAGGTGCAACAGAAATGGAAATTACCTTACGTTATCATATGCTACCGTTCGTTTATTTGTATGTTGAAGACATATGAAAGCTATAGTACCTTCCCGTACGTGTATATCATGGAAATTATAGTGTACCCTACATTAGGGTCTATAGTTCGTTTATATTTCGTTTCTTTGTACGTTGAACACAAATGGAAATTACCTTTATATTATCGTATAGTTGTCTTCTTGTGAATTGGAAATGAAAATTCTCAAGCAACAGTTCGTTTAAGACAAGATTAAAATATTTATTTTGTACAAGTAGGTACTTATCCTTTTAGTGCAATTTAAGTAAATAACAAATCAGTTAGCGTTATTTTGATACGGTTAAAAAGGAACAGATGAGTTCTGCTTCTAAGATAAAAAGATTTGAGTTCATAACCTATCGCAACTGTAATTTGTTGACATAGGTCAGTACAAATTTCATTACTGAATACAGTGTTGATCATATTGCATTTTGAATTTTAAGTAAATATAGATTATAAGGTTGTACAGTGTTTAATTTAGAAATTTTAAGATCGTAAGGTTTTACGAGAAATATCGTTTTAGTTATTTTATGCTGATATTAATCATACGTTTTGATTTATTAAATATGATTATATAAATACAGTTGTTTAGTGTTCATTCAGATTATCTATTATGCTTTGAGATACAACCTTTCTCAATTTTTGTGGTATTTTAACTATCAAACGTAGAAATTGAGTGACGTCCCAGCATTAAAACAAATGGTAATATTGATTACATCTACTGATAAATATCTGCATCCCTCGCCCCTGAAAATCAATGGGTTCTCAATTACAGTAAGTTTCATAAGTTTGTACCTCACTGACCGTGGTGCAATTTACCTTTTAAAATATAACAATCAACAACACCAAATTTTCTATTTGTTATAGCTTGAGACCTTAAGGCGATTAAATAAAATAAATTTTCTCAACCAAGCAATAGGTGATTTGGGTAGAATCGATAATTTGATATTAATCTTTAGTTTTATAGTCGGGTCGGCGAGAGGTGTCTTCTGACTCATCTTTTAGTAAAGCATGGTTTAAGATTTTAAAAACGTATGACGTTATTGGTTCATATAGTTAGTAATTGTGAATACCAACAAAACATCGTCAATGTTTCTAGGTTATTTTCAAATTTAAGCCGCGCTGTCAAATTTAAATAAAATTATTGTTCGAATATCTCGGGATTTAGCATCCTAAAGGTATTAAAAATCCCCATCCATTCGTATAAATAAGGTCGAATTTCGTTTAAGGTCTGTTCACATTTATTCTGGCATGTAAAGTCCACCGAGTGTGGGTAGTGATATGATAAAAATATATTGTACAACTGTAAACGATTATCAGAACCGAGACCGAATCAACAAAATTTCGTTTTGGATCTGTTTTACAAATTAATTATATCAATAATTTTCAATAAGAAACGAATTAGCTAGCAGTAGGCAGTGCCCGAATGAAGTGCGAAAAGTTTGGTTAATTGCGGAGGATCGTTTTTAGCAGACAGATCTCACTGCGTCAAAAGAGTCAAAAGACTGTAATTTGGTTATCGAAGCTACTTATAAATAACTGATTTTGTCATAAATAAATACACTGTATTGGATGTTAAAAATAAGATTTATTATTAGTTAATAATATAACCGATTTTAAAAATCTCAGTTTACAGTTTGTCAATATATATATATATATATATATATATATATATATATATATATATATATAAAACGAATGTAAACCTAAGTACAGCTACAGAGGTATATGTTAAATATAATAATTCTTTACAATGTTATAAAGTAACTAAGATACTAATTTTTGCTTTAAATTCAAATATTGGACATCTTATAATTAAAAGTCATCACCTTCACTTTCACTATCATCTTCACTCGACTCTCCGACATTGATTACTAGAGGTTTTACCATTTCTTCAGCTCTCTTTTGAACGACCCACCACTGGCTCATTTCCTTTTCAGCATGTAAAATACACTTTTGCCACAGTCCTCCAGTTACTTGGTTTAATGAATCCTTCCATAGCAATAAAATATTCTCGTCCCTGAAGCCCTGTCTTCCAACGTTTTTGCTGTAATACTGTTTACAATTTGCCCATATTAACTCGATAGGGTTGAATTGGCAGGCAGTGATACGGAGGTAAACGTAAAATTTGATGTCCTTATTGATGAGCGATTTCATTAATTGCATATAGTTTTGGAACTTGTAAATCCTTGGCAATTTGTAATAATTCCACTTTCAGGATATCATTCGAATGAGGATTGTTGTGTTTTCTTAAAAATTGAAGAAGATCTTCTTTCTTCCAACTACTTGAAGGTAATTTTTCTACTAATGTAGAATGATAACTGGCATTGTCCAGAATTATCAAACTTGGTTTTTCTAAATTTGGTAAAAGCTGTTCTTGAAACCATTTTCATATCATCGTGGTAGTCTGCTGTCTTACTTTTACTGGAAAATACCAATGATGAATTAGGTATAAAACCATCCTTGTTGCCAGCACTCAGTACGATAAAACTAAAATTTATTCAGTTAAAAATACTTTTAACAAATCGGACTATTTTAATTACCGAGAAGGGAAAATCATTATCATGTCATGACTTTCGAACGCTTCCTCGACTAAAAATCAACGTCTCATCCAAAAAGACACGATCGTAACTAATTTCACAACTTTTATTAGCAAAAATATTTTCGCAAAAATGTTGCTCGAGCACCAGCAATATGAACCTGCTCCATTAAACGTCTTCTTCCATCGTCAACTTTGAATTCAAAACCAATTTTGTGTTACAATTGTTTCAAACTCGTTTTACTGAAGGTAAATATTTTATCATCTTTAAGTTCAGTTTGGAGTTTTTCGATAGTAATATGTAACTCCATTTCAACAATAATTTCTGAATTATTTACCAGTTGCATGCATGGTGTACATTTTTCGGTTCAAAACGTCTTTCACGTATTCGTCGACATCCTCTGACTTTGACTTCAAACGCAGCCTATGTTTGTACGGTGAATCCGGGACAGATTTCCCATATTCTAAAGCGAGAGCCAGTCTTGCCTTTGTCCGAGTTACGGTTTTCTCGGAAATGCCGCATGCGAGAGCAGTTCGCTGCAACATAATATTACATAAATATAAATTTAAATAGTGAAAATTATTAGCGTACCTGGATAATGGAAATCAAAGGTAAACTTGGCCCCCCGTTATTGCGTTCCATCTCGAAATAATGCAGTATATTCATTACATTACTTGAGTTTGGCTTTTCAAAGATTTAACTTTTAATGACATCATTATTTACTGCAAAATAAATAAATACATTCAATCAATTGGAAATACATTTTGCATTATAACCTTACCTCGAAATAGTGAATATTAATAATAATAGTTTTGAAAAAAACTGTTGTTTACAAATGCAATGGAGACTAATAAATTACGAAGCGAAAGATAAATTATTATACCTACAAAACACGATGCGATTATACGAAGCGAAATACGAAGAATAATTTGAGGTTAAATAGCCAAGAAGACATCTGACAGCGTCATGCGCTTTGACCTTAGAATCGACATACGTTTTTAAGTCCTGCATTTAAAATATATAGCAGACGTATAAATTATAACCCGTCTTTCTTTAAGTGGGAACTTCGCACTAAGATAAAGGGAAACAGATGCATTTCACAGTAACAATTAGATCCCCATTCTTGAGTCCGCCATGAGACACCTCTCCCCGGCGTTACTATAATTAATCTTTCTGCAGATTCTCATAAAGGATAAAATCTCGAGTATAATATATAAGTTTTAATTTTCCAAAAGAACACAATAGAAGGGTTATCCATCTAAAATTCCGCAGGTAATGTTCAGATTAGATTCCAGCTCCGTTGTCAGTTAGTTACCGAAGACGAGCTATTGCATGCCATAGAAAAATTAAACAAAGATGCTCTTAGTTTAGCTAACAGTTTAGGCATTATTTAGATTTACGGCAGATTGTCTATTCAATTAAGGATGACGAAAGAAGTCGTGAAGAATCTTGAGTACGAGTACCACCCATTAAGTATATATTTAACTTAGACATGTTTGTATTTATCCCCTGAGAACAATAAAATTGATACCGAAGTTCATTGTTTAAGTACCCACCTCTTTGCACTCGTCAGAAAATCAATATTTTGAAGAAGGGTCATTTAGTTGTGAACGGAAAAAATGTGATCGTGAACAAAAATTCGCTTCTTTGGCTTCTTAATAACAGAAAAAGTTCACATCGGTTATTGAGATTACGAAACAATCTCGAAAGCGACAAAGAGGACAAAAAAGACTGATAAAACCTTCATGCGTTGAAAGACGTAGATCTGATATATAAAAAAATAGTAGCCATAGCGACGTGGGTGGCCCAATCAAATACGTCAACGACGTAGATGACCAAGACCCTGAAAATTTAGTACCGATGCGAATCCAGACGAAAGTACCCGAAACTGTCCTTAACAAAAACTGAGCAACTACTATATGTATTATGACGATACGTTCTATGGATGAACTTTTTTTCTGTTAGTGGATTTTTTAGATATTCTGGAAATTATCCTACATTTTTTGATATTCTTGGGCACTTTTAGATATTTAGCAATTTTTGGATATATTTGTATATGATCGTACATACTTGTATTAGTGATTTACCCCTATCCAATTTACCTTACAGACTTTGATTTACTACACAATGGAAATATTCTCAAATTTATAGAGAAAGTATTGCTATACCTATTTTAAAGAAGTTAACTACTTTTTATACATGTTTAATACGCATTTATCCAATATTTGCGTTTCCATATTTCATGAATTTTTATTTTGACATCTGAAATATTTCTTAACGATATTAACATTGTGTAAATGCATTATCGGTGTCACACTAATATCCGTCGAGTGTAAGAAGTCAAGATCGGAGGACTATGAATGTTAAAAAATGATTGGGTCTTATGTTTTCAATAAACCTCTCGTTGGTGCATAATATTTAAAATTTTTAGTAAATAAGTACGCTCTTCCTTGAAGATGTACCGTTCAAAACAAGAATCTATTTTTACAAGTCTTTTTTTAACGAACTCTATTTGTTTCTCAAGCAGTAGTTGCTACTTTCTTATGCTCAACGCCGCAAGTATTGCTTTCTTGACAAAATCGATGTTGAGATTTCAACGAATTTACACGATTTAAGTATTTTTAAAACCATTTTCAACTGCGGGTGTGCATGCGCGCGTTTGAGTCGACGTGTACGCGCGCGTTAACCCGTGTGTGTTTCTGTAGCCACGATAAATTTAAAAAAGATGTATCCGATGTTAATAGAACTACGTATTTAGAGTTATTAACGAAATATCTCGGTTCTATCAAGTTTTGGTTAAAATCGATTTAGAAATAAAGATATTTTATAGAAGGCGTTAAAGCACATTTCGGAATCTACCAAGTCGTAACACCCGAAAATGGTAGTTAGATCTCATCGACATAAATAACTTTTTGTGTAACAAATTTTGATTTGGGACCTTTGGTCGTAGTTATTCGACTTTTTAAGATTTTTTAACAAACAGAATTTGATTTTCTAAAACATTTGCATTTACAACTATTTCATTTTTTAGTAAATAAAATGGCGGTCGATCAAAAATTTAAAATGATGATATTTTAATGACCATCCCATGGATTTTTAAAAGAGAAACATTTAATGCTTGAATTGTCTAATATAACATTTATTTGAAACATTTTTTTTTCTACGTAAGAAATCTTTATGAACTTCAAACAACTATTAAAATAGTAACAAACAAAAATATAAAACAAGCCAAGTAGCCTTATGTTATTGAAAAATAAAACAAACGAAGCCGATGACACAACATAATTTGTGCTGTTTTATAAAATGAGTCTTTTGCTGTTATTAGTATTTTGATGTTTAGTATAAATTAGTTTAGCTGTTTTGTAGTTTGTATAAATTATTTTTTTGCTCTTTTGATCTAATTACACGCTTAAAAATGTACACTTACCAAAATGTAGAACTTTCTGATATGCTTTCGGTAAGCGAAACAAAATGGGCAAGAAGCTCAAAGATGATATAGAAGAAAATATCGCCAACAACCAAGTGTACATATCTTTAGAACAGTTTGCGGAGGAAACCGATCCTTCGGTAAACACTCGAGTAATAGGTATGTTTTACATGATCAAGGCCTTCACCCATATTCCACATAAAACGTGCAAGCGTTGGGACCTGCAGACTTTCAGCCAAGTCTATTGTTCAGTCGTTGTCCTCTTCACCGCCGTAATCTGCAGAGAAACCCTCAAAAATGTATTTTGTTTACGGACGAAGCTTGTTTTACAAGAGACGGAAGTATTTAACTCGAGAAACTTACACGTGTGGGTTGACGAAAATCCCCGTGCAACGTTTATATGTGCACATCAGGAACATTTTGTGGTGAATTTATGGGTCGGTATTATAGGAAATTATGTAATCGGACCTTATCGTCTACCACAGATGAGAGTGGTCGTCAAAGCGATAAGACGTGTTTGTGATGGCTCCAGCTTCTACCTTTGATTAGTGAAGCAAATCCAGATTACAATGACAATTTCTAAATCAATAGAGTTACTGTACGGTACGGATGAGTTTTTGAACATATTTTATACCCAGCGGTTTGAATATTAATAATGGACAAAGATAATAATAATCTAACCAGTAAAATTTTGTAACGTGTACAAAAAAAAGGCGCGTAAATAACATTTGGGATTGCTGTAGGGTTGAATTTCTACGAAAAAATTACGTCTCTTTAAACCCATACCAGATGTGATTGTTAAAACTCGAACTGTAAAGTGAGCTTAAAGCGCAAATACCACCCCTTCGCCTTGAACTCAAACAGGTAAACATTTTTGCAATGTCAATCAATTATAGAGAACTAATAAAGTAACTTAACTTTAACTGAATCGAATCCGCATTCCAAAGCAAAAAAACGCAAATAAATAGACAAATAAACAAATAACTAGCTCTAATTTGTAATCTAAATTCTGAATGATATACTGTTTCTTTTCCCAAATAAATAAAACGCATTTTAGTAGTTAAAAGAAAGAGAGGTCAAGTCGTTAGGGGGAAACCCGGCCGTTTCTGTAAAATTTTAACAATTGAAGTATTAATACATCTTAAATCCGACAGTAAATGAATTAAGTCAATAAATGAAGCAATTTAGTTTTTGGTAGCAAATTAAACATACTAAATTGAATAGATCCTCATAGTTTTAATTTAAATAATTAGTATCCCTCACTTCTTTACAATATTAATTTTATAAATAAGAAATGTAGCTATTTAAGGAAAATTTAGTTTTACTAAAAGTTCACATTATCGATTGAAGTGCAATACCTTCTTTTATTCTCAATAATAAAACAAGAAACCAGGTAAAGGCAAAGGGAAAGCAGGTAGGCGCGTCACCAGCAATTGTAAATTGAAAATTTTAATCATAAAAATTTAAAAGAGTAAATAGCATATTATATTCGTTTAATAAATAAGAAATATATTTTTTACTCTAAAAGTTTACTTTTTTCGTTTGAATTCAAATAGCTTCTTTTATTTTCAAAACAATAAAACAAGAAATCGGGTAAATTGTAAATTTTTTGTAATAAAAATTTAAACATAAAAGATTATCGTACTTTTTAAGTTAAATAATTAGCTTTATTTCGGTGCTTTCAGTTAAATACATGTTAAATGACAACTAATAAATCAATCAAATAAGGGTAAGCGTTTGAACAGGTTTTTATACGGAGCGATTTGAATATTAATAATAAACAAAGATAATAATAATCTAACCAGTAAAAGGCTCTTAGTTGAAATAGGCGCGAAATAACATTTAGGATCGCTACAGTATTTACGAAAAATACAGCTCTTTTAAACCTATGTGATTGTTAAAACTCGTAAAATTATAAAGCAAACGTAAACCTTTTGAATGATTGAAATCAAACAGGTAATCATTTTTGCAATAACAATGAATTATAGAGAACTAATAAAATATTTATTTAAGTTGTCACGACTCGCTACAATAATAAAACTGATTTGATAAATAAATATTAAATGACATAAGAAATAACTATAACTCGAAAAGCTAAATAACGGCAAGTACGCTGAGGGGCGCGGAGCCAGGAATCGCGTATAGAGCAGTATGGTTGAAACGTGGTGTGATTGAAGGGTAGGTAAGCAAAAAAATGTACATGTATATATGTACATTTTGAGATTCATACAGTAAGCATACGATCTATTATTTATATCTATCTATTATATCCTGAGAGTAGACAAATAACTGTCCGGTAGTAGGAGGATACCGTTAATAGGGAATACTACATCGTCCGGGGCACGATTTGACCAGTAACCGGTATGATCGCTATGGTATTACTCAAGAGAACAATACAGTTACCTCAGATCCTACAAAAAATGTACACGTATATATGTACATTTTGAGATTTATACAGTAAGCATACGATCTATTATTTATATCTATCTATTATATCCTGAGAGTAGACAAATAACTGTCCGGTAGTAGGAGGATACCGTTAGTAGGGAATACTACATCGTCCGGGGCACGATTTGGCCAGTAACCGGTGTGATCGCTATGGTATTACTCAAGAGAACAATACAGTTGCCTCAGATCGACCTGGCTACAAGGGGTGGTCAAGGTCGAAACAGACAGGCCCCGTTGCTGGAGACTGTGCAAGGAATGAATGGCGAGTCGGTACGTGGAATGTTAGAGGTATGCATGGTAACGAATTTGAAATTGCGAATGTAATGTACGAAAGACACCTTGATATTCTGTGAGTATCGGAGACAAAGCGCAAAGGAAAGAATGCTGTGGTGATGGAGAATGGCAGCTATGGTCAGGAGTTGAGACTGAAGTGCATGGAGCAAAAGGAGTTGGGATGATCATAAGTGAAAGAGCGAAAAGATGTGTTAAACAGTACGAATTGGTATCTCCCCGGGTAATATGGGTAAGAATGAAAGTGGAGTTTCGAAGAATTTTTCTTATTTCATGCTATGCAGCGGTGAATGGAGAAAGAGACCAAGAGCGTGAGAACTTCTGGAATGAAGTAGAGAACGTGTTGAACGTATGTAAGCCAAACGAAAGAGTGATGATAGTGGGGAATATGAACGGATGGATGGGTGTACAGAGAGAACATAGTGAACGCGTTCTAGGAAAGTTCGGAGACCAAAGAGTCAATGAGAATGGTGAACACTTGCTGAACATCTGTGTGGAGAGAAGCCTGTTTGTATCCAATACGTGGTTTAAACACGAAAATGTGCATATGTATACATGGCAAAGAGGTGAATCTAAAAGTATGATAGACTTGATAGTGTATGATGAACGGCTTAGAAACCTGGCGAAAGACACAAAAGTAATGCGAGGATCGGAGTGTGGATCGGAGCACTTTTTGGTTGTATCGAGTGTGTTTAGGGCAAAAGTGGGTCTGGAGAAGGAAAGCAAACGTAGTGCGAACGTCCAGAATTAGGGTTGACAAACTAGTGGATAATGGTGCGAGAATGAAATACGCAGATGCTGTGAGTAAAGAGTTGAATGTGAATGAAACACTGTGGAACGATCAAATAAAAGACACTGACGTTGAAAGTGCATGGATAAGCTTGAAAAACTCTGTTATCAATTGTGCCGTGCGAATATGTGGAAGAGCGACTGTAGATAGACAGAAAAAATGTGCTTAGAACGCTGCAGGAGTGATGAATATTAGCAAAAAAATAGTAAGGGACGATTGTGAAGTGAGGACATGTTGGCAAGAATATTTCGGAAAGCTGTACAGTAGTGAGGAAAGTAAGACTGAAGGGTTAAATAAGGAGAATGTAGAAGGAATGATGAATGCAACTGAGACGGATGTTGGAATAAATGAGGTAGAGAAAACGGTGGGAAGGTTGAAAAACGGGAAGGGAGCAGGCGTAGATGAAATCACTGGTGAAATGCTCAAGTATGGTGGTGCAAAGCTTATACGAAGATTGTGTGAATTATTCAATGTATGCCTTATGTGTGGAAAAGTGCTGAGGGATTGGAAGAGCGCGATCATTGTACCACTGTATAAGGGTAAGGGGAACAAGAGTGATTGTAAGAAATACAGAGGAATAAGTTTGCTCAGCGTGCCTGGTAAAGTATTTGGAAGAATACTGATTGATAGAGTACGAGAAACTACACAAACTAAGATTTGGGATGTGCAAGGTGGCTTCATGCCTGGGAGAGGATGTGTCGATCAGATGGTTCCTCTCCAGCAGGTTATCGAAAAGTGTTTAAATGTAAAAAGGAAGTTGTACTGTGCGTTTGTAGATCTGGAGAAAGCATATATATGGCAGAGTGAATAGGGAGAAGCTGTGGGAAATATTAAATGAATACGGCGTAAATAAAAGTCTAATAAATGAAATAAGGGCAGTATACAACGGTAGTCGGGTGAGAGGAGGTGTGAGTAAATACTTTAATATTGAGCAAGGAGTGCCACAAGGCTGCGTGATGTCACCGTGGTTGTTCAATGTATACATGGATAAATGTGTTAGACAAGCATGTACCGATACAAATGGTGTAATGGTTGGTGACGTAAATGTACGACTTCTGGTGTATGCAGATGACACAGTGTTATTAAGTGACAGTGCCGATGAGCTGCAAACCGCTCTGAGGAAGTGTGATACAGTCTGTGAGAGCATGGACCTAAAGGTAAACGTGAACAAAACTAAGATTGTGATGTTCAATCCGGAAGGTGGAAAGGAGAGTAGAGTACTCTGCAAGATGAAATTGTGGAGAAAGTGGACGAGCTGGTATATCTCCGTAGAATGTTTACTGCAGATGGTCCAATGGAGGGCGAGATTGGACGAAGGGTCAATGCTGGAAGGAAAGTGATTGGAAGTATGTGGACGATAATGAGAAATGAAAGCATGAGCCTAGCTGCGAAACGAGCAATCTATAATGGCGTATTCGTCCCGTCAGTACTGTATAGAAGTGAGACATGGGTACGTCAAAAATGCACGAAAGAAAAATAAATGCCGTAGGTATGAGATTCCTGAGAAGCGCATGTGGTAAAACGAGAAGGGACGATGATGGATAGATATAAAAGTAGTACATTACGTTGGTTTGGTCACATTGAGAGAATGAACAACGCAAGATTAACGAAACAAATATATGTGGGAGGTTAGGGGAAAGGCCGGGCCTGGTAGGCCGCGTAAAACTAGGCTGAATGTAGTAGAATCTATGATAAAGGAAAGAAAGATAAGGAGTTTTAAAAATAAAAGGGCATGTCAGAGACAATGCATGAATCTTGCGGGAGGTAGGGAGGTGTCCGGAGATAGGAAAGCATGGAGAAAGATTGTGAATGAAAAATAAATAAGAGGCGTGAAGGTTAAGTTAAGTTTAAGTATCTTCTACCACACCGTTTGAATGGGGAAAATTACCATATTTTTTTAGATACTGTATTACCAGAACTTTTAGAAGAATTGCCATTAAATATCGGGCAACGACATTGGTTTCAAAATGATGGCGCGTCGGCACACAGTAGACCAGAAATTACAGCATTGCTGAATAGACAATACCTAAATAGGTGGATTGGGAGGAACGGTCCTGTTTTTTTGGCCAGCCCGGAGACTTAACTCCACTAGACTTTTTTTTTCTGGTGCTACATCAAGACCTTTGTATACGAGACACCAATAAATACAGAGGAAGAGTTAGCGCCAAGAATCGTGGCTGCAGCAGAGCAAGTTTCCGAAAGTATTAAAACGCGTTACAGGGCTTGTATTGCTGCGAATGGTGGCCATTTTGAAAATTCGTAATACATTATTAATTCAATAATAAATAAGTTGTTATACTTTCGTATTCTGTAGTTTTTTGTTGGATTTTTCAACACAAGGCTACTTGACTTCTTTTGTATTTTTAGTTTTTTACTATTTTAATAGTTATCTGAAATGCATCGAGATTTCTTGCATAAATATGAAAAAATTCAAGCATTTTATAAATGTTTCTATTTTAAAAATTCATGGGCCAGTTATCCAAATACTATCATTTCAAATTTTTCAACGGCCGCATTTTGTTATTTTTCAAAATATGAAATAGAAATGTTTCAGAAAATCAAATGCCGATTTTAAGTCTTCGAATTTTTAAACCATTACTTTAAATATGGAAGATATGACAATTGTTAGAAAAATCTTAAGAAGTCGAATTACTACCACCAGAGGGCCCAAATGAAAATTTGTTACTATATATATATATATATATATATATATATATATATATATATATATATACAGGATGAGTTTTTTTTTTCATTTTAAGCATTAGTATTTCGGAAACTACAAGAGATAGAGTTTCGGTTAAACGGGGAGAGAGTTGCAGTTTTATGAACCTAAATTAACGACACCTTCAGTTGTTGGAAAAAGTTCATGTCTTATAGATATTTCAAAAAAACTAAAATTTTGAATTTTATTTTATTCTAAATAACTCTGTTATTATCGATTTGAGAAAAAAATATATAGAGGAAAAAATGGTAGTGTTTTTATGCTTAATGTACTGGCGCCATTGTTGTTTTATCTCTTGTTCTTTTTTTAAATGGAAAGTATAGTAGACTGTGCCTTTATCAGATGCGCATTTTTTTAAGCTTTGTAACGATATTCAAGGGCGTAGCCAGGATTTTTAACAGGGGGGCAAACCATGGTCCATGGTCGTTCAAAATGTAAAATTTTAGGATAAAAAGAAAAGGCAAATGAAAACAAAACTTTGAGATTTTAATTATACTTAAATTAAACTAATAACATTTTTCTTGGGCTTAAACTAAATTTATCCAAAACTTTCTTCACTATGCAGTCCTGATTTTCCTTCAAAAATTTTCGATCCACACTCATCAAACACAACCCAGTGAGTCTGTCATCACCCATTGTACTCCTGAGCCAGGTTTTTACCCTTCGCAGGGTACTGAACGATCTTTCCACGGTAGCAGTAGTGGATGGGAAAGCATTTAATATTAGCAGTGCGTGCCTTGTTGCAGGGAAAAAAACATTAGCTTCCTCCAAAACTGCAGCCACTTCAATGTCCTTTAATTTGTCTTCTGCTAAATTCCTTTTCTTCCACATATTGTACCATAAATCTAATTCTGCAGAGACATCACCCAACTTATAAAATTCTATGAAAGATTCTGCATTATTTTTGAAATCTTTTGAAGCCATTTTGAGCATGCTTGAAGGATGAAGATAAGTTAAAGCAAAAGCAGGTGTATTTTCGTTGGAGAATCTAGCATCCAAAGACGAAGTTAAAGAATCGAGATAGGGGATGATTATTGACCGCTTCCAGTATTCAACTGCAGACTCAGATGGTGGATTAATTCTGTGTACTTGCTTTTGAGTGACTCGTGGTACTGACAACTCAACCTCTACTTTCTCTGCGATATCAAGTGATTTTTTAAATAATTCATAAGAAACATTTTCGACATCTTGTCGATCTTCTTTGATTACATCTAGAATATCATCAATATGTTTCTTCACCATAACCAAATCCATACTTTTACCTTGTAAAACGTTTACAACGGGTTCCAAAATTGCAGAGTATCTTGCAATTATGTGTAAGCCTAAGATGAACATTGGTTTCGTAACTGCACAGTGCAATTGGTAAGCAGATTTTCTTGTTGCATAGTTTCCTTCGACAGATAGATGTTCTAGTGCTTTAACAATGTCAGTGAGGCTTTCTGAAAATTTTTGTATGCTCTTATATTTTTCCGACCATCTGGTCTCACAGAGCCTTGAAAGATTTGGAACCGATTTCCTACGGGCTGGCGGTTCTCGAAAGAAGGTTATTGTGTCTTTAACCGTTGCAATTGTGTTTCTTATTTTTGGTAGCTTGCTAGTATCATTGACCACAAGATTTAGTCTGTGGCTGGAGCAATGGAAAAATAAAGATTTAGCGTACTTTTTTTTTAAGATTGGCCTGTACACCACCTTCTTTGCCGGCCATCGTGGAACACCCGTCAAATCCGAATCCCACACAATTATCGGCGGAAAAATTATTATCTTCTAAAAAACTTTGAATTGCGCTAGCGATTGTAGAAGCATCTTGACATTTTAACTCAATGTAGCCTACAAATTCCTCCCTGATTATTTTTTGGCTTTCATCATAGAACCTTAATCCAATAGAAAGCTGCTCTTTTCCAGCGATACCTGCTGTTTCATCAGCCATTACAGCATAAGCTTTTGCCCGTTTACAGTCTTCGATTATTTTTTCTTTGATAACTTCACCACATAATTGTATGATCTCATTTTGAATTGTTGGTGAGGTATAGACTGCGTTTTTTTGACATTTATCCAAGTGGCTCTTTAGCTTCTCATCACCAGAGTCAATCCTCAAATTTAAAAGGTCAAAGAAAACTCCCTCATTTCCTTGTTTTCCTCTAAGCGGCAAATCATGAATTCCATAAAATATTGTGCATGAAATAATTGCTGACAATATTTGTTTATTTTCTTCAATCGTCTTATGGTGCCCTATTTGCAACTGGACATCAACAGGAGCATGTTCAAGAAATTCTTTTGCAGCAGCTGTTGAAGATTTGTGGTAATGGCTGCCAACGTGCTTTCTACAATCTTCATGTATATCCTTAAACTTCATGTAAGGCCTTACCATAAATGACCCCAAAACTCCTTTCACTGTAGCAATTCTTGGCGGAAATAAAACACAATACAAACATAGAGCAGCCATGGAGTATATTGATCTAACCAGCGATGGTTAAATTTTCTTTTCAAGTGAATAGCATCAGAAGCAAAATAGTAATTGGATGAAGGAACCCAAGGGTTTGTCAACAATTCCTTCTTTTTTTCAGAAGGCAAGTTATTGGCACAACTAACATAACGACCAATGTCGTTCTTCGCATCGCGTTCTTCAGTTTGCTTAGAGGTCCCAGTTCCAGAGACAGCTTCATGTAGATTTGAAGAACTACTTGAGCCTCCTTCAAAAATAGATTCCGATTTTGATGTTCCGACCATTTTATTTTCATCTTCATCACAATCATTGCTTTCACTTCCACTACTGTCATCATGAGCTTTTTTCCGTTTTAGAGATTTTTGACCTAAAAATAATAACCTAATATCATTCTTGTTCTTAGTCCCTAGTATAAAAATTAGTATAAAACAAAACTACCATGTAATGATAGCTTATAATGTGGATATACTATATCCGATGTTAATATTTTTTCTCTAGATTAAAAACACAAAATGAAATTAATAGCACGTATAAAGTGCTGTTTGATCTTTAATATGTGAAAATTTCAAGTTTCTATATTTAGTCCCATTTGAGATATCAGCTGTCAAAATCGGTGCATTATTGTAATTTTTCTTATAATTAGAAGGTAAAAAAGTCGGCATCATAATAATGAAAAATATATAAAATTATATTAATAATGCACAGAATCTTTTGCCAAAGCTAATAAAAATTGTTTCACAAAGATACAACCAAAGAGTAAAGAGCAATTGGCAATTTTGTAAAGGGCTGCAATTGAATTTTTTTCCAAACGTTGCGATACAAATAATTTTGAACGAAAATTAACATCGGATATAACATATGTACATTATAAGCTATCATTACATGGTAGTTTTGTTTTATTTTGTGCTGGTCGAGCAACCACTTTTCAAATTTTTGGACGATTTCTAATGGAATGACTCTAAAGTTTTAATTAAAAATTTAATTTTCTACTGAAATTATTTAACTTACCTTTTTGTAACCAATTTCTTATATCCATATTGTCTTTTCTGTGATTTCTGTGTTCTGTCTCTTTATTCTGTGGTAAAACTATTGTTACGGATTTTCCTTCTTGTTTCTCAGGCAATAATTTAACACTGATAACTATTCACACCAACTTTATTTAAAACCAATAAAGTTAACAAAACAACACAAATATTCACTTTCTCAACACTTTGTAACTATTCCGCTTTTAAATCTCGCGCCTCGCTTTCTATTCGCCGTATGCAACTTCGTATCCTGCACTATGTACTGTACTGTACTGTCTGTGTTCGCGCCGGATAGGCAATTTTATATACCCTTTTTGAGCCTAGAAATTGCCAGAACATTCGCATCACCGGTTCCCGTATATTCCTCACTTGTATCTCGATTTTTCTCGAAGAAAATCAGTGGCGTTTCGTTACACTATTAAATAGGACACTGTCGCTAGACAAGAGCACTTACACACCAACTCAATAGTTGTTGCAAAAAATATTGTCCTATGTTAGGATTTGGAGCAAGTTGTGTTTTAACCACTTGATAGTTTTGCACGAACTGCACTCGGGCGTGACATTTTTCCGTACACTGACGATCCCGAGTCTCGTTCAGGCAACTTTTGTTTTAACTTGGTGCAGGTCTTACGTGCGTTATAAGAGTATTTATTTCGGATTCTGATGTAGGATTGTGTATTGAATGTTTCAAAATATTTCACACTAAAACTACTTATTGAGTAAATTTATTTTAAATAATTAATAGGATTAAAAAATGTAGTTAAATGAAAACAAAGAAAAGTGACAATTTTTTTACCATTTTTCTCAAAAATGTCCGACTGTTAAGTGGTTGAATCGAACACTAAAAATTGACGTATCCTGAGAGTAAATCGAACACTCATTTTTATCCAATTCTGGTGTGGGACAATTCTGGTGTGCACCAATGCATTAAATGCATAGATCGAAAACGTTATTAATATATATTTACACTATGTCAGTTTTTCAAACAGCTTTTTTTTTTGCTGATGAAATATATTTTAGTAACAAAGGACACGCGAATAATTTTATTTATTAGAGCTTATTAATTAATTTTAAAATGTTAATAAAAGCAATCAAACGACCACAACAACACACAAAATATATAAAATAGATAACAAAAAAATATGCAGAACAGAAAAATATGTATATTTTAGATTTAATTTTTTGTTTATTAAAATTTAAAAATTATTTAATTTATTTTTGCTCTTCCAGGGGGTGCAGTTGCCCCTCCCTGCCCTTCGCTGGTTACGCCCATGACGATATTAGACATGATGTATTTATTTTTAAAAATAACAAAGTTACAACGATTTTATTATTGATTCACAGTTGGCCATGAAAAAATTAATTAATTATTATGGTTTTTGGCAGTTTTACACCCTTGCCCTAATAAATATATATTTTTTTCATTTCCAACTTTGATGAGCGAAAACAAGTTTAGTGATTTTTCTTTTAAATGTTGTAGAATCGTTATTATTAGGAATACAACAAAATAACACGAATAAAAATTTTAGACATTTTAATGCGTAACATGTACATACTAATTTCCTACTCGCTTGAGTTAGAACAAACTTTTTTAAATAGCAATAATAGTTGGCTTTGACATTTTTAAAAAGAACAAATTGTTCTCTTTATAACGATATAAGGTTTGCTACATTTACTTTGATGAATAAAGGCGATATAGGCATTTTCGTATTATTGAGAGTACCATGAAAAAAAACAAACTATTGGTGCTCATTGTTTTAGTTGAAATTTGGCAGTTTTGTAACTTCGTAAATTAAATTAAAGATGCTTTCTTTTCTAACCGTGACAAACTTATGTTTGAATGTTTTATAGTGTGTAATAAAAATAGTGTTCTTGCTGCCGAACGGTACCAACGATTATATGAAAATCGACGTCAACCATCTCTACCGACGTTCAACATTTTATACAGAAATCTGAGGCAGTTTTGTTCCTTTTCGAAACCAAAGAGGGATGAAAACGTCATTAACGAGGATACCCAAATAAATTTATTCGCCTGCGTTAATCAGAATCCTACTTCGATCCGACAAATTTTAGCTGAAGTTGGTATGTCGCAAACCACAGTCATGAGAGTTTTGAAGAAACATAAAATTCACGGATACAACCTATCAGCACGACAGTAACTGGTAGGGTAAGTCCGGGAGAGATGGCGCACTTGGGCAAATGAAACTTCTGAACAGGTTGCATTAGTTGTCTTTGTAGCGTTGTACGAGATACATCGTAACACGTAAATTGTGCAAATAGCATGGTAAAATATACAATAACAGGTAAGTTACGAGCAATATTCGTTTTTATAGTGGCTTAAAAATGTTTAGTAGATTCTATTATCTCCGACTACGTACCCTTATTGCTATTTTTTATAGTATAAAGGAACTACATAACTTTGAGTAATACCACACTTGTGTTTCTGCAGGCGGTGACAAGGTGAGCCATCTCATCCTGAAAATTGGGATAGTTAGTTATATTGGACACTGGGAGAGTTGGCGCAATGCCAACTTTTTACAAGCGTAAATCTCGGAGGGACGGATGGACAGAGGCACAGTTACAACATGCAATTGCATCAATACGAAATTGAGGAATGGGTATAAATGAGGCATATAAAAATTTTGGAATTCCATCTACAACGTTAAGGAGAAGAATTAAAACTAACTATACCCTGAAGACGACGCTAGGACCTACTTCAGTATTAGGGAATGCCAACGAAAGAAAACTAGTGATATATATTCAAAAATTGCAAAAATATGGTTTTGCGCCGAACAGGGACGATGTGCGTCTTATGGCTTTTAGTTTAGCAGAACAGATGCGTATAAAACATACATTTAATAAATGTACTGGGCGAGCTGGATATGATTGGGTTAATCTGTTCTTAAGTCGACACCCGGAATTAAGCATACGGAAATCGGAAGGTGTAACAACAACAAGATCTGAAGAAATGTCGCAAGAACGTGTAGCTATTGAAGAGCATTTTAACAGAACACCAGCAAGAAGAGTGGACAGTGTATAATTTGTGACAGATGGATGCATGAGGGTTGCACCAAATATGAAAATTTATGTTATTTGAGTGGAAAACATGTTATTAAAAAGAAATCAAAATAACGTATTCGTTCTACGTATTTTTTTACTTATATTATTATGAACCATCTCACCCGATATAGAACACCGTCTCACCCGGACATGTCGGGTGACATAGTTTTAACCACTTTTTTCTATTGCATAAACTACATTGTAAAACTATATATTATGTTGCGTTTATATTTTTTTGTAAGCAGTTCTGTCTTTAGTATTGTTGTAACACTGCTAAATTTTATTTGAATTAAATAGTTCATGTTTACAATTTTTTTTTTGAAATGTATGCCATCTCTCCCGGACTTACCCTACATTAATATGATTCAACAGAAAGATCGCCAGATCTTTCACTTTTAGATTTTTTTTTTTTTGGTCCTCTAAAAGATTTGGTTTATCAACGAACTTATGCGACAAAAGAAGAACTACGAGATACTGTGATACATACCTTTCGTAATTTAGATGGTAGGAAAATACAGAAAGCTGTAAATTCCATTGTGAAAAGATGCCGCTTGTGTGTAAATAATACACATTTGCTGAGGCAGACTAAGTTTTTTACATGCAATTACTTCAAAGAAGAAATTTAAATATAATAATTCCTAGTTTCTTTGCGTTCTTGTTCTATTTGAGGCCCTAATTTTTAGGTGAAATGTTATAATAAACTGAGTAATTAACTTAACCGGATAAAAACGTTTTTCAATGGTACGTTCTGTTGTTGCTACTCTCAATAATACAATAGTCCTATATTGTTATAGAGAAAAATTTGTTCTTTTTAAAAATGCCAAAGCCAACTATTATTGCTATTTAAAAAAAGTTTGTTCTAACTCAAGCGAGCAGGAAATTAGTATCTACAACATGTTACGCATTAAAATGTCTAAAATTTTATTTGTGTCATTTTGTTGTATTCCTAATAATAATGATTCTACAACATTTAAAAGAAAAATCACTAAACTTGTTTTCGCTCATCAAAGTTTGAAATGAAAAAAAAAACTGTATTTATTATGGCAAGGGTGTAAAACTGCCACAAACCATAATAATTAATTCATTTTTTCCATGGCCAACCGTAAATCAATAATAAAATCGTTATAACGTTGTTATTTAAAAAAAAATAAACTATGTCTGATGTCGTTACAAAGCTTAAAAAACGCGCATCTGATAAAGGCACAACCTACTATACCTTTATACATTAAAAAAAACAAAAGTTTATATCATAACTTTGGAATAACAAGAGATACAACAAAAGTATATATATATATATATATATATATATATATATATATATATATATATATATATATATATACAGGGTGATTCAAATTCGAGGCTAACCATGGGGATTTCGAAAACGGTACGAGGTAGAGCAAAGTTGCGAAATTTTGGGAACAACAACAAGCTGCTGAGAAACCAAAAAAAAATTTATTTCGTTTTCGAGATTTTTAAAAAAAAACAAAATCTCTCATTTTCGTTTTTATTTTTTCCTGACCTTATTTACAAAGATATTCAAAATTAAACAATACATTCTTAAGGCAACTTTTCTTGCCTACAAAATGGCGGCATCAAAATTTTAATACGACGTTTCGTCTTCTGCCGACCATCATCAACTTTTTTATTTCTTATGGCCGCCATCTTGAATTCTTAGACCAGTAAATAGAGCTTTTTTTTGTGATTTCAAAAATGTATAATTTGCCTACCTTACGTTGAACCGTTTAGCTAATATTATCAAAAAAGTAAAATTATTGATGAGTTTAAAAAACGATCTAGATACCATTGCACTGTAGATGCGTGTACATATTGTTTTTTATTATTAAGATACCTTTGAATTTGATTATTCTTTATTGTATTTAATATGGCTACTGTACTGTAATTGTATTTGTGTTTTTTTTTGTGAATATTGTAATTGTATTAGTATTTAAAATGCCATTTTCAAACGATGAAAAGCGTGACATGTTGCAAGTCTATTATGCCAAAGGCAGAAACTCGAGAGATACATTAAACACCTATTTTGAAATGTACCCTGAAAGAAATCAACCAAACGAAAGTTATCTCTTAAGACTTCACCGAAATTTGTCAGAATACGGACAATTTAATGCATCAAGACCGAAATACGGGAGTAGGCTCCCTTTAGCAGTTAAAGAGGAAATTCTTGATACAGTAAGTCTTTCTTATGTTTTTTTTTGTCACAGATCTATGTTTTGATTTAATTTTAGGTTAACCTAAACCCGTCTATTTCTACAAGAAAGATATCTGTAAATTTAAATATCCCGCAAACAACAGCGTGGAGAACATTGAATGAGGCGAATTTCAGAACCTTATAAAATACATACAAGTCAAGTTTTACATCCCGGTGATAACCAGAGGCGGCTTAGATTTTGCAATTGGTTACTTGACCAAGCAAACCACGATGCGAATTTTGTTGAAAAAATAATTTGGACTGATGAATGTCGCTTCTCCAATTTAGGCGTTTTTAATCGCAATAATGAACACATCTGGGCAACTGAAAATCCTAGAGAGAACAGGCAAGTCCGAGATCAAATTCGCTTTGGGTATAACGTCTGGATCGGTTTCACTAAGAATAGGTTACTAGGCCCTTTTATTTATGAGGATACGTTAAATTCAGTTAGATATCTAGAGTTCTTAAGAGGATCAATGCTGGGGTATTTGTAAGAAATGCCACTTAACGAATTAAGAGAACTTTTGTGGCAGCAAGATGGTGCCCCACCACATAACGCTGTTTTAGTTCGTAATTATCTAAACGAAATTTTTCCAAACGCATGGATAGGTAACAGAGGTGTTATCGAATGGCCAGCGCGTAATCCCGACCTTACTCCGCTAGATATTTTTTATGGGGAACCTTAAAAAATATTATTTATAAGCAGCGCTGCGAAAACTTCCAAGAACTTCGAAATAGCGTTATAACTGCCTGCCAAAATATTCCCAGAAGAAGTATTCAACGAGCAATACGTAGTGTAATCAAAAGAGCTAATATGTGTGTACAACAAAATGGTTTTCTTTTTGAACACCTATTGTAATCCTAAATGTTTAAAAATAGTTTAATTTATTGTTATCTTTCTTGCTTTACTTGTTCCTTTTCGTTTACTTGTTTCTCATAGTTTTTTTTATAAGTCAAAAGTATATTATGTGTTAATAGCAATTTCATTTTTTTTTTTTTGTAAATTTAGGTATCTTGATAATAAAAAACAATATGTACACGCATCTACAGTGCAATGGTATCTAGATCGTTTTTTAAAAACAACAATAATTTTACTTTTTTGATAATATTAGCTAAACAGTTCAACATAAGGTAGGCAAATTATACATTTTTGAAATCACAAAAAAAAGCTCTATTTAGTGTTCTAAGAATTCAAGATGGCGGCCATAAGAAATAAAAAAGTTGATGATGATCGGCAGAAGACGAAACGTCGTATTAAAATTTTGATGCCGCCATTTCGTAGGCAAGAAAAAGTTGTCTTAAGAATGTATTGTTTAATTTTGAATATCTTTGTAAATAAGGTCAGGAAAAAATAAAAACGAAAATGAGATTTTGGTTTTTTTAAAAAATCTCACCATTGCACTGTAGATGCGTGTACATATTGTTTTTTATTATTAAGATACCTTTGAATTTGATTATTCTTTATTGTATTTAATATGGCTACTGTACTGTAATTGTATTTGTGTTTTTTTTGTGAATGTTGTAATTGTATTAGTATTTAAAATGCCATTTTCAAACGATGAAAAGCGTGACATGTTGCAAGTCTATTATGCCAAAGGCAGAAACTCGAGAGATACATTAAACACCTATTTTGAAATGTACCCTGAAAGAAATCAACCAAACGAAAGTTATCTCTTAAGACTTCACCGAAATTTGTCAGAATACGGACAATTTAATGCATCAAGACCGAAATACGGGAGTAGGCTCCTTTTAGCAGTTAAAGAGGAAATTCTTGATACAGTAAGTCTTTCTTATGTTTTTTTTTTGTCACAGATCTATGTTTTGATTTAATTTTAGGTAAACCTAAACCCGTCTATTTCTACAAGAGAGATATCTGTAAATTTAAATATCCCGCAAACAACAGCGTGGAGAACATTGAATGAGGCGAATTTCAGAACCTTATAAAATACATACAAGTCAAGTTTTACATCCCGGTGATAACCAGAGGCGGCTTAGATTTTGCAATTGGTTACTTGACCAAGCAAACCACGATGCGAATTTTGTTGAAAAAATAATTTGGACTGATGAATGTCGCTTCTCCAATTTAGTCGTTTTTAATCGCAATGATGAACACATCTGGGCAACTGAAAATCCTAGAGAGAACAGGCAAGTCCGAGATCAAATTCGCTTTGGGTTTAACGTCTGGATCGGTTTAACTAAGAATAGGTTACTAGGCCCTTTTATTTATGAGGATACGTTAAATTCAGTTAGATATCTAGAGTTCTTAAGAGGATCAATGCTGGGGTATTTGGAAGAAATGCCACTTAACGAATTAAGAGAACTTCTGTGGCAGCAAGATGGTGCCCCACCACATAACGCTGTTTTAGTTCGTAATTATCTAAACGAAATTTTTCCAAACGCATGGATAGGTAACAGAGGTGTTATCGAATGGCCAGCGCGTAGTCCCGACCTTACTCCGCTAGATTTTTTTATGGGGAACCTTAAAAAATATTATTTATAAGCAGCGCTACGAAAACTTCCAAGAACTTCGAAATAGCGTTACAACTGCCTGCCAAAATATTCCCAGAAGAAGTATTCAACGAGCAATACGTAGTGTAATCAAAAGAGCTAATATGTGTGTACAACAAAATGGTTTTCTTTTTGAACACCTATTGTAATCCTAAATGTTTAAAAATAGTTTAATTTATTGTTATTTTTCTTGCTTTACTTGTTCCTTTTCGTTTACTTGTTTCTCATAGTTTTTTTTATAAGTCAAAAGTATATTATTAGTTAATAGCAATTTCATTTTTTTTTTTTGTAAATTTAGGTATCTTGATAATAAAAAACAATATGTACACGCATCTACAGTGCAATGGTATCTAGATCGTTTTTTAAAATCAACAATAATTTTACTTTTTTGATAATATTAGCTAAACAGTTCAACATAAGGTAGGCAAATTATACATTTTTGAAATCACAAAAAAAAGCTCTATTTAGTGTTCTAAGAATTCAAGATGGCGGCCATAAGAAATAAAAAAGTTGATGATGGTCGGCAGAAGACGAAACGTCGTATTAAAATTTTGATGCCGCCATTTTGTAGGCAAGAAAAAGTTGTCTTAAGAATGTATTGTTTAATTTTGAATATCTTTGTAAATAAGGTCAGGAAAAAATAAAAACGAAAATGAGAGATTTTGGTTTTTTTAAAAAATCTCGAAAACGAAATAAAATTTTTTTGGTTTCTCGGCAGCATGTTGTTGTTCCCAAAATTTCGCAACTTTGCCAAATTTAAACCACCCCTCTATCTCTTACCGTTTTCGAAATCCCCATGCTTAGCCTCGAATTTGAATCACCCTGTATATATATATATATATATATATATATATATATATATATGTCTTTTTTGCTGAAATTGTTGGAGTGCGGTCGTCAGCGTAGTGGACTGGGTTAGTCGTTGAAAAAATATAATTTATGTATAGCAGAAAAGGTCTAGGCACTGTAACGGATCCCTGTGGCACGCCCGCGTTAATACCAATATCTTTTTAAAAGAAACCATCAGCTACGACACGTCCTCATCTTTTGACAAAGAAACTAGAAACCCAGATTATCGTATCATTTAACATTTTTCTCATACACTTATAATAGATACATTAAATGGATAACGCTCTAAACTCTCTCACAGCAAGTGTCAATATCACTTCAATGTTAAAATTTTAATAAACTAATCTATATTGAAACATTACTGCAATCGAGTTATATCTAGTGCATTTTTTAGAACATAGATGAAATAAATTAAAAGATAAACAGACCTTTAAAAAAGATTTGTTATAAACTTTGAAGTCCTTCATATATTTACAAACATCGCTTATTAACACGGGCGTGCCACAGGGATCAGTTACAGCGCATACACTTTTTCTGCTACACATAAATGATATTTTTTCAACGACACTACTTCGCTGACGCCAGCTCTCCAAGTTCTATATCAAGTCAAGCCATTAAAGCTGAAATGACATTCAGCGCATCGTTGAATGGGAAATAATAATCTATAATAAAAATCAGTGTGACCTTGTATTCGCCAAAAACGATCGATAATTTCCTGTTGTATCAATGGTGCAATTCTTAAGTTTTCAGACTGTATCTTAAATCTATCATGGATTAACCATTTTCTGTCAGCTACTAGTAAAATGGGATTTTTGTACTGATCTAAATAGTACTTTACCTCCCGACACCTCTTTCTGCTGTATAAAGCCCAAATCCGACCTCATCTGGAACATAATTCTCACCTCTGGGTTGGTGCTCCTTCATACGCCTTCGATATCGTTCATCGTATTAAAAAAAACCGATTAGACTTATAAATGACCTGTCCTTAACTTCTGACATACAGCCCTTGAGCCTAGAAGAATCGTTTCAGTTCTTTCCTTATATTATCGGTATTACAATGGTTACTGTGCTGCTGAATTACATTCTTCCAGAACATCTCGGGCCAGTTTTGCTGAGAATACTCGGTTCGCCCATTCACACCATCAATATGCAGTACAAATTTCCGCTTGTCGTATCAAACGGATGCAATCCACATTCTTCTACATAGCTTCTAAACTCTGGAATGGTCCTATTTCCTGTTTTCTTCTCCGCTTATCCATCTTCCTAAGTGCTCCCGAGTGTTTTAGCATGGTACGTTAACTTAGCCTGTTCAGGACCACAATTATTAAAAAAATGTGAGAACCTTAAGTGCATGACTTGTATCATGTTAAAATTTAATTAATTTATATTGACGAAAATACAAGTTAGATGCTTTGCATTGTAAGAAATTACACTAAAGAACTTGATTATATTCCTATACAGAAGGTTCTATTTTACCCTATGAATTTTATGATTTTGCCAAGGTGGATATAAGAACCAAATAAGTCTATACTATGTACGGCGAGATGAAATAAAAACTGTTTATTCCGCTTTACTGTATACCCTTTGGTAAGTCAACACGGACACAAGCATAAGAAAGTCATGTGCTGACCACATTAGATTTTCCTTATTTAAATTTTGGCAGTTGAGCTGGCTGTCGCAAGCACTAACCCCCTAAAACCATTTATTCCTTCATTCGCAAAATAGGAAATAACCACCAGTTTCGTAATGCCTTTCGAGCAAACCTGAACCATTGAAGGATAGTGGTACACAACTTTCCCTTCAAGGAACTCTACCCCAACATTCTTCAAATATGGCTAATATATGACCACTTTTTACACTAAATGAGGGTTAAAATCCACCATCCCTTCTTACCCATTTCTTACTCTTTTCTACAACTTTCCAGTGTATAAAAATTTAATACACGAGAAAAATATCGAACCAACCACTAACCAGTGTATGAGAATTTACGCCTGTCATACACGAAAAAAATGTCAACAAAAATACAACCACCAACTTAAATTACAGACTAAAGTGAAGCATCCGCTGTAATGCCAACTTATTTATTCCAGAGACCGCAAAATGTTTAATCATCGATTAAACAATTTTAATCTTTATTCAAATGTTCAATTATTTTGAACACGTGTATCAAAATACAAATGTAATTTAATGTCAATTTATAACTTAATAGTTTTCAATTTTATATATTCATAATATTACGTGTGACTTTGGGTAATTGCAAGAGAACTATAGATCTTTACTACTTTTTATGTAATCATAGAAATGTAATTTATGATTGGGCAAGTATTTACCTACTTAAAAGTTAAAGTTCAGTATGAAAAACTGCTTATTTGAACCTATTTCAAAATATTTAACTATAGAATTTGATTATTAAACTAAGAAGTCACCTTTACACATAAATTAGTACATAACCAAACAATTATTTTCAGAAGTCAGCATGTACAAGGTGTCCTATTTTCGATGTAATTGGGGGATTTTAGGTATTTCTCAAATAGATAGAGTAAAATGATGGTCGGGACTCTTGGACCGATTTTTGAAACAAATTTAATAATCTAAAGAACATTTCAATATCTCGACTCGTTTGGGAAATATAGGGTGTTTTTCGTTTTATGCCGTTTTCTTTAAAATCCCGTAACTTTTTTGTTTATGAATATTTAAAATTTTGGTAAAAACATCTTTTGTGCCTTTTTTTATGTGCAATTTAGTGGCGTACTCGATTTTTTTCTAACTTAATTTGTTTCCGAGTTACAGACCAAAGTTGCATTTTTTTAAATGGTAACCATAGTTGGCTATGACTCCATTAATTAGAGATTTCTTTTAGCTTTCTGAAAATGTATAGTTTCATATATTTATCTCAGTAAATAAGAAAATTATAAACGATTTTTTGAAAAACACCTCTTGATCAAATCACTTATGTATAGTATAGTTTCATATATTCAAAAGGAAGTATATTACTATGCGCAGAACTTATTTTAAAACTAGATAAAAATGTCCTCATAGTATTTTATGCCATATTAAAAACTTATTGATTTAGAAAAAAATAACAACATTTTTATTTTATAACAATTTTTTCTTATTTTAGGTATTGTTCAAACTGATGTCCATTATGATGTAAACAAACTTCACATCGGCGCGAAATACACTCAATTGCCTTAATGAAATGAATAGATTGTATGTCTTAAATCTTCAAATGCTGCCCTGGTTGAATTGACCAATTGTTCGTATGTTTCGTGGCGAGTATGATATATTTTATTTTTTAATAATCCCCACAAAAAGAAATCCAGTATTGAAAGATCTGGAGATCTTGCTGGCCACTGAATAGGTCCGTTATTGCCAATCCATTGATTGTTAAAGTTTCGGTTTAAGTAATCTCGGACTAAAACAGTATTATGACAAGGCGCATCATCTTGTTGAAAATAAACATTTACCCTCTGCGCTAATGGAATTTCATCTAGCAGTTGTGGAAGACAAATGTTTAATATTTCCATATACCTCTCGCCGTTAAGGTTGCCGTTAAAAATGTGGTAAACAAATCTACCCCCCAAAATAAAGCATGCTACATTAAAACCAAATCTACCTTGATTTTGGCGTGCTAATGTTACAAAATTGTTATTTTTTGACCAATATCGATTGTTGTTGCGATTAAATTCCTGCACTCGTAATATGACTCTCATCAGACCAAATGATATTGCGCCCAAAATTCCTATTTTGTCTAATCTGTTTTAAATACCAATTATAAAAAATAATTCGCCGTTCTAAGTCACCATCATTAAGGTGCTGAATTACTCTTTTTTTGTACGGAGTATAATTATATTTTTTTAAGATTTTTTGTACTCTTTATTTAAATACGCCAACTTCTGTTTCTATTTGTCGGCAGGAGGTATTAGGATTTTCAATAAAGTAGCTTTATTATTTTGCGTTTTTACAAATACTAGCATTATTAAAATATTAAACGCACAACCTACCTATTAAAATATGCCTCTGCAGCTTGGTCTGCATTAAAATTACACTGATAGTATATGCCAATCATATCTAACTTTTCAAAATTTTCATACTTCGTATTATTGACAGCCATCACAAAAAAGTTATTAACTTGAATAATTAATTATTTAAGCAAAGTTTTGAAACAATAAATCTGATCACATTTACGTTCCCCCCATTTATTTATATGAAACAACTGCGTGAAATGTCAAATAACTAGCAACGAATGCGGGCAGTAAACAAAGGTTCATAGATGACTTGATCAAGAGGTATTTTTCAAAAAATCGTTTATAATTTTCTTATTTACCGAGATAAATATATGAAACTATATATTTTCAGAAAGCTAAAAGAAATCTCTAATTAATGGAGTCATAGCCAACTATGGTTACCATTTAAAAAAATACAACTTTGGTCTGTAACTCGGAAACAAATTAAGTAAGAAAAAAATCGAGTACGCCACTAAATTGCACATAAAAAAAGGCACAAAAGATGTTTTTACCAAAATTTTAAATATTCACAAACAAAAAAGTTACGGGATTTTAAAGAAAACGGCATTTCCCAAACGAGTCGAGATATTGAAATGTTCTTTAGATTATTAAATTTGTTTCAAACATCGGTCCAAGGGTCCCGACCATGATTTTACTCTATCTATTTGAGAAATACCTAAAATCCCCCAATTACATCGAAAATAGAACACCCTGTACTGTTGTATAAACAGTAGATTCCACTCGATTCTGTATGTTTTAAATACATTCAAATTTGTTTCTCCGGTAGTACTTGTTTTTATAAGTTTTACTTACATTTGGAAATTGAGACTGGGTTGCGCAAGTGTAAACCACTTAAACCCTTTAATTCTTCAATCGCAAAATAGAAAATACTCACCTGTTTCCTATAGCGGCTTTCGCCAATTTCTTCAGTTTTTAGTCCTCTTCTTGCCTATGATAAAAATATACTACCGTTCCAATTAAAAATTTTGAGAAAAACCTTTTATGTCCGAGCTCTCTAGTAGCCCGTGTACTAACTGCATCAGTACCTGTTATAGTGCAAAGGATAGAATAAGGGATGCCCGTTCCAAGATCGCAAAATTCCATTAAATCAAATCACGATTTAAATTTGTTCATGTTTAACATTTCCCACAACTTTATGTTGACAGATAGAGCACATGTGAATGCAGTAACAAAAAGTAAAAATGAAAAAAAAAAAGACCTTTAAGTGTCCCAATGATAGTGTTTCATAAATCATCAAATTTTACGTTTTTTGCAAATATCTTAAAAACAATACGAACACGCCTGATTTTCATAATTTAACGCTCTTTCTATATTTAATACAAAATATGTGTATATCTTTAAAAAATTTAAATTTAATTGAATTTCTTAAGTGAAATTTATAGGATTTGGTCTTGTTAATTTGAATTGAAACAGACGATAAATGATTAGATTTTTGTAACGCAATAATTTGCAGTATACAATTCACCCAGAGTGTTTTTTTCGGTTTTTTACCAATAAACAAAATAAAATTGTTTTAAACAAACTTTAATTACACACTCACATTAGGGGATAATTTTAAGTTCTACTATAAAAGTCTTCTATGAGTCTGTAATAAAAATTCAAAAATTTCAATTTTTATTGTTAGTAATAACCGTTTTCCAAACAATTTTATAAGCTTTTCACAGTGCTATCTAGTAATAAGGTGCACTTAACATACCTGTGATGTAATTCATCAATTTCTATAATTGTAATTGATTGGGTAACTTTTAATATTACAACTAAAGCTTTATCTGAACTATTTCCTGTACATTGACCACAAATCTTTAATAACATATATTTTGAAGTGTTTTGGGTTTGTAGCGAATGCAGATATTTTATTGATCTGAATACGTAGTCCACGTATACATGCAGTTGAACATGAGAGTTGTACTGCAGTGTAACCTATGAATGTGTAGTTGTAAAAATACAACCTTATCAAAATTTACACTATTTCATTTACAGATTATCACAATTAAGCATAAGGTTCATTCTATTCTGACATATGTCTATACACTCATTTTCGGTACAAGCATGGAACAATAATAAGACCGTGTTTGTACCTAATTTGAAATAATTCGCAGTACTACTTACCTACTGCTTGCTTTTTAAATGTCTTAGGTAAAAAGAAAAAAAACACATTTAGGTCGATATTACGTACTTTATAATATAATTAAAATAGCATTACAATATTTATACTATTGTCCGCACTACTCTACTATCACAGTTGATAGTAATTGTTTTATAGTTACCCTACTTTTATAATATATAAAATACTATATACAGGAACTTTTGACTATTACGCTAAAAACGTGAAAAAATTTAAATAAAGATAAAATATAAGTACGGCAGTTAAAGACATGGTACATATAAAATTACTAAAAAAATTAAGTAGGAATGACTCAATTGATTTAAAAATAATAATAATGACAATAATCACTACTATCCTAGTCCAACGTCTAGTGTCATCATAATTAAAAATCCGCAGATTGCTCCCCATGTAGCCAATTTTCCGTTGCCACTGAAAAAAATATACAGATAACAGCCCAGATGTTCTGGTCTAAGTTGACTAAAAGACATGCATCAGCAGAAGCAAATAAAAAAAGCACCATAAACAAAATCCAGTAGCGATTCATTTCTCACTTGCAATTACATAAAGAGTTAGTGAAGCAGGATTACAAGTAAGGTTGCGTTCCAAGTACATCGGTTGTTTTTATGTTACTCGTACGTGTTGGGGTTCCATGTTACGATATTTCGATTATCTATTTGAATGTATCAAGGAGACTTAAAAACCGGGTTCTCGATATTCAGTACAAATCCGCCTTCTCTGCCTTTTAATTGTTGATCTTTGGAAGAACCGGTTCAGGCTATTTTCGAATAAGTCCACCAATATATTTATATTTCAAAAATTTATACCTTAATTAAACCTAATATATCCGAAAAAAACAAGGATTTAAAATCTGTGGGAAATTCTATATTTAGTCTTGCAAAAGAGTTGATCATGGTCCATATAAAAATAATAATACGGTGCATCGTTCCTTGGGACCCACACTGAAAAATTGCATTTTCTAACGTATGCAAATGTGCTGGGATTTGATTGACCTGCAATCTACAGTGTTATTACAAAGTTTTTACTCTTTGTAGTACCTGCCATTAACATTATCTTAATACTATCTATTCTATTCCAATACATATTTTCGTGTTAGGTAGTTAAATAAGTCTGCTTCGTAGGAATAAAGAATTCTGTTACACGATCAAACCGGCGTCGTGCAAACCTACCGAGGTAAGCGGGTTGCCAAGCCAACTGCAATGGAAAGGGGGGGGGGGGGGTCGATATAAGACGTAAAATGATTGAAATAGTTTCAAACACCTTGCACTTAACTTACCATAAATCAACAAATAACATTCAATCAGGGAAAAATTGTTTCTAGGCGCCATCACAATCTTAAATTTTTCTAAAATAAATAATCCTA
Organism: Vesta saturnalis; assembly: GCA_036346205.1. Taxonomy (NCBI): domain Eukaryota; kingdom Metazoa; phylum Arthropoda; class Insecta; order Coleoptera; family Lampyridae; genus Vesta; species Vesta saturnalis. Next base: position 2,118,426 of record JARFJB010002364.1, on the reverse strand, counting down.
GGCGAGTTGTTAAATTAATCCTACGTGACTATGGAAGATAGAATTGTCGCCTATTCAATAAAACCATACACAACTCAAGTTCAAACACACGTTCACCTTAACAGAGTATATTAAATTTCTGCATATCGATTCAATTTTTAAAATCTGCAAGTTCAATTATCCTTAAAATAAAATGTAGATTGATTATCCTTATTGCCTGAAATGAAACTTAGAACATAAACAATGCCATCTCTAAAGATAATCAACCTTCTACCATTCAAAAATCTAAAATTATTCTTATATAAATAAATTCCGCAGTCCTTTATCCGGTATAATGTGGTATCCAATGGGGTTGATTTATTCTTATTAATCCTTAATATGTATCCACACTTGTCAATGGCGCATGGCCATAATATTTACGCAATTTGACCGTCACACCACTCGCTAACTTAAATGTTCGATGCGCAAAACAAAATGGGACAATCTGATTTACGATATGGACTTCTCGAAAAACAAATGTTAGTCACAGAATATATATATATATATATATATATATATATATATATATATATATACTTAAAGTGAATTCTGCAGAATGTGCATATTTCATTTGCATAAAATTTAATGCCAATTTAATCTATAAGGTATCCATCACAAAATCGTAATTCTGATTTAACTTCTCATAAAATATCTTTGGTATTTTTTACGTTGTTTTAAAAAATATTATTAATTTTATTAAATACATAAATAAAAAGTTTACCTCGAGTAGGATTTGAACCTACGACCTGTACTTTGCTAGAGTACCGCGCTAACCAACTGCGCCATCAAGGTTCAAGCCCCAATCGATGTAAATTTTGTCTGTGTGTATGTAGAACTGATGTAAATTCTAAATATAATGAGATTACAATCAAATTACTTATATTAATGGAATGTGAGCCTGCAATATTGCAAGGATTCACACATACCAAAGCAACTTGACTAATGTTAAATTATTATAAGTTTTTGTTATGAACGAATAAGTTCAAAGCTAAATATGTAATTAAAAATTATTATTAATTTTATTAAATACATAAATAAAAAGTTTACCTCGAGTAGGATTTGAACCTACGACCTGTACTTTGCTAGAGTACGCGCCAACCAACTGCGCCATCATCAAGGTTCAAGCCCCAATCGATGTAAATTTTGTCTTTATGTATGTAGAACTGATGTAAATTCTAAATATAATGCGATTACAATCAAATTACATATTTAGCTTTGAACTTATTCGTTCATAACAAAAACTTATAATAATTTACGTTGTTTTGTTTGTTGGTTGTTTTGAATATTTCATTGTTTAAGTATAAGGTTTCCATTTTAAGAATGCCGCGACATAATTTGTTCTCAAATAGTGAAATGAGTGATACGCTCAACAAAATTTCAATGAACGTGCTGTGGCCAGAACTTACGGAAATATTTTTCCAAATCGTAGACAACCAGACAAAATAATTTTCAAGTTTGTTTTCAAGATTGCGAAAAACAGGTAGCTTTCGTCGCCAGCAACAAGAAGAAGAGGTCTTAGATCTAGTTGAAATTGATTCATCCATTAGCATTCGGCAAACATCTGCAAATACTGGGTTATCTCGGGTAATATCAACTGTTTTGCATGAACAGCCGTATCATTACACACCAGTATAAAATTTATTGCCAGATGATTGAGAGCGAATTTTTCTAACTAGGTTTTAAGCCATCATCGACGTGATCAATCTTTTATGAACAATATTTTGTTTACGGATGAGGCAACCTTTACCAGAAGAGGGGTATTTAACAGCAGAAATTGCCATATCTGGTTTGGCGATAACCCAAACTCCACAAGGGAGCGCCATTTTCAACACGAACTTAAACTTAATATTTGGTTTGGGATAGTGAACGATTCTCTAGTGGGTTCTTTTCAACTACCAGTTAAACTGAATGGCCGCGAGTATCTAAACTTCCTTCAGCATAACTTGTTTACCTGCTGGAGGAAGTTCCTTTAAACGTTCGTCGTGAGATATGGTTTCTTCAAGACGGCGCCCCTGCCCATTATCCTCTGGCGGTGCAAAATAAATGTGTTCCCACATCGGTGGATTGGAAGAGGTAGTAAACATTGTTGGCCTCCACAAAGTCCTGATTTAAATCCAATGGACTTTTTTTTCTGGGAGTAAAAAAATTTTTAGTATATTCTGCTGCTGTGCAAGAGGTGAATTATATCAAAAAATTGTTAAAACTGCATCCAACTTTTTTTGCAGCAAGACGAAATTTTTTGAAAAGATGTTAATTATGTATTGGAGCGAATGGGGGACATTTTGGGAATACCATTCATCATAATTAAATACCTGTTCAATGTTTTATAATTTTTCAGTTTATCCACAAAAAAATGCAGCGGAAACCAGCAACATGAGTAAGGTGTTGGTGGCGCCATCTATCTTTTACGTTGAAAGTAAATAGATATAAACAAGACATCTTGAAAAATGCGACAGCTATTGAAAAAGGTGAAATAAAAAATGCATCTTTGAAAGGTCATAACTCTTTAAGGAAGCAGAATTGGACTAAGGTAAGTTGGCTTAAATGGGGTTATTTTAACCCAAGGAAACTATCTCTGAACTACGGCCCATTCTGTACGGGACACCCTGTATACCTGCGGTCATACATTTTGCCCAGTCATCATATTTTTCGCGCTCAAACCACAATCAACCTATCCCAAAGGAGCTTTCCACTGCGCGTCTTTGCCGAGTGGAAAGTCTGAAAAGGAACTAACGCAAACGAATAAGGGAACATCGCAGCCATCTTGAATGCCTTTACCAAACATCCTCACAATTCTTCGGAAAGGCCCCAATTCACATTCTAATTCACTCCACACTGCCAAGATCTATATTCAACTTTTTATGAAAGTTTTACATACGCGCGAGTCTTCCTTCCGCACAATTTAGCAAATTCTAATACCATTTGTCCTTGAGGATGCATTCAATTTTTCTATTGCGCAATGTATTGCATTTATATAAGCAAAAATATACCTACATATTCTTTTCTACACTTTAATACAAAATTAATATATCATAAATGCACTAATTCTCACATTAACATCGCATTCCACAACGCACAGTGGCAAATTCCGGTAGAATTTTACTATTATCGTCTTAATAGGGGCTTGACCAAAACATTATTTCTCCATCAACAAACAAATCTTCATACAACATTTACATACTCTTTCCATGATACACAACGTTTTACTAAAATTCCAGTGGCGTAGCATTTATACTAATTTACACTCTGTACACAAAAAAAATTATCGTGCAAACTCATGTTCATTTACCATCCAAAATACGTTCTACGCACAACACAAGACTGCACATACCAAGTGCGTCAAAATAATCTCACAATTCTACAGTTTAAATTAGTAGTTACTTCTTTCTCCTACTGGTTTATCGATTTACTACCTTAAAGATTATAATGTCTTTTAATCTACGTAATAATAATTTCTTTATAGCTATTTACAACTTGAAAGAATAATTCTGCAGTATCTTGACTATGTATAGCATTAGTTTCATAAAGATCAAAACTTTGTATGAAGAAATAGTACATAGACTGTTAATATAAATAATTAGTTATGTATGATAAAATATCCCTCATTGCTTCTTTTGAAGCTATTCTGTTCAGCTGCGATTGCTAAAGATTTATGTGAATTCATAAATAAACTTCATATAGAATTTACTGAATTCAAAATATATATCAATTAGTTTTGACCCATAAGTATAAAAACTAAAGTACTAAGGAACATTTTCCTTTGACAAAATGTAGAATCTGATTTCAACATTTTGAAACAAGACGTTTTAACTGTTCTCTGTTCCTTCATTTTGAAAAAAGAAGTATCTTGAAAGAAGTTTCAACATCTAAGGTGTTCCATCTCTCACACTGCATCTTAAAGAAACAATTAGATGTCCTTTTTTGGATTAGAAATAAATGTCGGGACCTATTGCGCAATCGTTAGAAATTACCATACAGTTTGCAAACCCCTCTTGTAGCATAATTAGAAGCCAGCACACAACTTGAAACACTATCTTGCTGTATTTATCTTGTGGTATAATTACAAGTTAGCATACAGTTTGACAACGGACTCTGGGACCACATTTTCAGCGGTTGGGGCTCCGTGAGATCCCCATTTCTAACAGGAGGCCAATTTCCAACGTCAGGGCCTCCTTTACAGTCATCTTGTGGTATAATTAGAAGTTAGTATAATTATAGACTATTACAGGTGATGGGGACTTTGTTTTGGATCTTTTTTATTTGTATGTTATCGTACGTGTTTGTTCACGTGTTTATGAGTTTGTGGTTAGGTGTATTTGCATATTAAATAGCTTGTTTAGTATGTTTGATCTGATTGTTTCTTATTACATGCTTTTAGTTTCTTTGGATGTTGCAGGTGCTTGGTGTATAGTTGTTTTGCGGATTGCGTGTATGCACGTTTACTTTGTCTGTGTTTGTGTGGGTATGTTAGGGCGTTTACTCAACTACTAGTTCCTTTGTTTGTAAGTTTACCTAGAGTCTTTGCGGATGTTTTCATACTTGTTTGGGTGTTTTCAGTGGATTGTTGGATAGTTTATGAACCATGACATGAAGATTATTATGTAATTTATGAATTCAGTTCAGGGGGATGCGGAGGAAATGGGGTGAAATGAGGATTTCGAGAGTATGTTTGAAAGGCATTTGAAAACCAATATGAGAGAGTGGGAAATAGGGATTGGACTTCATCCCGTTGCGTAGCACGGGTATTTTGCTAGTACTATACATATTTTATCAATTAAATTAAGCTCTTGATTCGCCTAGCATATAGCATATTCAGGTCCATTATACTACAAGATGCCTTGTAAAATATATCATAACTAATTATACAGCAATATGGTGCTGCTCATTCCTAATTATAACGCAGGCTGGCCCCTAAAAGTGGTATGCTAACTTCTAAAGGTACCATAAGATAATTCTAATTGTTGTAAAGGGGACCCTGACGATAGAAATGGGACCACTGTTACAAATGGGGACCTCACTCAGCCCCAGGGTCCGTTGTTGTTTCAAATTGTATGCTAACCACAAGATGCTGTTGCTAGTTGTGTGCTGACTCTTAATTATACTATTTTTAATAGCATTTAAATTATACTGCAAGATAGCTTTGCAAAATGTATGATAATTTCTAACTATACCACAAGAGGTCCCGACATTTACATCCAAACAGAGACAACTAATTGTTCCTTTAAAAGGTAGTGTGACAGATAGAAGACCTTACACGTTGAAATCTGTTTCAACATCGTTAAAACAGATGTGAAGATGTAGGAATAGAGAACCATTTGTGTGAACAAGTCTTATTTCAAAATGTTGAAATCTTCATTTTGTCAAAGAAGCCTTAGATACAGATACAACATTCAGAATGTTAGATAAAGAATTTGAATTCAGACAAAAAAAGCCTTAGATGTTGAACCGAGATTTTCAAGGTGCAATTCTCTTTTAATTCCAAGAAACGCAAGTTTGATAATACACTTTATTTTGACTAATATCTAATCTACGAAACAGTTAATAATAAACAGATTTTAACTACTTTTGTGCTATTAAGGCTTTAAGTAATATTAGAAAAGCATTAACCAGATAGTTACAATGCAATGTACATTCCTGTAAAATACGATTGTACAAACAAATTGTAGCTAGGAAATATGAAATAAGAAAGTAACAACAAAACAACCTAAAAGGTAAATGTAATGCAGTGTAGCTCATTCAGCAATAGTATCTTGTTTACTATTAAATCAAATGGATTTTTTATTTATTTTCGATATAGCATTTAATCTAAAATGTTGGTTTGAAACCAGTTTCTGTCAAACGCATCTTAGATTGACAAACAAAATTCAAGATGCAAGACTAAGATGTTGATTTGTAACCAGCTTCTGTCTAAAGGACCTTAGATGTATTGTAGGTAGCGAACCGAGAATTTTATTACTGTAATAAAATTTTTGAAATCACAATCGTTACCACGAAAGAAAAGATAATTAATGGGTTTAATATCTTGTTAATAAGTAATAATTTGATAGTGTTTTTCGGGATGTCTTATTTTATGTAACTAATATTTGAATGTATGTAACTAAGGGTTGAAAAGAAAAAGAAAAACGTATGTTGGGGTAGAAAAAAGATGTTGTCTCGAAACTACCTTTACCGAAACACCGCGACGAATCGTTGGAAATTACAATACACGCGTAATTTGGGTAAAAATGTCGCCCGATGGTATTACATCGACACATATTGAAAAATTAAAAGACGACTATGTTTGAGAACGTTGAAATTCTAGACCTATACGCTATGGGCGAGTGCATATTTTAAAAATTAATACTTCTTTTAATAATAAAAATATTCTTACGTAATATTTTTTATTTTTTTTACTTTTAAAAATTAAGGTGGGTTTGGGGGTAAAGCAGTTAGTTGCAGTTGGAGGTTGGATTGAGTCGTGTCGTTCTGATTGTTTTGATTACAAACCATCATTGTAAACAGTTGTGGCTATAAACATCTTACCGTGCCCGCTTTAGTAAAAACTAGAAGCGCGAATTTGCCCATTTCTTTTTTGTGTTGGTATTAATGTAAGTTTTTCACAAAATTAAAGTGGTCGGGTAAACAAAAGTATAGATAAATAATCACAAAGATCGAGGTTTTAATCCGCTAAGGGGGTGTGTAAACAACATATTTATAAATAATCGTCATCGCCATGAGTTTAAACCGCGTATCTTAACCCGCTGTGTTGGTGATTAAGTGATTAATTAAAGGATTATATTCAAGTATAAGTAGGTGTTTGAATGTAGCTTAAAGCTCGCAGCAAGCAATTCAACAAGCCGGTGTAACCTATTAAAAATCAGTCATTGCCTTGCTATTTAGCTACCACGAGATGTTGAATGACATAATTAACAAAGGGTAGTAATGCGGTAGTAACAAACGTGACACGATAAACCTCAGTTAATTGTTGTTATTAACGATAGCGGGGTTTACAGACACGGGTTCAGATGCCATTAAAACCACCTCGAATTCCCTCTTTACTGTTGAGCTAACCCGTTTTTATTGTTTTTAAATGCAGAGAGATGTACAGATGTAGTCACTCAAACTTTCGCGTCATTGCTTGCGGGTAGGTTATCGGTCACTTTGTTTTGATTTATTTGCACCTTACCCTTGCAAGGATTAGTTTTAATGATTTTTTTGTGTCTTTCATTCAGCCAGCTGATTTAGAATTGTTAGTCTAGGAACTGATTCTTTCTTTATATAACGTAATTTGTAATTGTACGAATGCATTTTTGTGCTTTTATTCACGACACAATTGTGTATGTGTAAATTTCTTGCTTTTTTTGAGCTTGTCTAAGTGTAGTTAAACTGCATTGCAGTTACCTTATTGGTAACTGTTACATTTTACTGTTTATCGTATTTTATGTATACCTTAATCTGCATTATTATTTTCCTTTTTACTTTATTGTTAACTTAAATGCCGTCGTGATTGGTTGCATAACGGCCACATGTTTGGTGTCACAATTTTTATTCTGACAATTGTTGGTGTGATTTCACTGTTTGTTTTTCTATTGTGTTTATGTGCAGTTAAACTGCTTTTCATTTTTTTTTCTGTTACTTCATTTTATAATTTTGCACGCACTTTAACCGGATATAATGGTATTTTGTTATATTGGCATATTAAACCTTTTCTTTGTTTTTTTTTGTTCCTTGATTTATTAATGTATTTGTCAAATTACTTGTTTATTAATAAACAGGGTTTTCTTGGTGGTTCTTTCCCAGTTTCACAAATTAACGGGTTGAACCATCATAACGCAAACCTCGTTAATTCTAAGTTGAGTAGTTTCATTGTTTAACTGTCCCACTATGATGCAACACAACCTCATCCAATAATGTCTAATTCACCCAACATAGTGTAGCCCAACCACTAGGCGGCCAATTCTTTTGATCAGATTTGAGGTTTGTGAGTAAATCAATATCAGACATAAATAAATTCTAATTTAAATTATTGCAGGAAAGTCTATGTAAGACAAGTAAATAATTTGAATGAGAGTAGCATTATTGTTAGTAAAATCAAGATACATCCCGTGGCGATTTTTTTTCTTGAATTTGCGTTATTGCGTATAAGTTCAATATTATGCTCTTAAAGATTTTATAGTCTTTTAATTATTGAATATCATTTCAAATTACACTTTTGAGGATAGGACACTACAGTATAAACAAGTTCCAAATGTTGATTTCAACCACGGGAATCTTGTGAAGTTTATCTGTTAGTAATCTATATTTCCTAATTTGCAAATCCATGAGACACAAATTGTTCGCACAAATTATTTTTAATTAAAGTCGGCATATGCATAATGGCATTAAAACTAATCAACGATAATGACACTAGAAAAACAAGGTCATTATGGGGAATTCCAGATTGTCATTAAAAAGCAATCACTTTCTACTGGTAAAATATTAGCTTCAAGTTATACTACACCATACTATATTTCAAAACCTTCTATAACATCTAATTGTGCTTTACTATCACAAACGTGTAAATACAACACGTGAAAGAACACACCTGTTTAATTTGTAGTCAAAATTACGATACACCAGGTGTAAAAATGACTTGGGTAGAGCTAAGTCGAAAGCCTTTTCTTTTTACCGTTATTATTTTATTCTTTTTGAGGCAACAAAAATTTTTTGTTACTAAAAATCCATTTTTTTTGTAATTACACAGATTTGAAATTAGGCAATAAAACTAATAATATGACGCAACAACTACAGAAAACCCTGGAAATGTACCATTTATAGTATTTCCTCAAATACCACTATCCGATAATTAATTAGTATTTCTCAATCAATTTCCAGTTCATTGAAACCAATACGTGATAAATAACCACTGAATGATCACTAAGTCTTTTTCAACAATTTTATTGTAACCATGTATTGACGCATTCTCCACGGGAGATAGTACTTTTGAAAATGGCATATTAACCTATTGTACTGCAGCTCATACTATTTTTTTACAAAAAAAAAATACAATTTAACTTCATAAAAATTATTCATAGCACAAGACGGGATGTGGAAATATAATCATATCAAAAAATATTAACCACAAAAATATAAGTATACACGTATAATTCTTTCTTTGTTTTCCCATCGTAATTCCAGGAAAAAACTACCCCGTTTCCTGTTTGCGATAATTCAAAATTCGATTAATAAAATTCATTCACAAAAATTGTAATCTTTATAGTAGTAATCGTTAAGATTTTTTCCGGCAACATCATAACACGATTGCAAAATAATTAGTTTATTCATAAATGATAAAAGATATCTATTTAAAAAAATCCTTTCATAAATTGTATGGATGGGAACCAATAAGAAATGCTTACATGTTTTGAATGAATATTGTAAACAGCATGGTTCACTAAGCTACTTTTGAACTTTAACAAAAACATAATTTTATTCTATGAAGAGCAATAAATTTAACTGTAAGTCCATAGTTGGATAACTAATGCATTTGGAAAAATTACAAAAATAATCGTAAAAGTATTCTATAAATACAAAGCTTATAAACATTTTAATAGTTTAATTAATTTATAAGCCGACAATTTATAAATAAACATTTACGATTACGACCTCAAGCTGATTAAAGCTCCCATGGAATAGGAACGACAATAGGAATTTATCACAAATAGGTAATCCACCATTTGAAATGTCTTTTTGCTACTTTGTTGGTACACTTCAAATCAGGGCAGAAAATTCTTTAGCAACAAACGTTTTCGTAATAAAACTAGAAGTGTTTAAGTTATGCGATTAGCATATTGAGACAGATATATCGTTCAAATTTCCGAATTCTTTGTCCCAAAAATAACATAAAATATGAATTAGCTATAAAATTTTGAAATAATATGATGTATTATTTCAAAATTCTACTCAAAAGCAACATTTTGGCTCATTTGTACACTCATTTCACTTTTTTTTTGTCAAGACTGTTTTGATCAAAGTTTAAATTATTTAATTATTAAACTATCAAATAAACATGTTGAAAAACAAAAATTAAAATTAATTTAATATACCTTAAAGGTGGGTACACACGTTACTGCAAGCTTGACAAGCATGCATGATCAACCATTTTGTACAAGCACGCGCAATTTCCCTTCGGCACCACACGATAAAAGCATGCATGTACAAGCGCCAGTTTGCTCTTGAACCATGGCGAGCTCGGATGATGATGCACTCGCGTTGGCAGCTTTTTGTATTATTCAGAAAAGGAAAAAAACAAAAAAAGAAACGTAAGATGTGGTGTAAAGAATGGTTAATGAAAAGAAAAACTTATTTTCATGTTAATTTATTGAGTCAATTGAAGATATATCCGCGTGATTGGCATAATTTTCTCAGAATGAATGAGGAAACTTATATGAACCTCTTGTCACTCGTCACGCCTTTAATTAAAAGGAAGGATACCATCATGAGACAAGCTATAAACCCACACGAAAGATTAACAGCAACCTTACGATTTCTCGCAACCGGAAGGAGTTATAAGGACCTAAAATATTCAACCATAATTTCACCACAAGCTCTGAGTTATATTGTTACTGAAACCTGCCATGCTATTTATCAGGTTTTAAAAAGGGATTATTTGAAGGTAAGTCAAACACTTGTTGTTTTCAAATACTATAATTGTATTATACTTATAAGTTTTACAAGATAGTTTGAAGTAATGAAAAACAATCGTGAAACACTTGACAAACAATACTAAAATTAAATTAGCCATCGCTGAAACTTGAAACATACGAAGCTAGTGACGGATCAGAACTTTTACTTCCCTCGTGCATTGGAGAATGTGTTGTTCCATGATGAGTGAGGGACATAATACCCTCGTTAGTACCAAAATGTTGAGATGTAGAAACCCCCATAGAAAATGAATTACTTGCAGAATGTGACATAGACAACTGGCCCATTTCAGCCATAAATAAAGTTTCGATAATAATTTTTTTGTGCTAGCAATCTTTGAGTGTTATTTGATACATATCTCATTTTTAGAGCCACAGTTTTACCAAGAACATCGTATCTGTCTTTTTTCGGCTTAGGTTTTTTAAAATGTTGTTCAATTGTTTCCAAAACAGAATCACATTTATCGTTACGTCTCTTAGAGCGTCTAGCAAGAGAGAGGGTCTAGCAGGATGTGATTCTTTGGAAGTTGATTAACAGGCATATCCTCAGATGTATTGTATCTTGTGCTGTTAGAGTAGTTGGCTGATTTTCCAGAATGTATTCCTCTAAATCATGTGTAAAGTGAGTTGGTTGTTCTTCAGTTTCTTCCTGAAAATAATAATAATAATACTTAACAAAGATTTTTCTATTGCAAGCTGATTTAGTTTAACCAATATAGTCTAATATTTGTTTTCGAATTGGGGTGAAATATTTATAAATAAGTAAGAAATGTTTTTCTTGTAAATAGTAATATTATTTAAACGCCATCGCAAAAAAACTACCGATTATCCAGAGCACGATGAATTGTTGAAAACGTATTTGCGATTTTGACAGCATGCTTTAGAGTTTTCCACACCGCTATCAATTTAGAATTAGAGAATATTAATAAAATCGTAAAAGCAAGTTGTGTTTTACACAATTATTTGATGTCAACTGTTCGTGAAGCATACGCACCACCTGATTCTCTAGGCTCTTACGTTATGGAAAATGGCACAGCCCGCCCTGGTTTAACATCAGATAATTCCAATATGTCTCCTTTACAAAGTTCTCATATCAGCGGAGATATACCATTTAATTTTAAACAAGTAAGGTAGCAGTTCATGGACTACTTCGCCAATGAAGGACAAGTGCCGTGGTAACAAACTTTTATTCACTAAAAAACCTAAAATGCATGCATTTTACTTTCGTGTGGTTTATGTCAAAAATTAAAACAAATGTGTAAAAATAAGGAAATGTGTGTTTGTATATTATAAAACAGGTTCTGATTGAGCGATTTCGATGTATTCACATCTTCTTCAGAGCGTTTAAATTTTAAATAAGAAAAATTAAAATCCTAAAATTACCTACCTAACACCACTAAATCAGATCAGCTCCCTTTCATATCTGGGTTTTATAATTATATACTTATATATAATTGATATTCCTTTTGTACTGTTGACGGATACTGACAGATAGATACTAATGACAATGAGCTATGGCAATGAGCCATACTATGAGCTATTGGCAAAAAGCTGTTTCGAGTGCATTTCGCTCGAAATCGCGATCTCGTGACAAAAAAATTATCTGTGCGTAACTCAGTAAATTAACGATAATATATAAAATTGTTAAATAACGCCCTATTTCTAGACAATTTTATGTTAGTCCTCTTGTTAATTTTTGTAATAGATTACTACCTTTCAGGAATAATATGAATAATCTTGCTAGGTAATATTTTAAGCGAGTTATGTAATTTTAAATGTTTACGTATGGTTCATCATTATTAACTGCGTTGAAATAAACGGTCGTACTTACGTCACCCTATCAGAGATACATGTTTGATTATTTTATTTTTTAGAGCATTTAATTGGCAATCTACAGAAAACAATAATTTGAAATAGTGCACACCCTATATGGCAGAAAGCTGATCCGCTTTAACAAGTTTTTATATAATGAAAGAGTAAATAAAACTTACCTTACTACAATTCAGGTTGGACGAAGAACCTCTCGGAGTCTCTTGATCTTCCAAAAAGTCAAACAGGTGGTAGTACCACAGTGAAGGCTCATATATTTCATCTGTACCAATGCCAGAGTGACGAGATGCTTCAACTTTTTTCTTTTCTCTTAGATAATTGGTCCTAAAGGAATTTATCTTCTTAACAACTGCATCCTTATCGGCATTCTTATCAATTAATTTATATTTACTTAATAAGATATTGTATGCTGCATCTTTTTTCGCCTTATCATTATAGTCTAATGATTTACTTCGTCAAAGACAAGGCTGATTTTTGTATGCATTAATACACTCTCTAGTAATTCACGGTTGCGCTTCTTCAGATCGCTAAACATGGTGGCACCTGTAGAACTCACTCACAAGTTACGTTTGCTTGAACAAACCTACATATCCTCGATACACAAGGTCCGTTTCGCTTGCGCAAGCGCGGCTTGTACAAGCTTGCATGATTAAAGCTCAATACATCCTCAAGCGGCTTGTACATTCCCAATGCTTGCCAAATTACGGTACAGCATGCTTGTACAAAATGATTGATTGTGCATGCGTGTCAAGCTTGCGTAACACATTTATAGTAATAATTTTTAAATGGGATCATATGGTAACTAATAACTCATTTGAAAGCTCGTTCCAAGTCCCTTTCGACGACATCAACATCATTCAAATATTAATACTGCATATCTAGGTTTTTACAATAAGCATACTAGAGAAATACAGCAATTAATTTCAGAACACATTGAACGACGGTCGTGTTGTGATGCAAATGTATAAAACCTAGTTAAAAGGGCTGGAGATTCATTAGTAAAATTTCCAGTGGTTTGTTACTTTTGACATGATATTAATACTACGAGCAACAAGCTCTACTTCGGATTTATACTACTTTTTTTCACAAAGACGTTTTGTACTGTAATGCAGGCATTCTATCTTTGTACTAGATTATTTAAACATACGTTACTGAACGTTCCGCTTGAATATATTTTTTCGTGTTCAGTATTAAATTCAAGTGATTGAAATTCACACCTCACTATTTACTAACACAATCCATGCCCTTAGGCGATGGCTCTAATCAGCAATACATTCAATTACAGTTATGTGCAAATAGCTGGGTATTTTTTGAATAATGTCATTAAAATATGTTGGTATAATTAGGCGCTAATCTTACGCCGTTAAAATTAAATTTTGCGTCCCAATAGGAAATGAGTTGTAGCATAAATTCTATCAACATGGTTAACTTTACAGAGCCGCGAACTTCTGGACAAGTTATTTTATGAACTAAATAGGCGCCATTTGAGTCACTAAAATTAAATTTTGCGCCCTTATAGGAAAGACTTTAATGTCAAATTAATTTGGCACGGCTAACTTTACAGCTAAGAACTTCAACATAAATCATTTTTTATGCAGTAATTACGTGCCAGTTAGCTGCCATTTTGCGCCGCTAAAATTAAACGTTGTGCCCTTATAGGAAAGAAAGTTAATGTAAAATTACATTGGCACGGCTAATTCGACAGCCGTGAACTTCTGCGTAAATACATTTTTTTGATGCAGTAATATGAGACCAATTATGCGCCGTTTATATATATATATATATATATATATATATATATATATATATATATATATATACACAGTCAAACTCACTTAAGACGAGCACGGATAAAACGAGATTCTGGATATAACGAGCGTTTCGTAGCTAAATTGATTGAAATTGTGTTAGTTTACGTACTAATTTTCTCGATTATTACGTTCACGTTTCAAGGTAAAGACGAGCAAATTTCAAATTTTGTAGTAGTTTTTATATACATACTAAAAGTCGTTTCAAGTAAATATTTGTTAAGAATTTTTGGGATTTCCGTAATTACGTTTCACAGAAAAGACGGACACATTTTAAAAGACTTCAAATAGATTAAAAGAGATTACCTACTGCTTAGAATTCGTTTATGCCTTCCGGCTTACCAATTGTACACTTTGTACCTGTTTTACTAATGAATGCAAGGTAGTTTCTGGTCAGTTGTTACTTTTGCAGCAAGACGTGAGGTTGAAAAATGGCTTCAATAAAACGCAAAACACTTCCAATTCGCGAGAAAGTTGAGATAATTCGGGAACTAGAAAATGGTGCAAAAAATTCCGCGACGTGCAAAAAATATGGTTTACCATCATCTACCGTGTCAACGTTGTGAAAAAACAGAAAAACTACACTTGAAGCATTCGGAAACAATTTAACTGAGGTGAAAAAATTAAAAAAGTGTACTAGAGACAATATTGATAAAGCGCTAATTGTGTGGTTTAAAAACCAAAGAAGTGCCGGTTTACCCATTAATGGGCCCATTTTAAAAGCGCAGACTGAGAAGTTCGCGGAACAATTAAATTATACAGACTTTAAGTGTAATAATGGGTGGATTGATCGCTTTAAAAACCGCAATAACATTGTGTATGGAAAAATAAATGGTGAAGCGAAATCAGTGGACACTAACGTTACAGGTGAGTAGTTAAAAAAAGTGTTTGGCCGGAATTACGACGAAAATTTAAAGATGAAAACATCTACAACGCCGATGAAGTCGGATTATTTTTCAATTTAACGCCAGATACCACTTTAAAATTTAAAAATGAAAAATGTATTGGTGGAAAAATGTTGAAAAATCGTCTCACTGTTTTAATTTGCGCCAATATGACGGGAAGTGACAAAAAAAAAAAATTGTTGGTAATCGGAAAATCACGAAATCCTCGCTGTTTTAAAAATGTTAAGTGCCTACCAGTTGACTACACCTCTAACAAGAAAGCTTGGATGACCTCTACAATTTTTGAAGAGGAAATTAGAAAATGGGATGATAAATTACGACGTAACAATCGAAAGATTTTATTATTGGTTGATAATTGCCCAGCGCATTCTGAATTGCAAAATTTAACCAACATCACCCTTATTTTTTTACCACCAAGCACAACGTCTATCCTTCAACTCATGGACCAAGGGATTATCAAGAGTTTTAAAAATTTCCACCGTCGCTTATTAGTGTTACAGTTAACCGATCCAATGGAAAATAAACAGGATCTTAAAATAAGCGTGTTAGATGCAATTCGCGTAATGAGTGATGCGTGGAATAATGTGACCCCCACAACAATTCAGAACTGTTACAAAAAGCTGGTTTTGTTTCTGCTGTAAGTGAAAGTTTCGAAGAAGAAGACGATCTTCCTTTATCTACTTGGTTAGAAAGTAGAGACATCAATAATTTTCAAAATTCCGCGTCCTTAGATGACTACGTAGATATTGATGCCGATGTGATTACTTCGGGTTTAAAAACTGACGAAGAAATTATACAAGAAATTACAGAACGGGAAGCTGAAAGTGATGAAGGTGATGTAGACAGTAATGAGTGTGATAAACCCATGCCTGTTACACTCGCTAAAGCAGGCGACGCATTGGTATTATTGACGCGGTTTTTTGAAGAAAACGGCAGTAGTGAGCAAATATTTAAATCTATTTTAAGAGGTAGTCTCAATGATGTTAAATTTAAACCAAAACGTCAGCTAAAAATAAATGAAATTTGTAATAACTCTCCTAATACTTAAGAGATATTCCGCTTTTTAATGCAAAATAATGTATTTTTATGCGTAATAAACAATATTTTTAAAAATAACGGATATAACGAGCAAAAATTAGCAGTCCCAGAGATCTCGTTTTAACCCAGTTTCACTGTGTGTATATATATATATATATATATATATATATATATATATATATATATATATATATATATATATATATATATATATAGACATACACAGGCTGATTCAAGTTCGAAGGCTACCATGGGGATCCCTCTTATTATAAGAGCTAGGATATATGTTTAAAGTTGCTACATTTATTGCTGTTTAATAAGTTGAAATAGCTCGATGCGTTTTTGTTCTATTTGAAAAAAACTGAAAATTGTCATTTTCATTATAATTATTTTTCAAATCTGTAAAAAAATTTTCATTGCCACTTTTTATTCTGCATTCTGAATGCAGAATAAAAAGTGGCAATGAAAATCTACCTAGATAGTTGAATTTCAACTATCTAGGTAGATTTTTTACTCAAATCAGAATCATTATTTTTTTAACCAACTTCATTTTTTCTTATAGACGCCATATTTGATTTTTACGTGAAAAATTTCCATATTTTATTGCGAATCCAAAAATGTGTCACAGTTTATGTTTTGCATTATTTTTAATTTCACAATTTAATTTGTTGTGATTTTTGTTAATTCTGCAGTCACTGTCATTGGTAACCCCACTGCCTGTAACTAAAACAATTGACTGGTGAGAAAGAATGCAATTTTATTTATTTTCTTCTCTTATGTCAAGTAGATATGAAATTTACAAACGAAGAATGTTATGACATGGTAAAAATTTACTATTTGTGCAATAGAAATGGGCAAAAAGCAAGTGCAAGTTATTTGCAAACATATCCAGAGAGGCGGCAACCAAATCATACTTACTTTTTAAAATTACATCGCAATTTAGTAGAATACGGGTGATTTCAAAAACTTAGAAATAGCTATGGCACAAGAACTTCTCAATAACTAGAGAAGCCAATACTTCTAGAACTTTTCAACATTCATCATTAAAACAATCTTAAACTATCTTGTAATTAGGTAAATGAAAATCCGTTAACATCCACTCGCAAAATAAGTACTAATCTTCAACTACCACAAAGTAAAGTTTGGAGAACATTGAAAAAGGTAAATTTTGAGCCCTACAAAATACACGCTATCCAGCGATTACATATTTTAGACGCAAATAGGCGTTTATGTTTTTGAAACTGGTTGCATGAACGAATTAATGACGATAGAAATTTTCTAAATAAGCCTATATGGACTGATGAAAGTTACTTTTCTAATTCATGGATGTTCAATTGGAATAAGGAACATTCCTGGTCAATAGAATATCCTTGACAGAATAGACAAATTAGAAATCAGCAACGATTTGGTTTCAAAGTTTGAGTTGGCTTATGAAATAATCGAATTATAGGTCCGCATATCTACGAAGGAACTCTTAATGCAGAAAGATATTTAAATTTTTTTATGATATTCCACAAGGCGTATGGTGCCCCACCACACAATGTAGCTACTGTTAGGCAATGTTTAAACGAACTATTCCCTAATAAAAGGATCGGCAATCGTGGTGTCGTTGAATGGCCGACGAGACCGCCCGATTTATCCCCCTTCCATGATTATCTTTGGGGAGCAATTAAAAATGCCGATTATAAGCAGCAATTACCATAGAAACAATTATTGTAATAATTATTCCTACACCAATTTAGTTTTACTTATCTTTAAGTGTACCTTAAAAGTGTCGGTCAGAATAGCGCCTCAGGTAAAAGAAAAGTGACAACGCTGTGCAAAATTTCCCCATAAGAAATACATTGCCGAATTTGAAGTTTGGTACAGACTATATATATATATATATATATATATATATATATATATATATATATATATGTGTATATATATATATGGAGGACGCGGACATTTAAAATTCAACAAATAACTATAGGAATGGTTTTTAATGAACGAACAGAAGTTCCATATAATAATCATTTTAATAATTATTTACGATTAACATTTAAAGTACATACACCAAAAGATCAACTCGAGTGCGACATGAACCTTAGCGAATTACGGGCTCACATACATAGAAGTTGGCTGTGTCGTGGGTTCAAGTCCCACTCGAGTTGCCCTTTACTGCATATACTTTAAAATTTTAAATAAATACAGTTAATATATATATATATATATATATATATATATATATATATATATATATATGTGTGTGTGTGTGTGTGTGTGTGTGTATATATATATATATATATATATATATATATATATATATATATATATATATATATATATATATACATATATAACATATATACACATATACATACATACACATATAGGGCATTCATTTATTGCGCCATAACTAGGCACCCATTACGCGCCGTTTTGCGCCCCTATAGGAAACAACTAATTGTAAAAATTATATCAACATACGCGCCAATTTTGTGCTAACATAGGAAATAAATATTGCAAAAGTTAGATCGACAAGGCTAACTTCATACTCTTATACGTACATAATTTAATATTTTTTGCGACATAATTAAGTACCCATTATGCGCTGAGTCAAAGTTAAATTTTGAACCCTTATAGCAAACAAGTTATTACAAAAATTACATCAACACGAGTAACTTCACAACCTTGAACTTTTGCATAAATCAATATTTTCTCATGCAGTGATTAGGCGCCAATTGCGAAAATTACATAGGAAGGCTAACTGTGTAGCCTCATGTATAAATTAATCTTTTCTCATACGATAATTAGACACCTATTAATGCCTCTTATTTTGAAAATTACATCGATACGGTTAACTTCCCAACCACGAAATTCTGAATAAATAATGTTTTTTCTTATACAATAATAAGGAGCTCACTATGCGCTGTTTGTGTGGTTACAATTTGCGGCCCTATAGGAAACTAGTTGTTGTAAAATTTACACGGCTAACTTCACATAGCCGTTATCTCCTGCATAAATAAATTTCCTCATACGCAGTTATTAAGTGTCAATTATACGTCATTAAAATAAAAAATTTTGGGCTCCAATAAGAAACAAGTTATTGCAAAGATTACATCGACAAGACTAATTCACAGCCGTGAACTTGTGAATAAATCATTCTTATCTTGTACACCTCTTATGCTCCGTTAAAATTAAATTTTGCGCACCATTGTAAAACTTACATCGATACGGCTAAATTTACCGAACCGTGAACTTCTACGTAAACAACTTATTTGGTATGCTCTAATGGATTTATCTAAATGTGCTTATTTCCTTAATGTGCATTTTTCTTATCTTTATTGTATTATTTTTAAAACTCCCAATTCTTCCATTACAGATTTATTTCTATTATATTTAACCCATTTTCTCACATACAATTTTTTTTTCTAATCCTAACTTAAATGGATTCTACATTATTCTTACTAATCCTAACACTAACTGAACTCCAACTCGTGTGTTCTTTACAAATTCCTATTTAAATTTAAAGTTACCTACATACGTTTTAAATTCATAAGGTTTCTTATCCACTGCAATGCAGTAATTAGACACCAATTATGCGCTGTTCTACTACTAACTACTACTAATAAATAACGCACAAAGCAAGACTAATTTTCTACATAAGTTCACGAATGTGAAGTTCGCCCTGTCGATGTAATTTCTATACTAACCTATTTCCTACAAGGAGACAAAGTTCAACTGTAACGTCGCACACTGGCGCATAATGGGTGGCTAGTTATCACGCAAGAAAATAATAACTTATTTCTTATAGGGGCTCAAATCTGCATTAAAGACACGCAAAACGGCGCATAATTAGCGCCTAATTACTAATTAAAAAAATTGATTTATGTAGTTCATAGGTGTGAAATTTACCGCGTCGATGTAATTTTTGCAATAACTTTTTTCCTACGAAGGTGCAACATTTTATTTCAGCGGCACAAACCAGCGCATAATTGGCGCTTAATTACTAAATAAAAAATGATTTAACTTTAACGGCGCAAAACGAATCATAATAGGTGTCTAACTATCACGCAGGAAAGTATTAATTTGATCATAAGGCTGTACAGTTAGTCTTGCCGATATAATTTTTGCAGTAACTTATTTCCTGTGGGGACGCAAAATTTTATCTTAACGGTGATTGGCATATAAATACTAAATAAGAAAAAATGATTTATGCAGTTCAGTATCAGTGAAATTAGCTGGGTCGATGTAATTTTTGCAATAACTTATTTCCTGAGGGGATGCAAAATTTTATTTCAGCAGCACAAACCAGCGCATAATTGGCGCTTAATTACTAAATAAAAAATGGTTTATGCAGAAGTTCACGGCTGTGAAGTTATCCGTATTGATGTAATTTTTACTATAACTTGTTTCCTATAAAGCCGAAAAATTATACTTCAACGTTGCAAAATGTCGCCTAATTTGCACCTAATTTCTGATTAAGAAAAAGAACGATTTATCCAAAAGTTCGCGGCACCGTAAAATTAGTCGCACTTGAATGTTTGTTTAGTTATCTCCTATTGGGGCACAGTTTTTAATATTAACGGCGCAAAATGGTGTATAATTAGCGCCTAATTATACACATGTTTAAATTACATTAGTTCTAACTATCTTCACACACCTACCAATTACTGTTTGAGGAATTGTAGGCTGTAGTCGTACCTAGATTTTGAAGCGCGGTTTTTAGGAAGGCATTGAGATTTTATTGGTTTAACCTCTATGAGCAACCTGTTACTGAATTATATCTTGATGTTTGGATACATAGTATCCTTGATTTTTCAAGAATTAGGAGGTACATTAGTTGCCCACACTGAATTTCCTACGAAAATGCCTGCCTGCTTTTAAAACTTTGTCCCGTCCCATTTACTAAACGTTAATTGAGTGAAATGAGCTTCAAATTTTAGGGTGAGTTTTGCACAAGGGTTACATATTTCACTGTCTGCTTAAAAGCCTCAAATGCCCCTTTCGTCGGCGCTCATGTACTAGTTGCAAATCAATTTTGAACAAATGATAAGCCGTACTCTTTCAGACAATACTAAAATATTACTGTGCTTCAGTACAAAACAGATAAATACAGGGCTGCCATATTACAGGCACGAATGAGTCTACAACAAAAGTTCTCGGCGCTCTAAGTGTAACGTTTATATAATCAATTAATCTAAGTAAAAATTAAATAGTATTCGTCCGTATTTATCATGCCTACATTTAGAACGGCAAGTTGACTTTACCCTTCATAATTGGTTGCTGTGGTTTTTACAAGCAAACATGGCGGATAAGTAATTATTTGGCATTTGCCAGTAAGTTACAATAAGTGTTTAGTTTATGCATTTGTATCTATGGAAACTATGACTACTCTATAATTCCCCTTAAAAAAAAAGACATCGGACGAAAAATAGTATAAGCATCATGAACATTAAGAGTTTAACTGGTCTCAAACAATATTGGAGTTCGACCAGTAAACAACCCTTACCGTTCTTAATACTTAATATACTATTTAAAAGCAAGCAAAAAGCGCTGCTTTCCCTATGGACGGGACTTTTTTTATAAATGTCAACAATATGAATATACCTGCTGTATAGTGACGTTTTTTCGCTCAATAGACATCCAAAAATTAAAGAACACATTCTTAATATCAATCATGATTCTTGGAAAAAAAAATAACTGCAAAGACTAGATAAGAAAATGAAAGCTTTCACGATTATCCATAAATAAAATCGTTTTGAAGTATACATATAAATTATTTTATCCGCAAACATCACACACGTGACACTTTTATGACTCAATGTCAAAGGTAAAAGTTTTACTTTTCAGACATGGAGTAAAAGTTGTACTTTGTGCCTAGGCATTTTTATTTTTACCAAATGAGCTTATTAAATGTGCGTTGTTATGGTTTCATTACTTGCAAAGTGTCTTGAGTATCTTATTCTTTTACCTGCTAATTATGTTTGATCTTTACCAATTATTTTTACGTTTGCGGATAAAAAAGTATATGTTATTCGGAGTAAAAGTGACTCTATGTAGCTCAGCTGAATCATTTGCCTCACTTCGTTCGGCAAAATAAACATTCAGCTTCGCCACATAAAGTATCACTTTTACTCCTAATAACATAATATACTATAAATTAATTTCATTATATGACAAAAACATTTTATAAAAAAGAAATGCCGATAGCTAGAATGAAAATATTGATTTAGAATATTGACAAAAAAAAATTATTGAAAACTAGGAGTCCTTATTTATTCGCATTAATTTTCCCATAACGAAATTTATTGATCTACGATAAGAGATACATTCGTTATATTCTTGTATATGAGCGCATTTAATCATTTCATTAAATGTCGTTCGGTTGGATAAAAATTTTATTCTACTTAATATGGCGGCGTCGGCTAGGTAAAACGGCACTTTAGCGAATTTCAGGAATTTACATTCTCTAAAATATCTGGTGTGAAACAACACACGACCTTCCAACCTATAAAGTGAAAATTAAAAGAAATAAAATAATTTTAATAAAATATTTTTTAAGGATAATTATGCAACCGTTGTAACAAGGACTGCGTCAGAAAAAATTTACCATTGCATTTTCACCCATAACTTTTGAACACGTTAACAACATTTTTTTTTTGATCTAGTTAGCTTTGTATTGAATGTCAGATGAAATGATACATTTACAGGTTTTTTGTTATAACTAATTTTAAGCACCGAATATAGACCGAATTGGAAAAGAGCGAAAAAAATCTTGAAAATCCGCAGTGGACTATCAAAAAAATAGCAAAAGAAGAGAAGGTTAATGAAAAAATAGTATCTAGTGTCATCAAACGTTATCGAGAAGACTTGAATTTGTCCTGGAAGCATGGTTCTGGTAGAAAAAAATGTTTCCATTCTCCAAAGAATGGCTAAGAAAGTTGTTGCCAAGCTCCAGCAAAATCCAAACTTGTCAATCAGGATAAACTCATGACTTAGGAAGCAACAGTAAGAAGAGTCAGGAAAAGTGTGGGCATAAAGTCTTACAAAATTATGCTAAGAACTTGGAAGCCAAAAAGCGAGTACGAAAGCTGAAATGTGACTTTTTCCAGAAAAAAGTGCGTTGCATAATGGACGTTGAAACCTATGTCCTTGCCGATTTTTCCCAGCTACCTGGCCAAGACTTTTTTCTGCAGCTGGTCGTGGCAATGTTGACAAAAAATTTCAAACCAAAAAGTCTAAGTTCCCATTTCGTGTTTGGCAGGCCACTTGTAGTTGCGGTGACAGAAGTCAATTCTTTGTGACATCCGGGACTATCAACATCGAGATTTATGTAAAAGAGTGCCTTTAGAAGAGAATTTTACCTTTTATAAGAAAGTACGAAGTGTCTACTTTCTTCTGACCTGACTTGGCCTCTTCTCACTACAGCACGGCGGCCAAGGAGTGGTACGAAGAGAACAATATCGATTTTATCCCGAGAGACTCAAATCCACCAGAACTCCGTCCAGTGGAAAGATATGAAGCTCTAAAAAAACAGTTGAAAGTGACAAAAAAAGAAGCGAAAATCATGTAAATCTTCAAAAAGAAGTGGAAAACTGCATCGAACAAGGTTTCAAAAGAAACAATTAAGTCCTTAAAGGCTGGTGCCCAGTTCTGCCAAAAAGATTACTAATTTTTTTTATTTTTCTGTTAATATGACATAAAAACACAGAGATTGATAGATATCTAAATGCTAACTTGAAAAAAAATTACAATGTCGTCCTCTTCTATACAAATATCTATAATATAGTTTAAGTGTTTTCATTCATTCTTAGACTTATTTAGCTTTGTATTAAGAAACCTTACAAAGGAAAACTACACAAAATAAATTAACTTTAAAAAATATATTTATACATTCTCCTATAAAGTTGATCGTAATTCAGATATTGGAAAAATTTGAACACTTAATTTCCACCTTAGGAATTTTTTTGGCGCCAAATTACGCGATTAAGATATGTATGTAGGTATGTTTACATCTTTGATCTATGGAAAAGAGCGAAAAAAATCTTGAAAATCCGCAGTGGACTATCAAAAAAATAGCAAAAGAAGAGAAGGTTAATGAAAAAAATAGTATCTAGTGTCATCAAACGTTATCGAGAAGACTTGAATTTGTCCTGGAAGCATGGTTCTGGTAGAAAAAAATGTTTCCATTCTCCAAAGAATGGCTACATCTTTGAAATATGCAGCTGTTTCACAAATATTTGATAAACACCAAAAACTGCGCCTAATAAAGTAAGAACGTATTATGGATACTAACACACATCCACACACAGACATCATAGCCGATCTTGGCGAAACTTTGCCAAAAGTTGTAAAATGAGCTATCTATATCCACTAGTATTAAAACATGCTAGTAGTAGACTTGTTTTTGAAGCGTGAACTAACGTTTTCTCTTTCGATAAGCAATGAAATATTATTTCCTGGTCCTATCAGAGTAAAAAGTTTATTTACATCACTTCAATGGCTTTTTTTACAGAATTATTGGGGTGGATTTTAATAACATTTTTACCACTTAACAATCGATGAGTTGTTAGAATAGGTAAATTTTAAACGTTTAGACGGTAGACTTTTCACATTGAATTTTTTTACAAAAAGGTAAGTACTATAAAGCGGTCAAGTTTAGATCTCTATAAACATTATATTTGCCATCCGTAATTAAAAAATTTGGGAATTATATTACGATATAAAAATAGTAATTAATTTTTTGCATTTGAATGTAATTAGTCCAAAAAGCAACACGAGATAACTTTTCACTTATTGAGGTATACACACTTATTCCTTTCTAATAATGTGAAGAAATGCGCCACGATGAGTAAGTACCGATCCGTATCTTCTTATCTCTTTCTACTACACGTAAAAATTAAGAAAATAAAGTGCTACTGTTAATTTGCAACACGCAGACATGAAAACATTTTGTTTAGTGCCATAATATGTACCCAAAGAAGAACCCTAATATGATTTTGTCAAAGGTTATTCAAATAGACCATAGTTTTGAATCTTAAATGTGTCCATTAATTTACAAAGCAAGTCATACATTTGCTTGTTTCCTACCTATTATAGTGTATAGTGTAGGTAGAAAAGTATTTTCACTGTAAAATACGATTCGGTAGAACGTGCCAATATTTTAAGAATTATTATAGTTTTTTTTAGTTGCAGGAACGATGTTACAACATGTCGATACAACATCTTACAAGGAAATGGCAACGTGTTACATTCCCTCCCCAAGGAGGAGGGCGGGCTGCTGCGAGTTCCAAGCTTGTTTAGCCACAGTCATGGATTCCTAACATATATACATCGGAATAAACGGAGACAAGGTTCTGATATTACTACTCCGGCATTCGCCTAAATAGCCGCATATGATGTTCAAATACGCAGTAATCATGCCGTTACATGTGTATGAGGAAAACCCCCTGAAAAAAACCTCATACAGGTAGGTGGCAACCGGAATCGAATCCATAACCTCCTAAAGACTAGGCAGACCGTGTTAAATTACCAATTTATTTTTTAAAGGATCAGCTAGTACCAATTTTAATGGATTAGCTTGATAGAAGAGGGCAATAGAGAAGAAAACATATTTTTATGAGAATAAAGTGAGTTTTTTTTGCAAATTTACCCATGCAGTGATTCTCCAAAATTAGCGCTTTCTGCAATAGATCGATAGAGACTGGTTTATAATACATATTTCCTTAAAATCTGTGGATACATGGTCGAAATAGATTTTTTAGTGATTTTAAAACATGCACATACTTATATTTCAATTGTGTATGTACAATAGATTTTAAAACTGTTTCAAATGCCACATATATTCTAAAACATACTATTTCATTTCCAAAATATAAATACATATTATTCACAAAATATAAGTGTTTGAAATATTTTTGTTTCTTTATGCATTGTGAACCAAAAAGAAAAACTTAAAAGTTAGAGCAAATTGTAAAAAATTACTTTTTAGCAAAAGGTCGGGTATATTATTCCATATTTTTAAAATTGTTTGTACACGTACTATCATCGACACTTACAACTCATTATTTTTAGCTGATTATATGGCTAAAATATTTAAAAAGCAATCACAGGAACGAGAAAAAATCCTTTCCCCACGTGTTGCACAATATACTTTTTCTAAGGGCGCTAAGAAATAATATTAAGTAAATTAATACTTTTACTTTAAATAAACTTAACATCATAATTAATTGTAAAATTGGTACCGAATATGGCAATGACAATAATAATTATTGATATTTTTTAGGATGGTTTGTAAAGAGAATCGATTAATATTTATATTTTTTAATATTCGCCCTAGATGTCCATTTGTTTGTCATGTCCATGTCTGGCATCCAAGACATTTTCCAAAAGTATTGTAGGTACTGTAAGTTACATGCGTGTCGTGCATTACCTATTAACCATGGAACAGTGCCAACATGCGCACCTGTCCCAACGGTCCGTGCACTAGATTTGCAAATGCAACAGTACCCGCGAATGGTCTCCTGATCATACTTAGTTGCATTTCGGAATCGAGAGAAGACTATAACTCTAATTACATGCTCTATGTTGTTATGTTGATCAATGTGAATTTCGTCTTTCTCTTTGACTAGTATCTTGTATAAATGATTAATTAAAGTTGGTATGTTCCAACAGTCAGGTCAGTCAAATATTCTATGATTAAATGTGGAAATTCTTGAATATAATTATCTTCCAACGGAATACATCGTGCTCGACGTCGTTGTAACTGTTCGGAGTTAATCCTGTTTGTTAACAGGTTCTCTGTGCGAAGCAGTTATTGTGCCAGCTCAGCGTTGGCGCCTTGGTAATGGGTGGAAAGTATCTGTTTATAATTTCAGCACAAATATGAAGATGATTCTGCAAATGATTTGCGTGAAATTCGGTGGTTGAAAAACTTAAAACTGCTCTTATAGTGTCCATTTCGTGCTTCTATTTTCCATCTGGTCTTGGTAACCAATATCGACATTTTCGCCTCTTCTACCGAAAGCTGCAGTTGACCATGCCTGATAGAAGCTGGCATTCGGTGCTCAACACCTAGATCGCCTAGTAGTGGGGTGACGTCCCTGTATGCTCTCCCCACAATAAAAATATCGCCTTCTTGAAAAAAAATGCGGAGTCCTTGAACATCATGGCTAAATGCATGTTGTAGCCCTTTCTTAATTAGGTTCAGGATTGTACATAATTCTGTCTTGTTATCGAAATGAGTCCAATATTTTCTCATATAAAACGAATTTTTAGGGACTGACGAACTTTGTCAACTGCCATGATCACTGATTGTGTAGAATTATAACTAAAGATGACTTTAAATCATCCGACATGCCTTGTTTTATCGTAAGTAGGTAATCAAATATACACATAACATATCGAAAAGCGTTTTCCTGGGGAATCGGTTCGCAAAAGTCGAACATACGGAGAAAATTTTCGATGGTTATACGACATACAGATTTAAACTCTGCATCGGTAGAACAATCTTCGTCTTCGAAACGCCATATATTGGTATCCGTAAATCCCCCAATCCTTACAACAGAATTTGCATTTGGTTGCCTTTGATTTGAACGGGCTGATTAATAAGGTGATTAATTGACGCAACATTATTCCCTCCTCGTCTAAATGATGCACACAGACTCGAACATTTTCTAAGGCATAAATATTTTGTGCTGCAAAAATGTGTACCCTGCATTTATTAGAAAGCATTCGTGAAGTCGAAAATTGAGCACCCATTCAAACAAGTTCTCATCACATTCAATCTCAAGCAAGTCGGATCGTTCTCCAAAAGTTGAATTTCATTATTAATAGATAAGTTACAGTTAACATGGTTACCTCATTTATATGGATTGCAGGTAATTCAAGATTATCTCTCCTAAACGTTGCCACTTGTTTCGTCATGTCATGTTCGTCGCCATTTAAACGCACCATCTGCTGAATAGCCAGTCGTCTATTACACGTAAAGTCATGGGGTCTATTAAAGGCACATGGTTCGTTCATGTTTTTATTACAAAAAAAAATCAAACTTTTGAAGCAATTAAACTTCTTAAATTCAAGAGATCTTAATAATACAAAAGTCTAAACTAAATTGACATTTAGTTTTCTGCCCTTTACCGTTGCGTGTTATCTATTTTGAAAGTAAAATGGTTCGTTACTTACAAGGAAAATATGAGGAGTGGAACAACGCACTGCCTTACTATCTACAGAGTGGAAATAAAACAAATGAGTAAATTTTTTTAGGATAATTATGCAACATCTTTTACAATACGTTCATAATGAAAAATAGGCAACGTCGCGTCGTCACAACAGCATTAAGAATTTATGTCAGATACGACGTATAAACGTCAGATAGACGTTTACCAAATTAAAAAAAAAAAGCTCCCGAGTATCAAAACTATAAATATAAATACAGTTTACGCGTTTTAAATCTTAGATAATCAATTAAGCTATTTTTAAGTTTTTAATTAATTATGGTTTCGTATCAAGATCGTTTATAAAAAAAATTATATAAAATTAAATCATCTTCATCTTTAAAAATGGCATTTACACTAAACTTGATCGCTATTCAGATACTGAAAACATTTGAACGAATGCTTAAATTACAAACAATTCAAAATTTTTGAAATAAGCAGATGTTTCAAAGAAGTTTTAAGAAAACGAAAAAACTACACCTAGTAACCCCCCGCCCGGCTGAATTTCTTTAAAAATCTAACCAGCTTGAAGAAACATGAAAACAAGATTACTTCAGCCAGACAGACCATCTCGTTCCCGATCTAGTTGAGTTGATAATGAAGAACACGATGTTCCTAACACCAATCTGTGGTACAGTTTTATTGTAAAAAAAGGGGCAAGTATTAGAAAGAGACGTCCACGCCATCCTATTTGAATAAAACCGGCTGTGATTATTGGAGCTGAAGGTTAGCAAATGTCACAGGTTGTGAAAAGTGAAAATCACTGGCATTGAGTGTCAGACAAACGAAAGTATTTATTGAGTTATTTACGTTCAATAGTAGAATAAAAAATAACAAGAACAATTAGAACATAAGGCTATCAAAAATAATAAATGTCTAGGGGTGGCTGTGTGTGTGTGTGTGTGTGTGTGTGTGTGTGCGGCACGCGCGCGTGTGTGCCCGTGCGTGCGTGCGCGCGTGTGTGTGCGCGTAACCGTGCACGTGCGTGTGTGCGTGCGTGAATGCGCGTGTGCGCGAGTGCGCGTGTGTGTGCGCGCGTAAGCGTGCACGTGCGCGCGTAAGCGTGCACGTGCGTGTGTGCGTGTATGCGCGAGTGCGCGAGTGCGCGTGTGTGCGTGTGTGTGCGTGTGTGCGTGTGTGCGTGTGTGTGCGTGTGTGCGCGTGTGTGCGCGTGTGTGCGCGTGTGTGTGCGTGTGTGCGTGTGTGTGCGTGTGTGTGCGCGTGTCTGTGCGTGTCTGTGCGTGTCTGTGCGTGTCTGTACGTGTCTGTGCGTGTCTGTGCGTGTTTGTGCGTGTCTGTGCGAGCCTGTGCGTGTCTGTGCGTGTTAGAAAGTATTAGAAAGAGACGTCCACGCCATCCTATTTGAATAAAACCGGCTGTGATTATTGGAGCTGAAGGTTAGCAAATGTCAGAGGTTGTGAAAAGTGAAAATCACTGGCATTGAGTGTCAGCCAAACGAAAGTATTTGAGTTATTTACGTTCAATAGTACAATAAAAAATAACAAGAACAATTAGAACATAAGGCTATCAAAAATAATAATTGTCTAGGGGTGTCTGTGCGTCTCTGTGCGCGTCTGTGCGCGTTTGTGCGTGTCTGTGCGTGTCTGTGCGCGTCTGTGCGTGTCTGTGCGTGTATGTGCGTGTCTGCGTGTCTGTGTGTGTCTGTGCGTGTCTGTGTGTGCGTGTGCGTGTGTGTGCGTGTGTGTGCGTGTATGGGTGTATGCGTGTCCGCGTGTGAGCGAGTGTGCGCGAGAGCGTGTGCGCGTGCGTGTGTGTGCCTGTGTGTACGCGCGTGTGTGTGTGCGCGTGCGTGCGTGTGTGTATGTGTATGGGTATGGGTATGGGTATGTGTAAGTGTAAGTGTACGTGTACGTGTACGTGTTGTAATGTTATTTTAACGCACCGTGTATGTGAAGGGTTTTGATAACGTGTGTAACTGTTTTGAGTGCAGCTGAATCGAGTCTGCATGAAATGAATTTTTTTGTGAATATGAGTAGTGTAGGTGGTGTAAATGATACGCCACTGGATTTTTAATGAAGCCTTGGTTACCGTATGATGGAATAGTTACATGTTATAGAAAGGTTTTCGTGTTGAAAGCGTGAGATTTGATTGACAAATAATGTTTTGGGTAAATTTTTATTGATACGCCTCTGGTAGGACTACTTGTCATTTGCTACTTGGTATAAAGGAATTTGGTTAAATGAAACGGGTGTAGACTTACGAATGATTGAGTTTACATTTTTGTGATGTTATTTTAACGTACAATAAATTCATACGCATATTTTTGATTGTAGAAATTTTTGGTAAATTTTGATAAATGGAATGCGTGTATGTGTATGTATAGGGACATTAGAATGTGATGTTTTCACGTAAATTGTGTGGAAATAAAATTCGCACACATGCAAGATGTATATGAAAAGTTATGATCGAGAATATACTGAATGAATGTGGTGAGAATATGTGATTTCTTAGTGGAGATTTTGAAAATTTTCACGTAAAATAAAGATGGCGACGAGTGTTGTATAAGGGTAGCGTGATTGTCCACGTTGGACATTGTGACGCGAGAGTAGAGTCGCAATGGAATGCTCAGTTGTGATAGGTGAATTGTAAGTTTAGCGCGAACTTGTTGTGACGTATTGGCAATATGGCGAGCAGAAGGTATATAAGTGAGTGCCCAAATGAGAGAAGGGAGATTTAGATTTTGATAATCAGAACCGACGGGCTAAAGTTAAGTAAAGATCGCGCGCGATGAGGGGAACCATTAAAATGAGTAATTCTTTATAAAATTTGAGTTTTCGTAGTACGCATTTAAAGCGGCTACAATA
This sequence comes from Vesta saturnalis, assembly GCA_036346205.1. NCBI lineage: Eukaryota > Metazoa > Arthropoda > Insecta > Coleoptera > Lampyridae > Vesta > Vesta saturnalis. The sequence goes on along the minus strand of JARFJB010002364.1, from coordinate 2,087,138 downwards.
ACCCTTAGGGGGATAAATCGTATATACATTCATAAATAAACAAGTTTAATATATTGAGAAGTTGAAGAAAAACATCAGTGAATTTTCTTCAAGAAATTATAAAAGTGCGAAAGCAGATTTGAAAATAACATAGCAAATATTTTGTGATAGTGTTTAGTAGTAGAGCGCGGGATCCAAATTTATTTTATAAAGAAAGCCTATAGTGACCATTTAAGTAAACTAAACAAATTTGTAAAAGTTGGTTAAAACGTTTGTGAACATTACTGATTTTGTATGGGGTACAGTGTTAGTAATACCATGTGGAGTGTACGAAGAAAATAAAGAGTTTTACCGTTTACATGGAAGTAAACATTCTTCATAGTAATAAATGTTTGAAAGGGCAAATATTAAAGCCATAAGGTGATGTTATGATATGCGGAAGAGCCCATACATCAAGTACGCGAGTGAAAGAAAATTAGACACTGCGTTAGTGATTGCGGCTTACCTCTTGTGATTATGTGCATAGTGTATTCACAAAGCTAAAATGGTTTATTGGGGAGCAGACCATATGGACTACAATTTTTTTTGACTACACCGATACCTTATTAAGTAAGAACTAGATATAAGTTTTATTGAAGCAAGACAAGTACGATTTTTTTTTATGTACATCCTTTTATTGTTGTGTTGATTACAGTGCTTTCAAAGTAAAAGGTAATCGGACTTGAGCTATTTTGTGTTTAGTGTTAAAGATTTGTGGTTTATTTAACCACGCTGTAGAGATTTACATGCGAATTTGTCAATATATATCCATTGTTTTAATTGATTTCGTTATTTATTTAGGTCAAATGTGATACATTTGTACAATTACTTAACAGGTTACATTTTTTTTTTGTTCATCACTGAATTTAATCTTTGTCTATTTGGAGTTAGTTGGATGGTCGTCCTGAAATTGCATAATAATCCAGGTCGATTGCAAAATTTAATTTTAGCTTTGAAGTATTGAAGCCGAACACTATTAACTAAGTACTCATTATTTTTTTTCATGATCATTCAATTACCCTTATGAGGTAATAAAATTTGAACATATTAATGAATGTCTATATACGATTTTACAGATAAAGTATTGATAAAGTATAACAATTTTATTAACGGTACAAACACTAAACATTCTAAAGTTGAATTTACGAATAGTTTGTCTTTTAGATAATAATTCATTGTTAAACCGATTTCGTTTATTTTGATTAGATTTTTCTAAATTGGGAACAGTTATGTTATTCAAAGTTTTATAACAGTTAGAAATATAAAGTTGTAGATATATGAGGGACGTTTGAAAAACTACATAAGTTAACGTTTTATTTTAATGAATGGGAATTCCTATTTATACAGGATGTGTTCAGTAAGTTATAACGACTCGTGTATTATTAAATTTTAAAGTTTTGAGTTGATTTGTTTGGGAGTGTGTGAGTTTGAGAAGGTAGTGTATGAATTTACTGAGTAGGCTTCAATCCTGTCTTCCACAGTCAGTTAATTTACCATCTCGCCTAAGACGATTTATTCTAGCAAAATTTAAGATTGTGTGGCGCCAAGAGACATTTTTCCCGGACTGAGCTGCATAAGTTGTGAATTTATGGTAAGTGTAACGTGTTTAAGCTTGTTATTCAATCATTTTACTCCTTATCTCGACCCCGCCCATTTCCACTGTAATAAAAATACCTAGATATAGACTTTAACCATATCGATTTATGTTATCGAGTTTATTTATACGACGCATAATTTAGCGGCAAAAAAATTTTATAAGAAAAAGTGTAGGCATATTTTTTAAACAAAATTTAATTTTACGTAACTTTTCTTTATAAAGTTTCTTAATATAACGCAAGGTAAGTCTAAAAATTAATTAAATATGAATGAAAATGGTTAAACTGTATTATTGAGATCTTATAGAAGATGTCGGCATTGGAGTTTTTTTTAGGTTAATATGTATTTATGTTTATTAATCTCTGTCTGACGGGAAGTTTTAAACGTCATTCTGACATAGATTATTATTTTTGTTTTTACAATGTTGCCTGTTTTCATTATGAACGTATAAAAGAGAGGTTGACCAGTTATCCTAAAAATATTTAGTGTGCAACACCACACGACCTACAAAATGGAAGTTAAAAGAAATGAAATAATTTTAATAACCTTTTTTTTAGGATAACCATGCAACATCTTTTATAAGAAGCTCATTACAAAAATAGGCAAATTGTAAACGCAAAAACAATAATCTATGTCACACAGACGTTTAAAACTTCATGAGAGACAGAGGTTTATAGACATCTAGATGCTAACTTAAATTAAAAGAAATGAAATAATTTTAAGTGTGACACCGGTTTTTTTGCACGCAGTAAGTTAAATCAGATTGTTATTTTTTTTTTAATTGAGAGCTGGTTTTGCATGATTTAGTTAAATCAATTTGGTATTTTTGAATTGTGGTTTGTTCTAGCAAACTGTAAGTTAGTCCAATCAGTATTTTTGAACTGCAAGCTCGTTTTCGCAAACTGTACGCGTAGCACAGCGAGGCGTCAGTCAGTGCGAGACGTTCCCCCATGCCACCGGTTTTTTCACGTACACCTGTTGCGGCAGTTTCTTTTATTGTGATACATCGAACTTTAGCAGATAGGAAGAAACGACGACAAAAGCCGCATTGGTGGATGAAAGAGAGAGTCTTGGAGAATATGTAAAGGTAAGTCAAAAAAATAGATAATAATAAAGTTAAATATTTCGTTAGACAAGTTGTAAAAGATCATCAATATTAGTAGATCCTCCACACTGATTGATTGAGATTGATTTGGTTGATTGATTAATTGAGATTGATCTGATTATTTGATTTGATCGAGCGTGATTTGTTTGAGATTGATCTGCTTAATTGATTAATTTGATGTGATTAATTGATTTGTTTGTTTGAGAAAGAGACGAGGGAGACGAGAGACAGAGAGACGAACACGATCAACCTCTATCACAGCAAACATTCATTAGTCCTTATACCACTAGATGGCGCCACAAACAAACCCTAATTAGTCCAAGAAATATAGCGGTAGGCGGCGCCACCTCTATTACAGAAAACATCGGCTAGTTTAAAAATATACCACTAGATGGCGCCACCTTTATTACAGGAAATATTCACTACTCCATACACAAGTAGATAGCGATACAAATTCAAATTTCGCAACAAGGGGCCACGACGAAGGCCCGAGAGCAAGTTCCTATATATGTCTTATTTCATTAACATTTAAAAATTCCAGGGTCGACCGATTCTATAAAATATCAATAATACAGGGTCATTTCAAATACATGTGCTAATATTAGTGGTTCCTAAATTAGTAACAATAGAAAAAATATAAAACGTACTACTACCTCGAAATCGGGTAAAGATAAATTCCAGAAGATGAATACGGTACAGCTTTTGAAAGCGTGTGTAGTATTTCCAGGGTCGTACTGAAAACAGGTAATTTAAGAATAATCTCACATCTATGTAATAATAATAGTTACCGATAACAGCTGTATATCATCCTTTGCGTGTATTTAAAGTGTAACCATCATCGATTGAGCATTATTATTATTATGAACCAAGGATATTAGATGTTTTATAGCTTGTTAATAAACTATTACAATATAATCGTTCAAAATGAAAAACGATGAGATGAATGAGGTAGAATGTATCTCAAATCTTGATAATCGTGATACTCTCTATAAATTTCACATAAGCTAAATTACGTCACTCTTATTTCAGATTAGAAAATTGAAAAGTGTTTACTTAAGATGGCTATTAAACCCCAGCTGGTAAAAACCAATATAACGTGAAGTACATGTGGGTGTAATTGAACATGCAGATAAATCAGGCATAATTTTTTCGAATGTATAGGTGCTGACCACTTAGAAACATAGTCTACACCGCCATTGCATCAGAGTAGAAATTATTATTACTATTTCACCTAATATTTAATTTAGACCTTAATGTATTTTGCAGCAGCAAAATTTAAAAATATTTGTAAACACATTAATTAATACGATGTCAATGGATGATTGCTACTTTCCAATTCATATTAATGCAATTGTATAACTGTATAATAATAATAACTGCATTCCATAACAACAGTTTTATCACATAGGTAAAATCATTTTAAATGTATGTTGTATATAATAAACATCGTTTTATATAAATTCGTATATGTAAGGTCGCACTAACGAGTCTGCGAAAGGGAAAGGTAAATACGAGTTGTAGTAAGTGCGGTAGATATAATTAGGTTTGTTTGTATATTTACACTCTAAAAATTACTTACTTAATGATGGGAAAACCAATAGCCAGTTTTATATCAACAATTCATAAGTAAAAACACAGAACGGGTTTAGTGAGCTGTATAAAATATTTGAATATTTACTTCCCGGACACATTATTATTATTATTAGAACAGCCGAAAGAAAAACACATCTGAAGGTATGCGTATTATTTTTAATATATATTTTACTTGACATTGTTCACAAAAATGCCAATAAAGATTTTTAATATATTACTACAGTAGGAGGTCATAAACCAACTCTGCATCAACTATTATTCAACAGGCTCGATCTCAACTCATTTGTTTAGTTAATTAGATAATGGTGTGAGTGTTACGTTATTTTTAATTAATTATATTATTCGGGTACGTATTTGAGAGTTTTAAACTTTGTAGTTATTGATTCGCATATAATAACAAACCTTTAAAACCTTTTATCTTTTATTTTCGTTATAGCAATTTGGTATCTTGCACTGTGGCTGATTTTTAGCAAGCAAGCTGTAATTAATTAAACCGAATCATTATTTTTGAACTATAAGCTGGTTTTCGCAAACTGTAAGGTATGAGATTGATTTATTTGATTGAGATTGATCTGATTGATTGATTGATTTTTGATTTGATAGAGCGTGATTTGTTTGAGATTGATATGCTTAATTAATTTTATTTGACCTGATTAATTGATTTGTTTGTTTGAGACAGCCGAGGGAGAAACAGATAAAGGAGAGAGAAAGAGAGAGGCGTGCATGATCAACTTCTATTACAGAAAACACTCGCCACTTTAAAAATACACCACTAGATGGCGCCACAAACAAACCCTTATTAGTCTTAGAAATATACCGCTAGGTGGAGTCACCTTTATTACAGAAACAAAATTCATTAGTCCATACACCACTAGATGGCCCTACAAACAATTCAAGTTTCGCAACAAGGGGGCCACGACAAGAGGGCGCAGACCCTAACAGGTTCTTATAGCTGTCTTATGAGATAGCATTAGGGCCCCCTTATTATAATACTATTTTTAACCAAGGGGGGTCACGACAAGAGGGCGCAGACCCTAACACAAGTTCTTATAGCTGTCTTACACGTTAGCATTACGGCCCCCTTATTAGAACATTTCAAATTTCCCGCCGTAACCAATCAGAATGCAGAGCCTTAGGTCTCCAATCAGAGCTCAGAGGCTGGGTGGGGACTAAGAACCAATCAGAAACCAGAGGGGCGGGCGCACGCACGAGCAATCAGGTAAAAGGGACTGACCTTAGGACCACCAATCAGAACACTATGCGCACGCATTTGCCTACCTTCCAGGGGCTGAACTGCCAAAACGATTCTTAATACAACCAAAAGAGCCCTAACTAGCAGCGAAAATTACATCAAGGGGTTGAAAATGGACCCGAAAAGAAGCCGGCGGGAAATAGGCAGGTGAAAGTGGACTTGGACTATGACGTCAAAAAAAAATAAAATGGCGGCTCAAGTGCCCCTGTAATACTATTATTGTTTCTTTTTTTACTATGTTGCATATTTTCGCAATTAACATTATAAGAGACGTTGCATAATTATCCTTAAAAAATGCTATTAAAATTATTTAATTTCTTTTAATTTCTAATGTCTATGTAGGAAGGTCGTGTGGTGTTCCACACCAGATATTTTAAGTTAGCATCTAGATGTCTATTAACCTCTGTCTAACATGAAGTTCTAAACGTCTGTTTAACATAGGTTATTGTTTTTGTTTTTACATTCTTGTCGTAATGAACATATGTATAAAAGAAATTGCACAATTATCCTAAAAAATGTTATTACATTTTTTCTTTAATTTCCACACAAGATATTTAATTAATGTTTTCCATATGCCAGATAAATCTATTTGTTTGTTAGAATTAATAAATCGCCCTCCATTCTTATTTCTCAGAGTATTTCTAGGCATTCTAGCTGAAAAAGGTCACATTTAGGAATATACCGTAACATTGCCACACTCATTTAACAAAGGTAAATTGTCAGAAATTTATTGCTGAATAATTAAGATGATAATCTTTGGGTTATGGGTGTATTGATATCTTAAAAATTCACGTTTCTTTTTACTGACGACGGTGAGGTCAAATTATTTGATGACTTTAAGGTTGCTTAAGCAAGCACAACTGTAGCATGTAACTTGGATCTGTCAGTGCCACAATTGTAAATTATATAGCTTTAATGTCATACCTGGCAGATTATCCACCTTCAAATAAATCATAACTACCCAAGATTTTCAAACATCATGAATGAAATATATCAATATACATTTTTGCAATTTTTAACCCACCTTCACTGGGATTTCGCCAAACGCAACATTTACAAAAACAAAAATACAGTTTACACAATATAGATTCTATAATTGCGAATGGTTCAGATATGTAGGCAGAAGGGAGGCTAGATGAAAGACAAGATTGCAAATGTTGTGTACGCTTGCTTAAAAGTTTACTGTTTCTAAAATGTTAGCGTTACCTTTTGAAAGACTTAAGTAATGCAGATGTTTGATAACAAAATATGGCAATTGTCTACTATCGTTTAAATATAGTTTCAATTTTACTTATTCTAGTATATATTTTCACACGTGAAAATATTTTTATACCTTGAAACATAAATAGAAATTCGCAATAGATCATTATGTTATATTTTTGTCATAGAAAAATATAATGGCGTGACCTACAATAACAATTGTTTTTCTATGCCTGCATTGCAACGTTTCTAAATTATTACGGAAGTACTTATGAATGTAAATGAATAACTGACAATTTTAGTGCATTGTTCACACAGTTCTAAATGAAAAATTTAAACATTTCAAATTTATTTCAAAAATTTTAAGAAGTCTGCAATCACTTAAAACACTAATATCGTGACATAACATTAATTTATATTCAGTGTATAATCACAAGGAACAAAAGTGTTCATGTGTGTATTATGCAATGCAATAGTTTTTTATGGCTATATACCCAATTTTTGTCGGAATAGTGAACCGCTGGACTGTGATGCACATTTTTTTAAACGTCTACAGCTACTTTCTTCCTGTAATTTATTTATTGAAAAGCGTCATTAATTACCAAGTGTTTCGAGACGTAATTACTATTACACTCTACTCATAGTGCTAGAAAGAAAAAAAGAAGTATGCAAACGTCTTCTGACCCAGACGAAAGAAATAAATTGACAGACAACATGCATTTAATGATGCGGAAGCAGTTATTTCGTAATTTCGTAAAGCTATCTTACAAAAAGCGGTTAAGTTTAAAAGCGTACTACAAAATGCAAATAATATCAAACGTACCTTGAGTTAGCTTCCGGTATAATATCGTCTAGAACTACATAGATCATGGCACCGGCTGCAAAAGATAAAGCATATGGTAATACTGGTCGAGCGACGGATACTGCAATGGCGCCCATCACACCAAAGATTGGTTCCACCATGCCGCTCAATTGACCGTACCTATTAAAAAAATTCAAATTAGTGTAAAGAAAAAAAAAAGTGAATACGTGAAACGTCGGCTAGTAGGTAATTTTCTTAAGATAATTAGCATGGGGACAACTTGATCTAAAGGCGATGACCTGTTCGCTTTAAACCGGAAATTGTTAAACGGATAACTGCAACTGTACTTAACAAAGTATGCACAACTAAAATGTAATGGACTTTTAATTTAATTGCATTTTGTGTAGTAATAAACCGCAGGGAGTCCGGAACTTTATAGCTCAAGAAAGTTATGCGAAATATTTTTGGAATACACAAGTACATTGATAATAATAGACGTAAGTGGATTTTCTAATTCAATTAAAAAACATGCATGGCTACTTTTAAAACACACTTTATAAATATAAAATAAGTTGTAATCATCAATTAATTCTGAATTAAAACTGTGACTTGAACCTGCCTGCACTTAACAAAAACCAACATTTCTAAATAATCCTTACTTGCAATAACTGCATCCAAGATATTTGTTATAGATTACGTCATCATTTAAATATTGACAAAAATGATCTTTTAACTTTACTATTACAAATTTAATCAAAAATTAGTAAATGTGAGGATTTTTGGGTTCACAAACGCTTGGATTGATTTTTATTCGGGCTTTGGAGAACTGTGTAGAAATAAATAAAAAGCATACTCTTCTTAACAATTTTATTTAAGATGGAAGCCAATGTACCTCAGCGGTATACTTATAAATATGATTGTATCAGTAGGGGAAGTTGGGGAAGGTTGACCATAGTAACAAGTTATAATAAAAAAAAAAATATAGAAAAATCACTCATGAAAACTTTTAAATTATGTCATAAAAAACAATGAATGTCGTTTTTCCAAACATGCTAACTTGGCTTAGTACTTTAAAATTTTTGGTAAATTTTTTAGTAATTTACTTTTTAGTACAAATGGGTCAAACCTCCTTATGTATGAGAGACATGACTAGGGCATTGAGAGATTTGACCACTTAGTACATTCTATAGCCTATTTAATTAACAGTAAGCAACAAAAATATTAAAACATGTATTTAAATCAGACAAAAACAAGTATGAACATTATTTAATATTAGAGAAGTTAGTAAAGTCACAATCAAAAGCAATCTTGAACACTGCACGTTATGTTCCACCTAAGAAATAGGCTGGGGCAGCTTAATTGGAATGTCCTCTGCTGGAACGATGGCCGTATCCTCCCAAACTGGATAAATAAACAAATACTCTTCTTCTACTCTTTTCAAGAAAGTTATCTCATATTCTTGACCAGGCAATTTCTTAATTATTCTATCAACATAATGGTACATCGTTGTCTTGGTAGTAAATTTTACCAAATAAAAATCGCCTGTTTTCAGCTGCTCATCAGGAAAATCTTCAGAGTCAAGATATTCGCCACAGAAATCACTTGGCAGGTCTTCCTCCTCCGTGTCAGATGACGAGATATCTTTCTTAATGCGTCTTTTTGTGGTGGTGGTCTTTTTCTGACTTTTTAGCACTGGCGTTTGATTCTTATCAGAACTATCTACTAATTTCCGTTTAACCTGTTCTACAGTCTTTGTTACCTTTTTGTTTTTCTTTTCCATTCTCAACATATGTTCCTCTGCAATTTGATCTATACTAGGAGTTTTTGTCAAAATTAAAGAACATCGTTTTTATCGTCCACGCGTAGCTGTTTTTCGGGGTGGAGCTTTTGGAAATGGACGAACGTAAATATGCCAAGTTAGAAACTGATGTGTTTGGACTGTAATGTACGCTTGAGACGGAAGTAGAGATGAGATTATTTGATAATATATGTATTTTTGAACTTTTTGTTAGTCTGGAAGTAGAAGGTAAGTCAACAGCTCGTTCAGAATTGCTGAAAGTCGAAGGTCCATCATCTGACAATTCGAAATTGGTCGAAATAATAGGTAAGTTAACTGCTGGTTCGGAATTTCTCAAAGGCACATCAACTGACAATTCGGAATTGGTCAAAATATCAGCTCATTCATCTGCTAGCTCAGAATGGCAAGATGCACAAGGTACATCACCCACTACTTTAGAATGGATATCGTTACAAGGTTCTAAATTATTTGTTGAAGTAGTAACTTCTTGTAATGGTCTGTCTGTTACATAAGATCCAAGAAAATAATCATCACTAAATATTGCAGTATTCAATGGATAAATTCCTGTTGACGAAAATCGTTTTTGGATATTTGTGGGGGTGAATGCTCTATGAAAAGATATTCCAACTAACCCAGGAATATCTTGAATTGTAATTGTTTGACCAGGAAAATTAATCATATGATCATCTGCTGCATGATTGTAGAAGGTTTTAAATGGTCTAAAAACTCCTTTATCTAAGGGATGCAATCTATGGCCAGTCTGTGGTGGTAAAGTAACTAAGTAACTAGTGCGATGCCATTATCTCGACACATGTCCATTATGGTAGGTGTTATGTGGCTCTCATGGTTATCACAAATAACTAAATACCTATTTTCTGCTGTCCTTAACGAAATGTTTGATATATAATTAAAACTTTTCCTGAGTCATCCAACCTGAGGAATCAGCTACTGCAACTGAACCAGCTGGAGCTCGTTTAGTCATAGGAGTTACTCTCTTCCTCGGAAAAATAAAAAATGGGGTATAAATGTTCCTATAGCTGATATCCCACTGCACATTGTTACCAATTTCCCTCTTTCTCCTGACGTTGCTCTAGCAACCTGTTTTCACATTTGATTGCTATAATTCTGCCTGGTTTATGTACCGTGATCACCCCTGTTTCATCTATATTATAAATGTTTTCTGGGCCATAAAAATGTGCTGACAATTCTTCTTTCAGATTTGAACAAAACTGGTTAACGTGTGTTTTATTGAAAACCGTAGAACGACCGAAGCTAGTAGATTTAGGTTGTCGAAGCGAAAGATTTTTGTGTCTTGACATAAACCCTCTCAGCCAATCACATCCTGCAGATTTGTTAGTATGCCAACTTTCTGGAACTAATTAAATAATTTTACAAAAGATCTTCAACATCGGCAGGAAAAATTTGACAAAAGTTGGACTTTGCTGACATACACAATATTTGTTATCGCTATTTTTATACTTTTGGATGTACCCGATTGTGTTTTACGGTCAACTCCAAATTTAATGACAGCTCCCCTGGTAGTGCTGTTTGCATTCACCACAGACTCAACAGCTGAACACATTCTTTCAGGAGAAGATTACTGTCTTGCAGATCTTTCCTTTGGTTTGTATTTAAAGAGCATTCTACAAAAAAAATAGACAATGAATGTACAAAAATACAAACTGTTTATTTTAGGAAAATATTTTATTTTAAATTACTAATAACCTTCGTTATTTACTTTATGTTATTTACGTAACGTAAAAACAGTATGTAAACGAAAAATCTGTTTACAATCAGCTATTAAAAAATATCCCGTGGGTAGGTATTCAAAATATTAGTATAGTGAGACATGACTAGGTGGTCAACACTCCCTAATATCAATTGGTCAAGTCTCCCTATACCGGCATATTTCTTTCAGTTACAAAAAAACAACAACTGCCTACGATATTCATAAAAAATTTCATGCACATGCAAAACTACACTAATTTTACTACATATTTGTACTTAAGCAACTTACCATAAACCAAATATAACCCGTCGAAACTCTTAGCAGCAGCACCTACCCAAAGTATAACTGCGGCGTACGAAAATTAATGTAAACTCGTGCACATAAGTTACAAACGTTCCTAAAAAAGTACTACACATCTATTTTCATGGTTACGCCTGAAAGAACCATAGTAACCCTTCAGTCATGCTTTAATAGTTGGACGATGCAATGCTCTGAAAAGCCTTAGTAATTATGTAACTTGTAGGTGCTGTTAACTACCAACAGAGACGAATGGGAAGAAATAATTAAACTTACTAAACAGCAGCTTTCCAGATTTCACAAAAAACTAGTTGATGGAAACTTTATTAGCTTGAAAGAAAAATATATACATTTTGACATACATTAAAAAAGAAGACTTTTGATGGACTTGGAGTTTAGCGTTAAAATATTCAAAATATATTATTATTGCACACATTATTATTGGAAGAGGGGGGGGGGGGGTATAAATTGGGCCGTAAATACTGAAATATTGAGAAACCCTGCTGTACCTTAATCTACTTTTCTATATGGAATTGAATTGAACGATGCAGCTGTTTTAAGGTCTCACAATATGTTGCAGAATTTATTGTGTCAGCTCAAGGCAAAAATCCACTAGCAACACCCTACAACCCTTTCTTGTTTCAAAACACAGCACATATGATGTTCAAGGTTGGAAGTGCCACCCATGTTTCGCAGTCTGTAACAGTTTGGTTTACAAAATCATCACTTTCCCTACTGTACACGAGATTTGTGTGCCTCAGTCAACATTTTCGGTACCCAACGTGAACACAACATTCGATAATTTAAGCGTCCGCTCACAATTTCATAGAGAGCTTATTTGATAACGATAGAATCGTAAATCGTAAAGCCTCTGTTCTTTTTCACTTTTTCATCGTACTATTCCATCGCTCATAATGCTTTCACAATAACTTCACTGATCTCACAATGAATTTTATCCGCTTTCGCGCCTTTAGTACTAAGAAACGGGCCGTTCTCAATCGGCGGCAGTATTTTCAATGCTCAGAACCAAAAAAACATAAACAGGGTCGAATGTTTCCGTCTAGTTTCTTCCTGACAAATGTACGAACACAGCGCGCATGTGCCAAATGCCGACCGCAGCACTAAAAAACACACCTCGTATTATTGCTGTTGTTACATTCGAGGTTCGCATCTCGATCAGAGTAGGTTAACTTCAACAAAAAAGTTTTGTCATTTAAATATAGAGCTTTCAAGATGAGCGACGCTATCAGAAATGATTAGAGGAACGCGGAGAACCGCTGTCGCCGAGCACCCAGCAGTACGCGATCCAGTCGCTCCTCAACCTGCCATTCCATAGAGCGAGCAGCGGCACACCAACCGCACACATGAGGAGGCGGCAAAAGAACACATGACCAGCACCGCTAGAAGGCATCACCCGCTGGCCAGGATCATCCAGCAGCCTTCCCCAGAGCGAAGGCAATCATCGATGGATACAGGATACAGCCTGCCACAGCCAAGGACCGTGACAGGGATAGGGATGGTACTTCGTACCATACCTATCAGGCAACGAGTGGACGTACATTCAAGGTGGTTCTACGGAGAGTACCTGTAGAAATCGCGACGTTTGCTCTGAGCTATACGAACGCGACATTAATCCCATTCCTTGTTTCAGGATGAAGAAACAAGGATGACCGATTTCGCTTCTGCTGGTGACGCTCCCAACACAACAGGACTTAAAGAGGATCTGGCAGGTGGAGTACGTGCTTCAACTTCGTATTTCCTTTGAAGACTTGAGGCGGAAATCCCGCATCGGACAGTGTCGCCGGTATCAGGGGTTCCCTATATTGTACTCATTTTCTTTTCAATGATATAAAACTTTAATACTTTTACTGATCTAGTAAAAAAGTGATGGTAATGTTAAGTTTTTTTTAATAGTCACTAATCTAGACACGTACGATTGCTTTTAATTGTCGAAACAATTGATTGCGCCTCAAAACTGGCTCATTTATCGAAATTGAAATTTTAATGATGTCTGAGATGTGGGGAAATAAGGAGGACGCAGACAAAAGTTTGCAATTTGTTTAACAATTTGCACCTCAAATTTCACATTAAGTGTAAATAAAATTTTGTATATATTTCCAGATACGGGCTCTGTTAAAGATTTACCAAAAAACGGGCAGAACTACAGCTTTAAATAACGAAGAAACTGAAAATGTGATGTTGGCCGTCGTAGAAAAACCACATATTCTGTTAGACAAATTGTGCGAGATTGTAATACAAGCAAATCCACTGTACAAAGCGTCCTAAAAAAGAAAAAGTGGCACTCATAGAAGGCGTGTGTAGTTCAGGAGTAATTTTCAGACGACTTGGATCGCAGATTGGAATTTTGTGAAGAAATAACCCACCAACTTGTAGGCAATATTCTGTTTACTGACGAGGCACAGTTAATAAACAAAACATACGATACTGGTCTTCAACAAATCCTAACTTATATTTAGAAGGACACACTCAGTACCAGCAAAAAGTTAATGTGTGGGCAGTAATGATGGGAAACCAGATTTTCGGGAATTATTTTTTTGAGGCCGAAGTTTATCTAAATTTTTTACGATTTGAGGTAGTTCCTTCATTAGCTGCTTTATACCCAAATGAAGACAATACGGATATCTCCACATTTTGGGATTAATGTCCGCCAGTACCTTAATGATACCTTTCCACATCGTTGGATAGATAGAGAGGTCCAGTAGAATGGACAGGTCGGTCACCAGATTTAAGTCAGCTGGATTTCCTCCTTTGGGACGACCTTAAAAGTAAGGTTTACGTAAATAGGTCTGGAGTTATGTACAAGTTTTTCCTTTAGCCTCATTATCTTGGATAGTTGGAACGATTTACCCAAGGTTTTCAAGAACTATGTTAGGCCCATGTTTAGATTTATATTACCGTGATGCTACAAAATTCAACAGAAACTAGACTTTTTTCGCACATTTTCATTAAAAACATTCAAAGATTGATCGCCAGAAATGATCATACCGATTTAATTAATAGTAATTTTAACTCAGTTGGATTTTTATCTTTCAAAAAGCTTTTATTAATAAAAATTTGTATGCAATGACCTTATTTTCTAATCTATGGAATATTCCTTAGGTCTCCGGAAACTACACAGACTTTAACTTTTGCATAAAAATAGTGTGTATAGCCTCGATACAAAGTTTCAGCACGATTGAATTACTCGTAAAGTTCTTTTGATGAGCAACAGTAAAGAAACGTAAAGAGTACTAGTCTCAATAACACAAAATATAACATTCTGAATATTATATTCAGTTTTATAAACAAATATGTTTTATTCCAACTTATAGCAATCAAACATAATTAATAGACTTATAAATAACAAAACTGAGAACTTAAATTAAACGAAGTGGTCCGTCATTTTCAACAAGATGGGCTGTAATATCTATCTCTCGAATTTTTCTGTAAACCCCCCGTCTTAACTATTCTTCATTTTCGGTTTACCATCCTCCATCGTAGACTTTTCTACTCAAAAGTACCCAAAATTCTGAAATTGAGCGGGCCTGAGGTAGATGAAGGGGATTGCCTTTTCTTTATATTTATCATTCTCTGTGCAGTTTTCTATGTTATCAGTATAGAAACCATTGTTGCCCTTAATTTCTGAGTTATTTATGACCGATTTCACCGACACAACTTAAAAGCTAGCATAGCTTAAATTTAAGTGGCCAATTTCGGAGACTTAAACGGCAACTTATCCTCAAAATCGACTCGCTCACGTCTCATAACGCATAAGTTTTACAAATTTTCATTGGCATACAAATACCTAATATTTGGTTTGGAAAAGTTCACACTAAATCCGAAAATGTTTTTACAATTATTATTCTTGAGAGTATTTATTTTGTTTAATAATGTTTATAAATCAGTCATTAAAATCCTTTACAGCTAGATTTGATTTTAGCTTGCTATTTGAGCGTCAGCGTGAGTCAATCAAAGTCCACATTGATTCACGTATTCACACATATACATATACAATAAAATTATTAGCGGATTTATATAATTACATAATAAACCTAGGTACTGTAGGTAGTGGACTGCGAAAATTTTATTATTGTAATAAACGTTTGTCACCTTGCCATTGTTATCACGACAGAAAAGATAATTAGTGGATTTTTAATATCTTGATAATACGTGGTAATTTGTTAATGTTTTCAACATATTTTATTTATATATTTTTATGTAAGAAATGTGAAAATGTATGTAACTGATATTTGGCTAGGGTTGAGAAACACATGTTGGGATGTGAGTAGCAGGTGTACGCTTAAAACTGTTTTACTGAATGGGCGTAACGAATCATTGGAATTTCTTATGCGCCGATTCTTAATGTAAAAATGTCACTAGTTTAATAAGTACTTGTGTCGGTACAGATCGCGATCAAAAGATATCTTTGTTTGGTACGTTGAAACCCGAGACGTAAATGTAGGGTTGTTACGGACGAATGCATATTTTTAAAATTAAGATATGCAATAATTAATATGAAACTGTTCCAACGTAAATTAATGTTTCGTGTTTTTATATTACTTTTAAAAAATGGGGGTTGATTGCGGGAGTAAAGATAGTTAGGTTTGAAATCGGGGGAAAGCAATTACAGTTAAGAGTGTCAATCGAGCCAGATCGATTTTTAGTTATTTAAATACCTTCAATGTAAACCGTTCTTTTGTGTGTTAGTTTTAATGTGTTTTTCAAATATTAATCTATAAATAACAGTCACTCTTCTTGAAGTTAAACCGCATAGGTTAATAATTTGTGTCTGTGATCAAGTGTAAGCGCTGTATTTTTCTAACGCCCTCAAATTTATATATCGGTCACGATGTGGTGATCTATTGATAACTTACCCTTGTAAGGCTTTATTTTTGTATCAGTTTTGAAGTAGAATTATTTGCCTGCAAACTAATTTCTCTTTATATGTAATTTCTTGTAACTGGACTTATGCATTTTGTGCTTTAGTGGTTACTAAACAATTGTGTACGTGGAAATTCCTTGTCTATTTTCTTTTGTCCTTTGCCTTTACCTGTGCAATTTTACTGTTTTTGTATTTTATATGTACGTTAATTTGCTTTATTGTTTTATGTGCTTATTTACTTAAAGACCTGCATGATTGGTATTATGCTTTTTATTTTGATTATTTATGACCCAATTGTGGGCGTGACATTTTATTCACTTCCGCTTAATGTTATAATTTTGTACACACTTTAACCTGATTTAATGGTGTTTTGTTATATATTTAACCCTTTCTTTGTTTTTTTTTTTGTTATTTGATTTATTACTGTACTTGTGCAACTAATTATTTATGAATAAGGTGGGTTTTATTGGTGGTTCTTTCCCACAATAATACATTAACGGGCTGAACCACCGATGCGCAAAGTTCGTTGATTTTAATTTGAGTAGTTTCATTTTTTTTACCTGCCCCTCATGATGCAACACGTAACTCATCCAGCTATCTAATTCAGTTAGCAAAACGCACCTACCACTACACGGCCACTCTCTTGACTCGATTTGAGGTTTTCGAGTAATTAAATATCCGACTTGTAAATAAATAAAAAGGTTTTAATTATTGCCAGGAAAGTCAAAGTAAGGCAGGCAATTAATTTGAGTAATAGTAACATTATTGTCAGTCAAGTCAAGATAAATCACTTAGCGATTGTTTTGTTCTTGAATTTGCATTATTGCAAGTTCATATTACGCTTTTCAAGATAGGGTACCTGGGGGACGCTACAGTACATGTAAAAAGAAACTGATTTTTTTTTGATTTCATGTTATATATGTCCTTCAACACATTCATTCTACTCCAAAAGTTTCTTGAGGATTTTCACTGTTTCTTTAATACAAATTTTAATAGTGTTTTAAGATGCATTTTCAAATATTAATGTAAGTAATATCCAACGCATTGTATTTAAAACAAAAAATTAAAAATAAATTTCTTAAGTAGAATAGGGGACGACCAATTTTTGAGGTTATCTAATTGTGTGTAGTATAATCTCAAGACGCATATAGAGCGTCTTGCCGAAATGCAAGTGCGCATAACGTATCCTTCAGAAATCTTGTGTGCCGCTCTATAGCCAGAAAACCAACTATACTTAAGCTAAGTACTCGTTTTGAACGGTCCGTGAGACGTGTTCAAAATCTAAGAAGAAGTTAGTGTTAAGCAAGACCTTGCTTAATAAAGTATTCATGTAAAGCACTGTCAATGAGATCGAAAATTAGAGTGAAATATTTTTCATCATCAATAACAATGGTTTTGTTGTTGGCGAAATGTATCCGGCTTATCATCTGACAACATCGTGGTATCCGTGTCCACTGATTTTCGATATTTTTGACCATTCCTAACCAATTCCCTCCAAACTGTATCCTTAGCCAATTTCCGTAACTATTGTACTCACACGACATACGTCAAATTTTGGCGAATAAATAAATCTTGTCAGATTTTCTGTTGCACAGCTAACCAAATCGAATTATGTGGCATATTGTACTAGTACCAAATTGCAGCGAATATTGGACTACTCCTTCCAGTGACCCGCATTTTTGTGTAAAATGGGTGCGTTCGTACAATAGACCTCCGAATACAATGCGTACTCAAGTTCTGTAGAACATTTTTATGGTGGTTTATCACTCATGATTAACACACTTGGAAATAGGGCTCGTGCTGACGCACTCGTCCTATTTAGGCTAATGCATCAAGCATTCGTGGCACCACCACAAAAATTGTCGACATACCTTTGCGTCTTTATATATGACAATTTCCTGATCGACACTTGAACTTTATTTGTTGCTCTTCTTACCAACCTGTCTACTCAGGCTTGGGTAAAAGATCTGGGTCTTCCATTTTTTGGGAGATCTATACATGGTATACCTTGTTCGCATTCCGCTATTGTGCGATAAATAGTTTTGCGGGAAATATTTTCATTTGCCCAAATAGACTGTAAATACTTTTAAGAAGATCTAATTTGTAAGCCATCTTAGTACAACTGATTTCAAAAACTGAACTGTCAAAGTTAGACAAACTTTCAGAGAATTTTTGTTTCCAAAATCAACCTAATATTTTCCCAAAGTAACGCACTGAATTAATCAGCTAGTACAGTCACCAAAAAACAAAACCATGAACTGTGTAGACGGAGTTAAAAATTAAAAAAAAAATCAAGTTAACTTAACATCAGCAATTACTACGAAATTCTTATTTGATGAAATTATAAGCTATTTAAAGACTGGAATCTGGCAAACACCATGACAACAGTGTACCAAGGCGCAATGCTCGGCGTAAGAGAATGAGTAGCGAATTATTGTATAGCTTAATGAAGAACCAAGGAACTAACTGGTAACAGGAGAAGCAAAAAAAAAACATTTTATTTTAAACTGTTAGTACGGCGTTATCGCAGGGAGAATATGTATTATATAACGGTTGACGATGTGCAAGATATTGGCACGTAATTAATAGTTATAATAGAGAGGTATAGAGTTTTTGGAATTGAATACAAAATATGTCAAATTACAATGACATTTACTGGGCAATATGCTGGGGGCTATAACTACAATTCCCATTTCCCCACATTATGAGAATTCCATTCTTATCATGAGGGCAATTCCTAGTAAAATAGCCGAATCTATTGGACTGCAACAACCAGAAACATATACAGAGCACAGTTTTCGGCCTTACGAATATTGGAAAAGATTGTTTGTTCTGAATATGATCATCAGCAACTGAGAAAACGCCGGAGAATAGGCAAAAACAAAAGTACTACAACAACAGAAGATCAAGATTTCAAGGGGAAATGCATTTACGTCTACTTTTTCCTTTGACCTTTACAGTGACATTACGTGAAATAATCACTGTGCAATTAATATTTAGAACGTATTTGTACATTATCATATCGCAAAGTTTCTACTAAAACCAGTGATGTAAAGCATCAGAATTTGAAACAATATGAAACAGAATACAGAGTGGTCCAAACGAGTGCTTTTCATTGGTTATAATACCAAATCAATGAGTATACAAAAATGTTTATTTCGAACTTTGTGTTTATCAAATAGTACTATAATTTAAAATTATTCTCAATTTAAACATACCCAGTCGGGATAAGGCGCTCTTTACCGGCAATTCTGCATTTGTACTAGAGTTATGAAAGAACCAAAATGAATCACTCTTTCAGAAATTAAACATTAATGTGTACATTAAAAATTGTGTCACCTTTTGGTACTGTTCGCATTTTCGAACTTGCAATATAATTTAAATATGGTAATACTGTAACATGTGACACCAATAATAAGGGGTTCATGTTCCCACTTAAGCAACAAACAAACCAAAAGATAATTTATTGGTTTTCGTTTTCGTTATTAAATACGCAATAAGAAAAAGCTTGGATATTAAGATTAATTAATTTTGTTAATTACTTTACAGACAATTAAAGTAATCCCAAATTAATCAAAAAGAGACCATAACTTATACGTAACGTACTGTTTGTTGTTAGTTAAATTTACGCAAATAAGGTATTAGTTATAGCCGAGTTAACTCGACTACTATCGCTACTGGACAACGTGGTTCTAGGTTACGCCGTGTTTAATTTAACAAAAACAAAGTATGGACATGTATCGACCGACTAAGCGTTTTATTTTAAAACACAATTCGTTGTAATAGTAGTAACCGCTGGTGGATACAAAGATAATGGTGCTTTGGATTTTAAATATATACTGGGCGAGTCAAGTCTCTAGTAGCTAAACCACTGTTTTTTTTAAATGTGTGTATTATGCAGGTTAATTAAAGATACATTTTAAACATATTTTGAAATATACTAAGTATCCAAAAAAAATGAGCTGTGTCAAAGTTATATATTTTTAAATACACCTTATACATTTTGGTGCTTTTCAAATATGGTTAAAAAGATATAAGGTACCACTGCTCTAAATATTATAATTTTGGGGATATTTCAATATTTGAAAAAAGATGATAAAAATAGCTTTTGTAATGTATTGATTTTTGTGAATTCAACATTTTTACATTATTTACAAATGGAAACACCCAAATTTTTATAAACCATTTTGTAGTCTAAAACGTAAGCTTTTAATTTGCTAACCATATCCTGTACATAACTCTTATAATTTTCGAGATATTGCAAGTATATAGACAAATGACCCATATTTCACGCATGGTGTATTAATTATAATTTGTATGGATCACCCTGTACATATATTTTTGCGGATTTGCATTGTAATTAAAGACGTAATTCAGAAGTATGTAAGATAAGAATGCTTTTTTGGAACATCATTATTCACAGAGGAAAGCTACTTATCACAATAATGGACGGTACTACTTTCATTATTATGATAACGAAAACAAATGTTTATTTCGAACTCTTGATCTTCAGAAACGGCGTTTAAACGGTAAACAGTTTTTAAGATTTTTAAAATCAGATTATTGGACTCTTGAAATCGTTCCTTTAAATATTAAGACAAAACATGTGGTTTCAGTTAGATGGAGTTTCTACGTATTTGAACTATCTTCCCAGAAATTTCCAAACAAATGACACTCCGAAGACTTACAATTTACGAAAACTAACTTTAATAGTTTCTCTCTCAAAATTAAGAAATTTATAACATCCAACTAACATATTCTCCAAGAATCCTTTAATATTCATTTTTCAAACCTACTTATCATGAACACTGGTTTTTTGTTTTGTATGCTCTTCATAAACCTAACAATCCGATAAGACCTATTGTTGCTTACAGAGGGAGTCCCGTTTCCAATATATCTAACTGTCTTAATAGTATATTAAGATCGCATACAAAATTTGAAATTCCTTATTTCATCAGATTGTTATATACTAGTTTCATTTGATATTGTTCAGTTGTTCCCTAGGGTTCCAATCCTGGAGTGCTTTGACCTTATTAATAATTACTTAACGATTCGCAGCTATTAGATGAATTGCCATGAAAAACCTTTTCAATTTCAATAAAAAAACTTATCAATAAAAAACTGGGTTACCTATGGGTAGCAACCTTTCCACACACATTAACAAACTGTTTATTTTTTGCATGAGGTATGTACACGACATACTAGTAATTTTCAATGGATATGAAACAAATAATTCAGTGTCACAACTACCGTAACTTTCTTCATCATAATACAAAGGTCTCTTTAGAAAAAGAAATGGATAATGGCATTAATTTTCTTGATTTACAGAAAACCAACTTCCACTAACCACACAATTCATTACAACTCCTTCCCTCCGTTGAATCATAAATTGGCGGCGTTTGGGTCCTTCTTTAATTCAGAAACTAATACCATTTTCCAAGTCGCTAAGAATAACGGTTGCCCAAGAAATTAATTCAAAAAGTTTTTAATAAAATACTTTATTTCTCGCGAATTAAAGACTACACCATACAAAACACTTTCTCCTTCTCCTTTGTAGATCTCTCCATTACACGGGCCTGCCTTTTTTCAGTTCGCACATATCCTAAACAATTTAATAGAAACGTTTCCTTAAACAATAAAAACAACCTTAAATCCTCGTTGATGAAACCGAACGACAAAACAGAAAGACTTTCTCAATCTGGCGTTTTTAATTAAAGTACTGCGGTTCTTGTCAATGGAATTACATACACCAAGTGTATTAAAAAGAACAACCTAACTCCAACCTTCACAAAAAATAGCCTTTGCACATCAGATTTTATCGACTAACTTTGATCCAGAAAATTTGGAAATTTTACATATATGTAATAAAGAGAAAAAAAACTTGATGTTTCAGATATATTAGAAATAAATAAACAGTATGAGAAAGACCCTAGTTCTTGCCTTAACGAAGTCTTCAATTATAACAAGCACTTTGTTTTTCTGAATTAACTATTTTTACATTTCAGTCTGTACAATTTGCAACACTTGTTGCTAACTTTTCTCGTGATGAGCAGCTTAAAGTTAATTAAAATTTCTAATGCAATGAATGCATTAATCAACATTCTAATTTTTTCCAGTAAGGATTAGAAGGTAGCTTCAAATCGTTATATTATTATTTTTTAGCGCAATGTCTAGGATATAATTTTCAATAACATAACCTCAATGTTAATGTTAACCACCAAGTTACTCATTTCTTATTTAAAATTTATATTTGACTAGCTACTTTCTGTTCGATCCATATATGGGACCTGGGCATGTTTCGCCCTTTATTTACTATGATTCTTACAATTTAATTAGGTAATTTAATATAGTTATTTATTACCATTTAGTCTTTTTTAAACCTGCGAAAATACATAAAAAAGATTATCGGGGGCGGGACCCAGAAGTTACCCTCTCTTATTTTAAATGGTAGGTATAGCTATAGTCCCTTTTGATTGCTTTATTTTTTCGTTTTTTTTTAATCGTCGATTCGTTTGCGAGAAAACTAAGGAAAATTTTTTTGCTTCATGGAAGTTATTCTATTCTTTAAGTCCCAAATTATTAATTCTCTATTAAGAGGAAAACTGTCATAGAAACAATAATAATTGATCCAACAATGGATTCCATGACACTTCAAGTAAGGCGAAAAGCATTTTTGATTTATACGGTGCATTAATAAATAGTAAAATAAATTTGAATGTCGTTATTTCGTCTTTTAGGTCTAAATAAGCGTCTTGGTACCTACGTCAAGGAAATGCTATGCTATGCTATGAAATCCATTATTGGAGCAATTATTATTGTTTCTATGACCATTTTCTTCTCAATTACTCTATATATTAAGAATTTGGGACTTAAGAGATAACTTCCATACCGCAAAAAAATGTCTTTCCTTTCTCGCAAACGAATGGACCTATTAACAAAAACACCAAAGAATCAAAAAGACCTTTAAAATCAGCTATCACTCGATACCTCCTACCATTTAAGATTTAAAGTGGACAGGTCCTGGTGGCGGGGAGTAAAGGAGGCGCGATGCAATTTTTGGTTAAAAAGTTGTCTCCCTCTATAATCCCCGAGAGAGACATTAGAGACCTAACTTCCGTTATTACGGAAGCGGTCGATATCTCTGTACCACTAAAAAACATCGACACTTCCCGCTAACCGCTCCCACAACACATTGTGAACTGGATCAAAGAGAAAAGACGAATGTATCGACCTAACCTCACCCTCCTCCTATAGTCCAATCTCCCTCCTCAGTTGCCTCGGAAAATGCTTTAAGCAGATTCTAGCCAGGCGACTCAGAGACCACCTCGAATGTAACGACCTCCTTCCCAACAACAAATTCGGCTTCCGTCCCAACCGAACGTGTCACGATCCCTTGTTGAAGCTGCTTACAGAGACCACCAGAGCATTCGATCACAAGCAATGCAATCTGGCTGTGTTTTTGAACATTAAGCCAGCATTTGACAGGGTCTGGCACACCGGTCTCCTGCACAAGATCCGTAACCTCAACATTACCAACCCCTTCTCCAAACTCCTACTCTCGTACCTGACCGATTGGTCAGTTCGGGTCAAAGTAGGGAAAACCTTCTCAGATCCTTTCCAACCTACAGCAGGCGTACCGCAACGTTCTGCCTTAGCCCCGATCCTCTATATTATCTTCGCATCCGACATTCCCAAAGTCACACAACCCAGAGTAGTCTTTGCGCAGTTTGCGGATGACACCGCCTTCTGGACGGTTAATCGGAAAAGCGAAACGGCCTGCCGCCTCATATCCAAAACCCTTCGGAACTTCTCCAACTGGGCGAACCGGTGGAGAGTCTCCGTCAATCCTACCAAAACCCAAACAATCCTCTTTCGACATCCTAATTATACCGAAGATAAGTTCCCAAACCTTGCCTCCAGAAACGTTTCCCTCACCCTAAACCAAGAAAGACTCCCACTCCAACAAGAAGTCACCTACCTAGGAATCCTCTTTACTAGAACCCTCAACTGGCTCCCCAATGTACAAAGAACACTTAACAGGATCAGAAACCGCGCTAACCTACTGGGCGCCCTTCGGGGTAGAATTCGAGGTTGTGGTACACGGACGCACTCCGAATATATACTTACACAACACTACCGTAGTTTGTGACAACAACACGAATGAAACTAATAAGTTTGTAAAGTAATTGTACAAAATAGGTACATTAAGTCAAACAGATACAAGAATTAATAATCTGATTACAATTGTAGAATACAGACGCAATTGACATAGTTGAACAACAACTAACGCTAACTTAGCAAGCCATGCTATAAGGAAGTGGATATAATAAGCAGTATTACCATTGGTAACGAGTAATCGTGACTTGTAATAGGTTCACTATAATTGCGGAAAACATTACAAGTCCAAGAACTGATACACAATCCTACATAAAGTCCCTAATTACATATGGTTAAAATATCACATGCCCTAATACGTAAAACCTATATACACAAATCCTAACTAAGTGAAATATTACAAAGTCCCAACACTAACTAAAATCGTCTTTGCGAAAGTAACTCAAAGTTCTAATGCACAAGCACACGCGTAATACTAACGTAGCGTCCGAGCCTCAATCTGCCTACTCTCGGAGCTACTGCTGGATCTGAAGGCCTTGGGGTAGATCACCAGTCTCAGCGACCTACGAGGTATAAAGTTAGACTTGTACACCCCACGGAATTGATGGAACTCAGATCAGACCACCAGTCTCAATGGTCTGCGAAGGTAGTAAGTAAGACTTCTTCAATCTGAGAGCGTCTCGAGTAACGGTGTTTTCGGTGTCGTATTTATACCCGCACAAATAAATCCGGTTCTGTGATTGGCTGTTTCGTGTTGAGCTTTCTGGTAGGGTCCCCACGTAATCGCAGGTAGGGAGAATAGTGGATCGCCCACGATTCCGTGATAGTTGCCACCACAAAACGTTTCAACACACTTACAAAACATATATTCGCCCTGTTATGGATTTCCGAGCACCAATACACACGAACATAAACCCCAATCACCTTTCCTCTATTGCTTCCTGTGAACGCCGAATATTCAGACGTATACACAGGTTACCTCTCAGGTATCTTAGCGACCTCACAACATAACACGCAAACATACCAACCATCAAACACAGAATCCAAAGACTATAGGAAAAACTTTGCACCTAAAAGAATCTTCGGCGACACCATCCCTACCAAAGAGATCCTTACCACACCCTATAACTACCGTTTTCCCCAATTCCCACGAAGAAAATCAAAATTAAAATTCAAACATCCACCCGCGATCCTTACACAACTCCTTGACGACCTTCCCGAGGAGATAGAAGACTCAAGATCCTTTCGGAGGAGCAGTTCGCCTTCCATCCTCGCCACTCGACCACACAACAAGCACTCCAGGTCGTTGAACACATCGTGTGTGGATTCAACTGGAAGTTCACCGGACATCTCCAAGGCATTCGACAAGGTTTGGCACCGCGGACTCCTCTTCAATATGCTGGAACGCGGGATCTCGCTACCCATGGTAAAAATGATCCGATCCTACCTAACCAGTCGATGCTTCAGGACGAAACTACCCCACTGCAGGTCGCTTCCCAGGAGAACCACCGCGGTAGTTCCTCAAGGTTCACAACGTGCGTGGATTCAACTGGAAGAAGTTCACCGAAGTGATGTTGCTGGACATATCCAAGGCTTTCGACAAGGTTTGGCACCACGGACTCCTCTTCAAGATGCTGGAACGCGGGATCACGCTACCCATGGTGAAGATGATCCGATCCTACCTAACCAGTCGATGCTTCAGGACGAAACTACCCCACTGCAGGTCGCTTCCCAGGAGAACCACCGCGGGAGTTCCTCAAGGTTCGACACTCGCCCCTCCGCTTTTCAATCTTTACGTTTCAGATTTGCCGAAGACCGACAAAACCACCCTAGTCACCTACGCGGACGACACCGCAGTCCTCGTCCAGTTACACAGCAACCACCAGGCGGGCAAGATCCTACAAAGAGCAGCGGACGACCTGGAAGGATGGTACTCCAAATGGCGCATCGGAATCAACCCCGAGAAAAGCACCGCGGTCCTGTTCACATGAGGCCCACGAGGAACATCTCCATGTTAGGCCAGGACATCTCATGGAGGGATTCCGTGAAGTACCTGGGTCTCCTTATGGACAGAAAGCTCCGACAGAACCAGCACGTCGCTCATGGGGCGGAACGGTGTCCTAACGACCGACAACAAGATGCTGATCTACAAGTCGATCATCCGCCCAATGCTGACCTACGCCTGCGAAGCATAGACATACGCCGCTCCCTCGACCATCAAGCGCCTTCAGACCATCCAGAACAAGTATCTCCGGATCATCACCGACGCTCCCTGGTACGTCAGGAACGACCGTCTCCACAAGGACCTCAAGATGGCCACCCTAATGGACTTCATAAAAACCTCCGCAGCCAACCAGGAGATCGTACTAGCGGCCCATCCAAATCACGTCATCGCGGGATTATGGAACTACGACGCCAACGACGTGACGAGGTACAAGAGGCCGAAGATCGTGCTGTGTGGAGAGAAATCAAATATTATACCATGTAGTTATATGCCTTATTATTGTTACATATCTTAAGTTAGTTTAAGTTAGGTAGAAATGAAATGACATGTAGATACTATGCCATCAATAAAGCAAGGTCCGATGAAGGTATAGGGGTTATCTGCCGGAGGTGTGAATGTTTGAAATGAACATCCTTTATTTATATACATATATATATATATATATATATATATATATATATATACATAATGAATATATGATTTTGATGTGACACGCTATTTTTAGAAACCCTGCATATTTCTTAATGTATCTTGAATTAACCTGTTTATACCTACGTACAAATTTAAAAAAAAGTCTTAGGTTCTACACCGAACTTGACTGTAGATTTAAAAATATATTAAACAGTCGCGACATGAACATAAAATTAGACAAATATCTTAACTGCACAACAATTAAATATCCCTTTTACTTTGAGTAGGAATACTAAACGGGTGTTCTATCCAAAATATACTTTGACATAAAATCTGACTTTCATTTCTGTACACTCTTAAAGAAAGAGATAGCTCAGAGTGTTTTACGGGTAATGGCACAAGATGCGTTTTCTTTTGTAATTATTGTTGCATAATATTTTGAGAATAAACTAAATACGAAATTGCAATATAATGCGGAACGAATTCTACTTTACCTAGCACTATATGATTAAGGTTCTAATCTATTTGTACTATAGAATATTTATATTATTATTATTTTTACTCTCAACCACACATTTTCTATCTCTTCATTCATACATCATTTGAACGTAAGCAATTTTTGCACTTGGATAATGCAAAGATAGTAAGCAATACAAGTTGTAACATTTCAGGTTAGTAGATATGTTAATTATTAGCTTTGACTGTAATAATCCTACACTTTCCTCAATGCACGAAAATAACGTGCTTCTTATCACTAATTATTAACGCATTACATGTAAGATTGGAATAAAATACACACTTAATGTTACCAATTATAACCATACAAAGCATACAATTATAAGGTGTGCTTGGTCAATATTGCAGCTTAGTACAATATTCAATTACAGATACATTACATTAACTAGAATTGGTTTTTAGGTGTTCTCCAGAAGCAAACATGATCGTAGATAAATGAGATTCAAGTGCATTATAGTTTACGTTCTAAAAGATTTATCTCAAATTAACCAATTTCGATTTAGAATATGTTATTATCAAGAGCTTTCAAAAGTGACTCAAAGTGATGTGTAAATATTTGAATTAAGTTCTATGTTTCGGTATCTAAAATACTTAATAATTCCAATCACTTTAGAAACTGAATCAAATATATTTATCACCTTTTTAGATATAATTAATAAAACGGATACACAGATGAAATTTGAATTGTTTACATACACAAAACTGAAATCTAGAATTTATAAATTAAATTGTTTAATTTGCAACAGAGTATATACAATGTGTCCCAAATTCGCTTCTCTATAAAGGGATCTCGGCTTCTGTTATACTTACGGCAAAGGTTAAATGGGGCAAGTTTTAGACGAAGCTTAGAGCATTCGATATCCGGTTTCAGATTTACGACCGCTCAATTGGTTTTGAAAATATCGGCGAAAAACCGAAAATGGCGGATTTCGTTTTTCGCCAGTAAATCCGAAATGGCTAATTAAAGTGGTCGAAATGGTTGCCACTGGCGCCCTCTAGAAACCACAACTAAATGGACCACAAATTTGAATTTGTCATCCCAAAAAAACCCCGTATACGAAATTTCATGAAACTATTTCGAAACAGTCGAAAGTTATTGAAGAAAACGCGATTTTTTTTTCAACGTTGACACCCTGTATCTCGGAAACGAAGCATTTCCGGACCCATGTACATATGAACTTTTTTGCTTAGAATGATGAGTTCTAGTACTTCTTTAATTTTGGCGTATTAGATAAGATATATATATATATATATATATATATATATATATATATATATATATATATATATATATATCTACAGTGATTGCACCGGTGTGTAACTAAGAAAGGCGGCCTGCCATAACTCGGAAACTGAGATTGAGCAGTGAATTAAAAAATCTTGTAATAAATGTGGCCAAGAGAAAATGCTGGAAATTATTTTTAATTTCCTACCATTCCCGCCAAAGGGTGTTTCACTGATTGAACTTCCCTTTTTTTGGGTAATTTCATTAGTAATGTATTTAAAAGAATATATCCATTGTAAACTAGTGACCGATATGTAACTTTCTTTAATGAATTTTTTACCATCGCTGTCAAAATAAATGGAAGGAGAACCATATAACGTGTTATTGGAAAAAATCATATAACTTGGAAACGGGTTGTTGGAATTTGGTCTCAATGTTAAAGGAATACTTGATATTACCAAACAAATCCAAAAACACAACAATTTCTTATCTCCGTCTACCCAAAGAGGGCGCAACTTGTTGAAGGAACAAAACGGTCCACTTTTCTAAAAAAATTCAAATGATTCATAATGTTTTTTTCACTGATACTGGAAGAAAAATTAATAAGGGAGTATTTTAACAAAAAAATTATGTCAATACCTATTATAGAACCAAAGATGTAAAAAATGTGGCTATATAACAGGCAATTTGAGCTACAAACAAATCATACGCTTAAAATAAATAAGTAGGCTATGAAAACTTTAATTTCTTTTAAAATTTCAATGCTCCTGAAAATTTTTATGACGTCCTAAGTGCTCAAACTGCCGACAATAATTTTCGCAACTGGATCTTACATGTTATGGACTGCATTACTGCATTGCACATTCAATTTCTGCTACCGATATTAAACGTATTCCTTCCTGAATTCTATTTAGTAGGTCTTCTCTTGTCGTCACTATAGTTTGATATATCACATCCTTCAACCGGCTCCATAAATATAAATCCAAGCAAGTTAAGTCCAGAGTACGAGGAGGTCATGGGAATAGGCTCCCTCGACCTATCCACCTGCCTGGAAACGTTACATCATGTTGTCGTACATTTAATGAAAAATGTGCTGGACACCCATCATGTTGGAAGAACATTGTCCTACTAGTTTGAAGTTCAAGTAGACCGGGTAATTGGTATTGAAGGAAGTCTAAGTAGACCCTACCAGTCAATGCTCTTTCGAACACCACTGGTCCAAGAATTCTTCCGGAAAGTATTCCACACCACACATTAATTTTTCACGTCCATTGGTGCTGCACCTCGGCTAGCCAATGAGGATTGTCTCTCGACCAGTAATGCATATTATGCAAATTTACTTTTCCGTCACAACTAACAGTGGGTTCGTTTGTCCACAAAATTCTAGAAAAAATTTGAGGATCCTCTCGTATCATATTTAATAGCCAGTTGCAAAGGTTCAACCTTCTATCAAAATATTGAGGTATGAAAACAATATGATACGGATAGAATCTGAAAAGGTTGGAATATTATGCGTGGGAATGCAGGAATAGTATACGTAGGAGTCAACGAATAAAAAATATAAATGCAGGGTGATTTCTAACCTACAGAGGAAACTGAAAGGGCAAGTAGAAGGGATTCAAATAAAGTTGTTTTTAAAAAAAAATTAGTTCAAATGTTAATAAATAATAAGACAGTTGCAACGGTTTAAAGTTCTTATAACAATTAAGCTTTTTTTATAAAATACGGCACTAACGTAAGTTTTTAATTCAAATTTGGAATATTTTAAAGTTAAATAAACAAAGTTCACTTAAAATTTTAATAAAACTTGTATAAGATGGAAGTTATGGCTATTTAAATTGTTCTTAACAATACCGACTTATGAGTGGTATCTGGTTTATTTAATCTAATCAAGTACGTCGAAGTTACTTAAACGTCAGAAATTAAGTACCTACTTTGATTGTTGTTATTGACTTACTTATTGATTATTGCAGAACGCAGAACGAGTATTTGGAACGATTTCCAAATCGACAGTATCAATACCGCTGCAGATAATTTACGCCAAGTTCGACGATTATCAGAAAACTGGATTCCTCGTGCGCAATTGTGATTTGAAATTCAGGGCCAGCATTTTGAACAACTTTTTGTAAATTTTGTAAATTAAATTTTCCATAATTTTTATCCTTTGTTTTGTCTTAATATTGTTGTTTTTTCATTCATACCTACCGGAAAAATAATACAACTACAAAATAAATTTATCAGAGTGTGTGAGAAGTGTTTCTGTTTCTATATAAACCTGAATTATAACAAGTCAGTGGTAGTCAATACGTGGGCTTTAACTTATAAGACCTTTAAACCGTTGTAACTCTCTTATTATTATCATTTGAGTTAAATTCTATTTAAAAAACAACTTGCCCTTTCAGTTTCCTCCGTACATTTTGTTAAATACATTACTAAGGAAAATTGTCCAAAAATGGGACTTTCAATTTGAAATCAGTAAAACGCCCTCTGGCGAAAATGGTAGAAAATTAAAAATAATTTCTAGCATTCTCTTGGTCACATTTATTATAAGATTTTTTATTTCACTGCTCAAATCTCAAATTGCTTCTGAGTTATGGCCGGTCGCCTTTCTTAGTTGTACGCCTGGTACAATTGGTTTGTTCGTTAATTGTTGCATTAACTGTCTAGATGTAGCAGGTTGGTTAGCCTATTGCTCTGTACATGCTGCACCACCTTACCGCCAAGATATTACGGGTAAGGACGATGGTTCTACACCAGTTGCAGTAACATAGTTTGTTTCCTGGTCTATAAATATTACTCATCGTTCGCATTCTACTGCGGATGATGACGGTTCTGTTGAAATTGAAATAATTTTCGTGTTGCTTGAATGCTGTCCAGTGTAGTATTCCACATTTAGAAGTGTTATCTTTACTTTACTAAGACGAATGTATACATTCTAAGTCTTTCAGAGGTACCTTCCAGAATTACAGTATATAAATCAATTTGAATGCTGGTGGTGGTCTCAATGACCAATACTTTCTGTACATTACAATGGTATTTTCTACCGACTATTCCAGCAATTGTGAAAACTCGACTTTTGTTGTCTCTATATATAGTATTTTAATCACTAACATGGTCTTTGGATGTCATGCTTTACAAATTATATAGCATCCCGGAAACTGGTTCCATACGCACCAAAAATGACAGCCATTGAGACTTCGACCGCTTCCGTAATAACGGAAGTTATATCTTTGAAGGCGCTCTCGAGATCTTGGGTAGCTGGAAGGTCCGATGTAGGAATGTTGTTGGAGATTCCACTATGCATTGGAAAAGTGAAATTCTATGTGTCGAAGGTGCTGGCGGAGGTGGACAAAGCGAAATTCTGATCAAACTAGTAAATGATGTAAGGTGAACGTAGTGCCTATAAAGGACTCGTGATCAAAATGGTGGGTTACGGATTCAGGAAATAGATTGGGTTATTACTGATGCGCCGAAATGATACAAAAATGTGGGCTTTGTGTTGGTGACCATAAAAGGGGCAGCTGTAATAACGTCGATGGTAACTAGATTCTGCTACCATATAGGAAGTGGCGTCTACGGATTTTGGGAATGGTGTCTACGGATTTTTCGATCTCTTCGGTGAAGTCGTCAACAAGTTGTGTTAAAATGGTTGGGGGTGATTGCGTTTAGGGTTTTTCCTGATTATAGTGATTTGTGAGAGTATTTGTAGAATAGGGAAAGGATCTCTCTGGCAGGGATTGTATTCTGTCTGTAATGGGCAGTATTTTTGCAGGTGGCAATTGGGCTAAAATTTAAAACATTTGTATGATTTTTGGGAAGGGATGTATTTCGGGGTATTGCGGATGTAATACGCGAAATGTGGATTGTCTAGGGACGGCTTGGATAAATGATGCAGTAGCAAGGGTGGTCGTTTGGATGAGTTAAGTTTGTATGCGGTTATTTTCGCCAGTGCTTGTGCTTGTGGGTGTGGGTAATCGGTCGTCGGGGTAGGCAAGGGTTAGAAAAACAACCTTAACGGAAGCACGGTGGCGGTCGTGTTTAACCATGTCGGTTGGTGTTAGTATAGCGAGAGTTGGGGAATGCAGCAAAATTAATGTAGCGGAAGGACCGGCCTCTCCCGAGATGCTGTCTCACACCCCGAGAAAGTAACGTTTGGATATCAGAGACCCAACCAGAAAGTGGAAAACAAAGTTAAAATAAAACACACATTACAAAAATTAGTAAAATGATTTCTTTATTGAACTGGTACTGTGGTCCAGGTACTGATAACATTCTTCTTAAGCTGGCGCTCCTCTGAAACCTGTAACTATTCTTCCTGTACTTCTGACCTTCTTAAGTTTCCCTCGTCGTCCTCAGCTTGATCTGGCTGTTCTTAGCTTGACGGGTCCGTCTTCTTCCGGGATGCGAGGTAACTGCTTTTGATTGGTTGTATGCGATGTGCAGTAACACATCTTTGCAGCGGCGAAGTTGTCCAACGAGATTTTTTACCGAGTTTTATTTAATTTATTCTAATTAAGCGCTCACGCACGACAGCACTTAAGTGGTGGTTAGCAACGGGAGTTGAAGTAACCAGTGCCATCATGCTACATTGGCGTGACCTATTATATGTGAAACAAACAAGTTCTAGAAGATCCGATAAATTTCTAGCCATCAGCGTGCCTGCACGTTCGAGTGCACTCCACTATACGTTTGATTTCATCAATTTAGCATACGCCTGGTATTTGTCCGTTAGATGTTTGGATATTACAGGAATAATTGATATTTAAAGTAGTTTCTTACATTAACGCATCACATATACAGTGTTATATACAGTGTTTGGTTAATAAAAGGTTTCTCTTAATTTCAACCAAACACAACGAATGATAAGCGCGATAGTGGTTTGACTATTAGGCGTTCTTGTTTCCAACATTTATAGAAAGATATAGACTTCTAGAATTTTCGGCGTGATTATTTTGCATGATTTTGCGATCGACTACAAAAGCTTTCGTGATCGACCGCCGTTTGCGCGACCATTCTGTAGAACGTTTAGAAATATGACGCAATTTACTTGGAAAACTAAACCAATAACATCCATCTCTTCTACTATGGTCTATTCCACAAAAATGTGGTATGTCGTAACACCCCCTTGGCCATTATTTTATGTCTTTTGTATAGATTTTTGTGCTTTATATTGTAGCCAATTTTATTGAATTTTTTAGACCTAACTAGATAGCAACTTTAATAATAAAGACGTACAAACAAAATTGTAATAAACAAATAACTTTCTATGTAGTTTAAAAAAAATTAATGTATAGGAGATGATCCGTGTTTATTGGCCTTTATATTGGCTTCTACACTACTTTGAGCTTTTCAATAATTACCAGAAATATTCATACTCAAACCACCTTTGGGATAAAGTGTGTATCAAATAAGAGAATTTTCATGTAGAAATCGTAATTTCAACGTATACCTGTCGTATAACGTCACAACAGAGGTCCTTACAATGGCACACCATTCCAAAAACTTTTATCCCCAACGAGAATTATTTTCTATCGTCAATCATTCTGGGCAACTTGATAAAGATTATCCACATATAACTAAAATAGAAAAAAAAAACGAAATGCTAGAAAGTTTTAAAGGCTTATCAAGTTAGGTAGTATAAAATCTTGATTCGCTTGGTTCGTAGTAAGTAAAGTTTCTTAAAGTAGATTTCAGTGAAAGTTGAATAGAATAGGACCAGACCACCCACCGTATAAATTCTTTTCAGTTTTTTTTTTGAAAAAGAAATGGATTATTTGCCAAAAACAAAGGTATTTTTCCAAAATTGCACAATCATCACTATACAAAATGAAGAATTATATCGACAAATTATGAATAACCCAATCAATACAATTATATTATTAGCTTAAAACATTTTTAATTTTTATTAACAATAAATTAAATAAATTGATAATCCATACACAAAACATTTAAATGTAACAAGGTATAATATAATAACTTATAAGATTAAAAAATTGAAATAATTAGGTTGAGGTGTAAGTAAGTGTACACCGGATGTGTAAATAACGTTGCTGGAAAGGGAAACCTACTTCGCAACAGTTGAACGTAATTTAAAGAATGTGACTATTGAAAATTGATCCAAAATCACCGTTAAAATACCATGATCGATACGTCTCCATTAATAACCACTAAAATGCAATAAATTGATGAGTAGTTTGGTACCCCGTGAGGAAACAACACGTGGCATTCGCGACCCTGCAAGGTCGTTCCCAGCTCATTAATGATCCTCCGGCTCCTTGCAATTCGCCTTGGAGCATAATTAACTAGCTTCACCGTTGATCGCACACAGGAATGTAGCCGAAGAATCAATTCCGTATCTTACAAGAATAAGAATACATTTTTATACCTGCATTCCATTAGCAATTGCTAACCATTTTGTTATAATTGCTGTAAGGTAAAGAATAATCGTTTAGAGCATTAGAAATGACAGATTGACTTATTATCGCGTTCGTTTTAAACATATGCGCCTTCGCATTCAAAATGTATTCAGTATCTAATACTAATTAATTAATTCAATCCATTCATTCCCTGGGAATTACCGTGCACACTTGTTTTATATAAAAAAAATATGTGCATAATAAAAAACCACCTAATATGAATTTGTGAAATTAGTGAAATGCAATTTAGAATCTACCAATATGTCAACCACTTTTGAGTTGTAGAAAATGCTTAGACAAAAATCACATACAAAACGATGGGAACTCTAGATACAAATTCATTGAATTGGTGCCATTTATTTAAATTACTGCCCCAGTCGGAATAACCAGCGATTTCTGATTATTTTGTCTATTCGTTTGATATTTTTAAACGCGAATTAAATTTTTATTTTAATAAAATTAAATACTAAAGAAGCCAGAAAGCACTAAAATTATAAGATACATTTACTTAAATGACAAGCGTCAAAAAATCTGGCTTTCCAAATTTATTTGCTTTCGTTCAAGTTTACAGAAAAGATGGTTTAGTACAAAATTAATCCTTATAACATTTTCTACACAAAGCTAAGTTATATTTCTCATTCCAAAATTGGGTGAAGTGGCTTGATCACAATTTCTCCTAACATTCATTACATTATGTGATTAACCTTTATGACCGTACACGACCCAACCACGCGTACGACTGTGTTGGATTTGATAAGATTGAAAAGTTTATATATATATATATATATATATATATATATATATATATATATATATATATATATATATATAATAGAATAAGTTTTAACCGTGTATCTGCACGTCCAACCATCTCTGCCTGACAAGTTTACAATAAGATGGGTTAAATAAGACCAAATCGTAACGTTTAATTATTTATAGCCATGATTCCTCTCAGTCGCACTGTTAAGTTGGATCGTGCATTGTAAACTTATGTTTGACAGAATCATAACAACTAAACAGTGGCCGAACTTTGTTTGAATGGGCCCCGGTGCAAGAGGGACTTTGTAGGCCCCCCATCTATGAAAACAAAAGTATAACAATCCCTGATATTTTGCAAATATAGAAACTATGCACCAAATATCGGAATCGTTCTATTGTAAAATTATTTGCTGGACTTTAAATTTTCATTAACAATATTTATGAAGCATTTATTGGGCTACTTTAAATTTTCATTAACAAATAAAATAAGATGAAACAGGTACTCAAATAAGTTGACTTACTTTTAAAAAAACTTTTTCTCTGCAAACGATGCAATCAGTTCGTCGATGTTTACACTTCTTGCTTTATCGTTTTCAATGGATATGACTGCTAGTCCACTGAGTCTCTCCTGACTCATGGTGCTTCTTAAATAGCGTTTATCAATTTTAATTTGGAGAAAGATCGCTCAGCAGTAGCAACCGTTACTGGAATTGTTAGAAATAAAATCAACAATGTCACTACTTCGGGAAAGCTAGCACACAAAACACTTTGTTCCACGATTACTAATTTTGCTAATTCAGCAATTGTTGATAACGAAGATATTTTAAATTCCAAGCAACTCCTTAATGCTAATAATTGGGATGCGAGCGCCGAAGAAAGATCTTTTTCATAGAAACCAACTAAATTTCCAGATTTTTCATATATTTCTTCTTCAGTTGCAGATATCAGCTTCGCAGGATATATAATTTCGAATTTATTTGAAATTTTTCTTAATCGCTCTTCTAAACGCTCATCTTCGCATAGTTCATCAAAGTATCTTTTTGTTTTTCTTCTTCGCTTTTCAGTAAATGTCGATGAAATACCCCATTTAGTAGCTCCTTAGCTTTATTTTTCATGTCATCATAACTATTCCTGAGGTTAATTAATTTGTTAATACCACTCTCCAGTGGTTCCACAGCCTTGTCTAACTGCATATCTGAACGCTGTAGAAATGTTGAAATTGCGTTGATAATCTGAAGGAATTCACATTGAAATATTGTCAGAAATAAAAATTCAAAGGTTTCCAGTTGGATACGCATTGATAACGCTTCATTTCTTTCTTCTGTATTTGTTGTTAACAAAATAATTTTTGTTAAACCTTTAAGGATATCTACGTATCTGTACCTCAGAGCGGTTAGCGAATCATGTCTGGAAGACCACCTGGTTGGATTAAGTCTCTTCAAAGTTACCTGACTTGTG
This sequence comes from Vesta saturnalis, assembly GCA_036346205.1. Classification (NCBI taxonomy): domain Eukaryota; kingdom Metazoa; phylum Arthropoda; class Insecta; order Coleoptera; family Lampyridae; genus Vesta; species Vesta saturnalis. The sequence goes on along the minus strand of JARFJB010002364.1, from coordinate 2,049,742 downwards.
ATGGAAGACAACTCTTTTAACATATGCCATCGTTTAATACTATGTCCGAAGAAAGTATACAGTTTTTCCACCAAGTCAAAGAAATTTTTTAATTCAGTAACATTTTTAACGCTGTCACTAAGGGCCAAATTTAAATTATGCGCAGCGCAGTGAACATAATCTGCCGTTGATTCCTTTTCTCGTATTCTGGCTTGTACTCCAGAATATGCTCCACTCATATTTGCAGCTCCATCAAAACCTTGCCCGCGACATTTGGATAAGGGTATCCCTTTTTTTTCAATTATGCCTAATATTTCTTTTTCAATATCTTTAGCAGCTTGACTAACAATTTCATGAAAACCCATGAATGATTCCACAATTTTTATGTCACACGGAACACCGTTTTCGTTATTCAAAACCTTAACACAGCGAAATATGAGAGATAATTGGTCAACTTTTGAAACGTCTTGTGTGCTATCCATAATTATGGAGAAAAAAGGTGCATTCGTTATCTCTTGAATAATATCTTCTTCAACTTTATGTGCTAGCAATGATATAATTTCATCTTGAATTTGATGACTTAAATATTTATGAGAACCTTTTTCTTTTCCAATAAGTTCCCTTAAGATTGGGCCATACTGTGCCAAAAGTTTGATTACAGAAATAAAATTACACTGTGCGGGTTGTCAGCCGACTCTCTATGTCCTCTAAAGGGTACATTGCAAGTCGCTAGAATAATGGTTGTATTAATAATACGACGTAGTACACTCTTCCAAAAGTTCTTTAGGCTTTCAATTTCTCGTTCATATTGAACGTCAATAGTCTTATTTGAAATCCAAAGTTGCCGTGTTACACAAGCCTTTAGATGTTCATGAGACAATTCATGTGTCTTAATTCTGTCGCTTAAATGAGCCCAATCTCTAATACAAGTTATCCATGATCCATTAAAGGAAGAAGCACTTCGATTGGCAAATAATCAGCATGGCTCGCAATATGCAAAGTCTTTAGAAGGGGAGTAACAAAGCCACGAACGAGCAATCTTTAAACCTGCTTTTGATGTTTTAAAATAATAATTGTCGGAAAAGCATCTACCTTTCTGTGTACTGTCTTTCGGAAATGGCCCTTTAGGTCGAGCAGATCCTAGTGAAATGATTGACCGTTGCAATTCTGCACTAACAATTACATCTGAGGCAAATTTTCCTCGGTCTGAAGATAATATCACTTCTTCAGTATTATTATTATTCGTTGTTAGATTACTCTGAACATTAACTTCTTCTGAATCTTCTGGACACCGTTCAGAAGTTCAAGTAGTTTCTTGCAATACAATTGAAGACAAATCTTCAGATTTCTGATTGAAAAATTGGTCTATTTTTGGCAATTTGTTCCTAACATCTTCCTGTTGCTTCTTGATTTTCCTTTTTTGAGAACCACTTTTATACTTTTTGTTGAGTTGCGACATTATTAATGATTATTATAAATAATTAATTGATTAGAGTATTCATTAAAAATAAAACACAATACAAATCCAACACTCAAAACGTTAAAAAAGTCACAGTTCTTATAAAAACACAAACGAAAACAGCGTACATAAAGACCGAGACACCGAGTACCGACACGGGATCTAAAGGACAACTGAATTGTAAATAAGTCTGACAGGGTAATCAGGAGATAGATTTAAAGTCTTACTAGGTAGCCTGTTACTATATTTTTCAAAGAATTCTAGGTAAAATATTTTATTCTTATCTTATCTTATCCTTGTTCATAAAGGTCTTATTCATGAAAGGCACCGTTGTTAGTCATCTGTTGACAATAATACAAGGGTAAGCAATTAATGGATGTGGCCGACTGAAAAATACAATTCACGCCAAGCGATGATTCATTACGCATTCCTTTAAAATTTGTGCTTAATTTATTACATCTTTTAATTTAAATTAAAAAGTATCTTTTGGGCCCCTATAGGGCATGGAGGGCATGGGCCCCGGTGCACTGCACCGGCTACACCATAGTAACTTCCGCCACTGCAACTAAATGCATCAGGCATTGTATCATAGTACGTACACGATAAACCCTGAAATATTGTTTAAATCAAAATGCTCCTCGTAAATGAAATCTTACAACTTTAAACGCTGTAATAAAAATCCGACAAAACTCATAAAATGAGAGTAGGTCAGATTAGACAGTACTTAAATGTATCTCAAAGACAACGCTCGCGATGTGCATTATAGCTATTAACAGAAACAGCAGTGTTGATACTATTTGAGAATGTATCTCCAATGACTGTGACCAATGCTCGCGTTCGAGCAGTGACCTAATCTAAAACCTCGCGTTTATTACTCTAACCTAATATTGTACATATATTGACCTAACCTAAAATTGTACTAACATTGACAGCAGTGCCGAAGGATATCTCATAAGACATGTATAGGAATGTGTGTGCGTTCCAGCGCGCGCATGTGTGTGTGTGGGAGCGTGCGCGCGTGCGTGCGTCTTTGCTTGTTTGACTGTTTCCGTGTTTGCTTGTTTGAGTGGTTTCGCGTTTGTGTGTTTGCGCTTGTGTTTGTGCCTGTGACCGTATCCGTGTCTGTGCTTGTGTGTGTTTTGTAAAACCAACTTTCATAGGATGGCCAATTTAGAATTCATGAATCGCGTTATAGTGTTGTCAACTTTGGTTAATTGTAAAATTTCTGTTTTTTTTAAATACAACATCCTGTATATTATGCGGTATTCAAATAGAGAATTAAGAGACGGATTCAACTATATACGACAATAAGGTTGGCAGAAGATGATTTCAAATCATCCTAGACTTGCATCTTGTTTTTGTTTTTTGTTTTAATACGAATAAGGTCGGTCGAAGCCGATTTCAAATTAACATCCTGGACTTGCATCTTATTTTTATTTTTGTATTAAATAGAATAAGGTTGGCGGAAGCTGATTTCAAATCAACATCTTAGATATGCATCTTTTTTGTTTTTACATTAAATTGAATAAGGGTGGCAGAAGCTGCTTTCAAATCAATACCCTAGACGTAAACATTTTTTTTTTGTATTAATTCGAATAAGGTTGGGAGAAACTGAATTCAAATCAACCTTCTAGACTTGGCAAAAGCAATTATCAAAATTGGAAATGAAAGTCGATTTGTCTGTATTTTATGTAATTTCACGGTCTGTTTTTATTTAATAATTGTGGACCTGAAAAGGCTAAATTCGACCTATCGTGCTAAAGCACTCAGGAATACTTAGGAGGATGGATAGAGGGTCATTGAATTGCCAAGAGAAGCCTATGAACAGCTACCTTAAATTTTTTCATATCATAAGTGAGAGGAAAACAAGAACTAGGAGGATTATCCAGAGTTTAGAAGCCGTGTAGAAGAATGTGGATTCCGCCCGTTTGGTACGACAAGTGGGGATTGTACTGCATACTGATGATGTGAATGAGCGAACCGAGTATTCCTAGCAAAAGTAGTCCGGGATGGTATCAAATAATGTAATTCAGCAGCGCAATAGCCATTGTAATACAGATAATACAAAGAAAGAACTGAAAAGATTCTTCTATACTCAAGAGACTGTATGTCAGAAGTTCAGGACACGTCATTTATAAGCCTAATAGTCTTCTTTTGAATATGATCAACGATATCATGAGGGTATTATAGAGCACCAACTCAGAGGTGAGAATTTTACGAGCAGCTGTTTTGGTAGCTGACCCAAGATGACCAACCCATGATAGATTTGAAGATACAGTCATTCCCAACAGAGTAATAGAGTCTGAAAACTTAAGATATGAGCCATTCATACTTACAACAGGAAATGATCGATCTTTTTTGGTGGACACAAAGCAACACTGGGTTTTGTTAGCGACAAATTTAACTAGATTACTGCATCCCCATTCGAGAATACATTGAACGTCTTTGTTGATTGAATTTGTCATTTCAGATTTAATGTCTTGAGACATAGAAGGTAGACTACCATTATGAGTGGATTGAGATGAACTACAATAAAGAGTGCTGTCGTCAGCAAAGCAATGGATCAGATTAGTTGTTGAAGAAATGAGGTCATTTATGTATATCAGGAAAAGTGTAGGCGCTAGAACTGATCCCTGTGGCAGGCTCGCGCTAATGCTAACTTATTTTGAAAAACAGCCGTCAACTACGACACGTATTCGTCTTTTATCAAGGAAACTAGAAACCCAGTTGAAGAGCGTTTCATTTAACCAAAGCGAGGAGAGTTTGGCAAGTAGACAATTATGCCAAACTCGGTCAAATGCCTTCGAGATATATATATATATATATATATATATATATATAAGAAATATATAACAACTGTTTCACCGGATTGTTCTAATGTATTATTCCAAATTTGGGTCACATATGAAACAATATCACCTGTTGAATGACTCTGCCTAAACCCGTATTGGTGGTCACTAAGGAGTTTGTTAGTTTTAAGGAACGAGAGCAGCTGCTGATTGATGGCTTTTCAATGATTTTAGACAAAATGGAAGTGATGGCAATTGGTCGGTAGTTAGAGTGATCGGACTTATCGCCTTTCTTGGGAATAGGTTGAACATTTGATAACTTCCATGATGAAGGAAATTCCCCAGAACACATAGGGATCGAATAGAGCTTAGATAGGACTGGTACTAGTTCGGAGCAACATTTCTTTAAGACAGTAGTTGAGATGCCGTTTGGACAAGTCTCCGTATTGAGATCAACCCTACTGATAATAGATTCTAGGAGCTTGTACCGAAAATAAATTGGTTTCATAGCGTCTCAAGAAGAGGTGACGAGGGGCACATCTTTTCCAGAATGATTGAGACACGAGTTTGATGAAAATAAATCCAAAAAAACATTGGTTTTGTCTACAGATCCGTCAAAAGATGTCAGGGGGGGAAATGAAGATGTACCAAAAGGTTATACTAATGGCTTCAGCTAAAGACCAAAATTTACGACTGCCCAAAGGAGATGTAGCTAGTTCATTGCATTTTCGTTGCTCAAACAATCTTTTAGCTTTAGTGATGACTCCATATTCATGAGGATCACTTCAGGTACCGAATGAGCGATATCCGAAGAAGAGGACGTCTTAAAACAATATTCACGCCATGAAAAGGTTGCAAAGAAGTCTTGTAAATCACTCCATCTAGCTGACTTAAAACATCACAAGGTTATATTAGTGTTGCGAACAACTGCGGAATTAGAGACAGTAAAAATTATTTCTATTAGACAATGGTCCGATAGACCTAGGGGGGGATGAACGGAAGTTTTATAAACAAGTGGGTTTGATATAAGAAAGAGATCTAGAAGATGTGGAGTATGGCTAGGGTTATCAGGGCTTCTTGTGGGTTCAGCAATCATTTGTGTGAGATTACAAGCAATAGCAAATGTTTCTGCACTATGACAAGCTGCATTAGTAGTATATGAAAATTGAAGCGAATTAGAGTTATGAACATTGCAATCTCCTACAATTGAGATATCGCAAGATGGAAACTGAGACAGAAGAAAGTCAATCTAAGGTAATCGAAGAATTCTTGAAAGTTACTGTCATTAGGAGACCTATAAATGCAACAGTAAAATTTCACAAATTTAGGACCAGAATGTTTATCAAGTCGAAATTTTTATTTTCCAAGGAAGAAATCCTCTTGCAAGCAAAGCTGTGCTTTATATATGCATATACGCCTTCTTTATATCGAAATTTAGAGTGAAGGTTGCATTAGGGATATTGCTAGTCGGGTAAATAGGAGCTTTCAGAGGATACTTGTTTCAGATATAGAACCAGAATGTCAGGTTGTTGTTAACACGTAGGTGAACTGCATTAAGATTAGACCTGAAACCGCGAATGTTGCAGTAGTGAATCAGAAAGTTAGAACTTTCAATGACCGAGTTGAGGTCGCTTGGGACCTGCCCTCCCGGACATCCGAATGGGACAGGATTTTACGTCCGGAATTTATTACCCTAGAAACTACAGTATCTTTTTTGTAACTTTTAATTGTGGACTTTCAATCCGATAGGAAGACAGCGAGGGCGGGAAGGAAGAATAAGTATAAGTATAAATTAAGGACGAATAAAAGGTGACCGGCAGCTTACCGAGCTCAGAAAATCGAAGACCTAATATTAAGGATCCCATGGTAAGGATGGTAATACCTCCCCGGCTGGCATGTGGCTCCCACATTTAGAACACATGCCTCCCTCCTTTAATTCCTTTCAAGTAATGAACTAATTACAGGGGTCAGATGCCTCTGAATAGTGAAATGATGTTATTGCGGTTACATAACTGGGGAAATCCAGAAAATAACTACTTTATATTAATGATTGGGGAAAACCATTAAGTACTTTATCTTGAATTTATTTCTATATTACTTTAGGACTTAAAATTGAGTTGTGATTAAAAAATTGTTCGTCCTCCAGGGCCCCAATTACTGGGCGCGGATCATAAATACGTTATCAAGGGGTTGAAAATGGCACCTGAAAAAAAGCTGGCAATTAAAATACGTGCCTACGGTTGCATACCCTCTAGGGGCTGGAATTAAAAACAACATCGGGATACCCTGCGAGGAGGCTCGATTATTCTCCAGACGTTTCGTCCCTATTCTCCTCCCTTTCTACTGACATTGACACCAGTAAAACAAAAAAAGTAATTGTTTTATTTTACACAAAAAATTCCAAAATATTTAAAGCTACACAAATTAAGCGTTAACAAGGTTACTGCCATTAGTTACACAAACATGGATAAGCGAAAGTATTTTACAGTACTTGATTGCGCAACTTATCATTCACTGCACGGTGAATGCTCACCAACAACTGCAAATGCATGAAGAAAAGCGACATGAGGCAATGTTTACCAAAAAATATGTTCAGTTTGAAGACATACAACATAAATGGGAACAACTGAAACAATTAGATCAGAAGGCAATATTTCAGAGATTGGGACTCCACCACATATTTTGCTGGCCTTGTAAATATTTAAATAAATAAATAAGTATTAATAATAATTTACATTTACTTGTAATAATGTCATTTAATCAATCTGAATCAGAAAAATAATATAAAGTCCAATATTCTATTTTTCCTTAACTTAATACTGATCTTTTTAGATAATTAAAAATAGACAGAATTAATTATGAGAACAGAAATCGAGTCTGGTTGATTGTTACCTACGCTTACGTCAAAGATTAAAAATACTGCCATTAAATTTATGGCTAATAGTTTATTATAGTACAAAAATAACAAAACATTATTTAATAAGCGAGTGATTTTGTAAAATTTTGCAAGTGTTATACATAACGGACGCAAACAGTTTCCTATATTTCTCTAATAAACGTTTCCGTTATATTATTATAATTTTCACCTTTAAAAACGGAATTGGTATTAATTAATAAACACAATTTTTTAAACATCCTTTATTACATTATTAAACATTAAATATTGCTTAAGGTTTGGAATTTATTTTTACACTTTCCTTTAACTTATATAATGCAAAAAGAACTATTTAAGATTATTCTAGGTGTAACATGTGTTGCCTATCTTTTATTACCAAGTTATTAGCTAATAACCTTTCAATGATATGCACATAAGTCAAGCGGGGGGATTCACTGCATGCAGTACTAATTTGCAATTTACACATTTACATTTCAATAAATGTTTCAATTTTGTCTTTCCGTTCTGAAATTTCTTATGCAGTTTAAATTTTAGTTAAAATAATGGAAAAATTGTCAATAGTTTTGATTTACCATCAGCAATTTTAACCTAAATAAATCAAGGGAGCTCCAACTAACATCTCTTTTTGAGGTTATGGATAGTTCATAGGGACGTATATAGCATTACAACGGTATACATTTAACCCCTAAAAAATTCCAAAACCATTAGTTCCGGTCGTATATTATGTTAACCCGTACATCCGACAATTTATGGTTTAAATGTAAATAAACTAGGTAGTGCATTACAGGATTTTCTTACAAAATATATGGGGTATTTTTATGCCTTTGAAATATTCAGCTGTTATAGAAATATTTAATAAAAACCAAAAACTGACCCTAATAAACCCCCCTCACCGAGTCATCCAGCCATTGTGGCCGATCTTGACGAAACTTGGCGAAAAGTTGTAAAATGAGCTAATAAGTCAATTTAGCGATAGTGAAAACAAAGTCGATTGCATAACCTTCTATACCTACATTTGTATATGTAGGTTGAAAGTTAAAAATAGATATCTCGCTTATCTTTCAAGATAACTACGGACTGTTCCATATCATTTTAAAGCAAATTCAGCTCCCACTCAAATAAAGTAAGAAATATGTATATGTTATACCAGCAATACGAGGATTGTTTTCAATTTCCGGGAAACGCGGAAGTAAGTGTTTTCATCATGATAATATCATTTCATTAGCGCAAATGTATAAAATTTATTTCCAAAATCCCAAGTTTGTAACCAAAATAGTTAGAAAGTTATAAAAATATCAATACTAAATATTTGAAAATTCATATCTCCTATAATACTAACAGGTTTAGAAGAACCAGGTTAGTTGCATTTATAAGAGTGGCTGAGAAAATATAAAAAAAATACAAAAATGCTCGTAGAAAATTTTAAATAAATCAATTTCGAATAACTGCTTAAGTTTGACCCCTTAAATGTAGGCAAATTTATACCATAATTTATTACGTAAAGAAATCTCTTTAAAGAACCTTTATTTAACTACGCATATCTATTTCCAATTCTTTTATATCTTGAACGGTATCGGAAATATATATTTCTACAAAAAAAATGTATATGTGGCGCTAACTGCGGCCATATTCAATTTTGAAAGTTATAAAAAATTGCATTTCATGCGAGTTATTGATGACCTGAATTTCAATCAAGTTGAAAATTTGCCCCCAAAATAACAACCTTATTTTCACCCCCCATATACCTATTGCGTTTAAAAGTTTATGTTGTCGACATAATTGTCACTTCAAATTTCATCAAAATCGTCTGCATAGTTTCGGCTGGCGAGTGACCACAGACACACCGACACAGACATTTTAAACGATTTTCTAAATCGTCAATGGCTTAATCAAACAATTTTTAGTTCACGTATGATTGTATTTCTCGTACGTACCGAGCTGGTGAACTAGTGGAGACACGACCTTCTTAGCATTCGGGAGGTAATGGGTTCGATTCCCGTTACCGTTTACCTTGTATGAGGTTTTTTCAGGGGTGTTCCTCATACACTTGTAGCGACATGTCATTGGGTATATACACACCATGTTCTGGTACTTAAGCGAATGCTGGGGTAGTATTTCGCCCCCTCAGAAACCTAACTCCGTTCCTTCCGATCCTATACTGACCACGCCCATCCTTAATCCCATCATGCATATATTCGTAATGTATGTATGTATGTTAAGAATTCACGATTGTAGCAGAAGGAGCTTGGAAAGCTCAAATATATATATATATATATATATATATATATATATATATATATATATATATATATATATATATGGAAAAACAATATTGCGGGTCTGACTTATAATAAACTAGAAAGAAACCCAATAAGCATTATATGAGTGTGAGAGAGACATAACTCTACCAATGCTGTTACTTGTACATATTTGCATGTAGGCACAAAATATGAACTACTTAAGTCTCCTTCAATCTAGCTTCAACATTTCCAACGAAACCAAAGCAATTAAGATGATGTTGAAAAGTCGTGTGTTCTTTGAAACTTTTAAGAAAATACTTTTACACTTAAACATTAAATGATAATACCCCAAACATCGAAGTTTATTGTAAATCTGAATTTATGACATCTCGTAGTCGTAAGAAGAACCAAGAAGAAATAATAAGTAAAGAGGAAGTGATGGCTGTGGAAGGAGAGAAAATGCAGAATGATTTTGAGGGAAACAAAAAACTCTTCTGGAAATGGGTGAAAAATACAAAACGTGGGCCAAAACAGAACGCTGCAGGAGTGATGAATGCTAGAAACGAAATAGTATGGGACGATTGTGAAGTGAGAAAATGCTGGGAAGAATATTTCGGAAAGCTGTACAGTAGTGAGGAAAGTAAGACTGAAGGATTAAATAAGCAGAATATAGAAGAAATGATGATTAAAACTGAGAAGGATATTGGAGTAAATGAGGTAGAGAAAACGGAAGGAAGGTTAAAAAACGGCAAGGGAGCAGGCGTAGATGAAATCACTGGTGAAATGCTCAAGTATGGTGGTGCAAAGCTTATACGAAGATTGTGTGAATTATTCAATGTATGCATTATATGTGGAAAAGGGCCGAGTGATTGGAAGAGCGCGATCATTGTACCATTGTATAAGGATAAGGGGAACAAGAGTGATTGTAAGAACTACAGAGGAATAAGCTTGCTCAGCGTGCCTGGTAAAGTGTTTGGAAGAATACTGATTGATAGAGTACGAGAAACTACACAAACTAAGATGTGGGATGTGCAAGGTGGCTTCATGTCAGTTAGAGGATGTGTCGATCAGATAGTTGCTCTCCAGCAGGTGATCGAAAAGTATTTAAAGGTAAAAAGGAAGTTGTACTGTGCGTTTGTAGATCTGGAGAAAGCATATGACAGAGTGAATAGGGAGAAGCTGTGGAAATATTAAATGAACATGGCGTAAATAAAGGTCTAATAAATGGAATAAGGGCAGTATACAACGGTAGTCGGGCATGTGTTAGGGTGAGAGGAGGTGTGAGTGAATACTTTAATTTTGAGCAAGGAGTGCGACAAGGCTGTGTGATGTCACCGTGGTTGTTCAATGTATACATGGATAAATGTCTTAGACAAGCATGTACCCATACAAATGGTGTAATGGTTGGTGACGTAAATGTACGACTTCTGGTGTATGCAGATGACACAGCGTTATTAAGTGACAGTGCGGTTGAGATGCAAACCGCTCTGAGGAAGTTTGATACAGTCTGTGAGAGCATGGACCTAAAGGTAAACGTGAACAAAACTAAGATTCAATCGGGAAGGTGGAAAGGAGAGTAGAGTATTTACTCTGCAAGATGAAATTGTGGAGCAAGTGGACGAGCTGGTATATCTCGGTAGAATGTTTACTGCAGATGGTACAATTGAGAGCGAGATTGGACAAAGGGTCGATGCTGGAAGGAAAGTGATTGGAAGTATGTGGACGATAATGAGAAATGAAAGCATGAGCCTAGCTGCGCAACGAGCAATCTATAATGGCGTATTCGTCCCGTCAGTACTGTATGGAAGTGAGACATGGGTATGTCAAAAAAAGCACGAAAGAAAAATAAATGCCGTGGGTATGAGATTCGTGAGAACCACATGTGGTAAAACGAGAAGGGACAAGATAAAAAATGAATGCATAATGACGGAATGTGGTGAGGAAAAGACGATGATGGATAGATATAAAAGTTGTACATTACGTTGGTATGGTCACATTGAGAGAATGAACAACGCAAGACTAACGAAACAAATATATGTGGGTGAGGTTAGGGGAAAGGCCGGGCCTGGTAAGCCGCTGAATGTAGTAGAATCTATGATAAAGGAAAGAAAGATAAGGAGTTTTAAAAACAAAAGGGCATGTCTGAGACTATGGATGAATCTTGCCGAAGCTAGGGACGTATGCGGAGATAGGAAAGCATGGAGAAAGATTGTGAATGAAAAATAAATAAGCGACAGGGATTGTTTTGCCTACCCCGCAAGGGAATGGCGTGAAGGTTAAGTAAGTAAGTAAGAAGAAACTTACGAGAGCTACAGACAAGAACATTAACATTTACATTGATAGTATAACTTAAGTTTAAGGTTTAACTTTAGCATTATAATTCTTATTGAAAAACCAACTATCTTTACACTTTTACACTCGTCGGTAAACAAAATATTTTCAATAAATCTTTCGTTTTCATTAGCCCGATTCATCATCTCTTCACAAACTTCCATACGCTTTGAATGATCTTCTAGAAAAATGTCTTGTGTAGTTTGCAACTTATATCAACGGTATTTATTCCTTTTCAAGATATTGCCAATTGTTCTTGGTTCACTATTCATTTCTTCAGCAATTTTTGTACTGTTGCACGGGAAATTAGTTTCTGCTAAACTACACACTGAAATTTCTTCGAGTTCGCACTCTGATAATATCTATTACTGTTTTTTATATATTTAGGTTAAAAATTTTAACCTTCATCATAAAAACGTCTACAAATGGAATTAAAAACATATTTGTGTAACTAATTATAAAACATATGTGAACACTAAAAATCAAAATAACTCGGAAACGCACAGGAATTTCGAAAGAAGGTACATTATTTTTGTTAAACTGTAAGTAGATAATGAAAATAACAGATTTTTTTAAAAATAGTCATTGGCGTAGAAGTTCTGTTTATGAAAGGGGTTGAGCACCCCCTCCACTCCGCCACTGTGCAAGTTTGTGAACATTCTTATCGCTTGTTTTATGCCCCTTAATTAATAGACATTATACCCCCAACATGAAAAAAATCTAAGCATTCGTTTATGAGTTATAATGAAAATTTGAGAAAAAAAAATTATATTCAACACCCTGTATCTCGGAAACGAAGCCTTCTACGACATATGTTTATAGGAACTTTTCTTTTGAGAAACAGGTGTTCTATCTCCTGTTAAAGTTTGTCTACAAAACTGACTCACCTATATATATATATATATATATATATATATATATATATATATATATATATATATATATATATATATATATATATATATATGAGGACGCAGACATTTAAAATTCAACAAATAACAAATAACAAATAACTATAGGAATGGTTTTTAATGAACGAACAGACGTTTCATATAATAATCATTTTAATAATTATTATATATAAATTGAATAGAAAATTATTTGACGTTTATAAATAATATAATAAATCTTAATTTATGACACTTCCATCAAACATTAAAACACTATATGTTCTTCAGTGCAAATTACAATAACAAAAAAAATCACATAAACTTTTTACAAGAAACTAATTAACGCTACTGCTGTCAAAAACGTTACTCATTACTATACACCTACTACAAATTTTCTAAAATATAATTATAACATTGAGGTAACTTTTCCAAGTCGGTTTTACTATTACATACTGTACCACTGTTAATTTTTATATACACCATTACCAAAATTAATCGTTTAGTAAATTTTTTTCTAAGTCTAAAATTTTAGTGTTTTTATAATCAAATAAGTGATTTTTTTCTACGGAATGTTTGGCCAAAGCTGTACAACGTAAATCTGATGTGAAAATTAAACCAAAAAGTACAGCTTTGGCCAAACATATTATATTATATATATATATATATATATATATATATATATATATATATCTAATACACGGTGTCCCAACATTAATGGGAAACAGAGCACCAGTAGATTCCTTACAAGAAAATAAGTCGATTGAACTCAACATGCTTTGGTCCAAAAGTTGATATTTACTGAGATACGGGGTGTTTGTTAGTTGTAATGAAAAACATAATGAATAGAACAAGCATAGAGGCATGGTGATTTATGAAACAAAATCGTAAGTACTGATGATATTTATCGATTTAACTATGGCAAAAAATCGTAAACGCTGCAAATGTTTTTGCCACGAAAGAAGAAATATTTTTTAATATAAGACGATCACTCATTAAACGCTTAACAAAGAGTATTGATGTGAATGGAGGCTACGTTGAGAATTTGTTTTAGTAGTTTTTCTTGTAATTTAATATGTTAAATGTTTTAAAAATAATCATAATTTTTTATTGTCTTTAATTACAACCAACAAACACCCCGTATCTCAGTAAACATCAACTTTTGGACTAAAGCATGTTGGGTACAATTGACTTATTTTCTTGTAAGGAATCTAGTGCTGCTCTGTGCCATTAATTTTGGAACACCATATATATATATATATATATATATACAGTGAGTCCCAGAAGATATGTCTAAATTCATTTAAAGGTCAAGGGTCTAGTTTTTGGAGAAAAGCTCGGACACGTGGATTTTTATTTTTGACTGCGGTTTTTTTAGTGGCAAAATTTTGTATATGGGGTGGCGTTAGGACCACCAACTTGATTTTGTCACATGGAAACACCTGTTATTTATTTCATTTTATGAAGTCAATAGATCTCGATGAATTTACAATTGAACGTATCAACAATTAAAACCGTATCAACGATGGCGGCCTTTGTTTTCTGTCAAAAGGAACAATTTATTCAAATAACACAACAACAAATCAAATGTTCAAAATGTGTACCATCTGCTGCTTGACAATAGCCAAGGCGCTCGTTTTTAACAACTTCTGGAGTCATGGCACGCAATTCTCTTCTGATTTTCTATTTCAATATCTCCAGATTGTTTGGCCTGACAACATATACTTTTGATTTGAGATAACCCACACAGAAAGAAATCGAACGGGTTTAGGTCGGGTGACCTAGCAGGCAATTCGATAGGTCCTCTCCTTCCTAACTACCCATTAGGAAATGTTTCATCCATTTCCATTTCGAAAAGGACAAATGTTGAAATTCGACGTCAGAAATAAATTGACATACACAACAAAATGAAAACATGTACCTATTGTTTATGGATCACCTTGGATACGTTTATTTTACAAGTGTTCTTGATACTTTTTTAAAGACAATATTTATTTTTTTTCGTAAATATCTCGAGATCTGTTGACTCTAGGTATAGGACATGGCACATGAGATTTACTCAGAATTCAAAGCAGATTCAGAAAATGAAATAAAAAACAGGTGTTTCCATTTGACAAAATCAAGTTGGTGGTCGTAACTAATATTTGGGCCACTCTATATACAAAATTTTACCACTAAAAAAACCGCAGTCAAAAATAAAAATCGACGTGGCCGAGAGGTTCTGCAAAAACTAGACCCTTGAACTTTAAATGAATTTAGACATAACTTCTAGGACTCAATATATATATATATATATATATATATCATGACCTAATGAAAACTTTAATATATTTAGTGAAAGGTTAACAACATTATCAATGATTCATACTATTGTTATCGCTGGAGACTTCGACGTGAAATTCAATACAAATGATAATGCTTGTCAATATTTATGTGACCAGTTTTGAAGCTTTGGCTTACATCAGGAAGTAAACTTTCCAAAAATACACAACATAAGATAATTTGTTTAAAGTATCCTTACATTTAAATTATATTACAAATTTTAGTGACGAAAACAACTTGCAGGCTCATAACTGTTTTAGAGAAATTAAACATGTGCAGCAACAACAGCAACGAAACCTGTGATTTTTTAACAGTAAAGGTATTGATTGAAGTTCACTGCTTAATATATTAAGATAAAATAACAAACAAAATACACCCACGTACCACACAAAATTAAAAAAACACCGAATGCGTTTCAATAGCTACGCTATCATCATCAGCGGTCGACCGCTATCATTATGAGCGGTCGACTGCTGATGATGATAGCGTAGCTATTGAAACGCGTTCGGTGTTTTTTAATTTTGTGTGGTACGTGGTCTATATTGTTTGCTACAGATCCTGCCACAGTTCCAGTGTTCCAGATTTTTCCATAGATAAGATCTTACGATACGTACAGGATGCTTTTACAGCAAAAACACAACCAGATTAAATGGTTCATTCATAATCTTGAAATCCATGAAAATTTGATATTTCTAATGGATGATTACGAATTAAGTCCTTCTGACAGTTTTAAATCGCAGATAAACCACCGTAGAAATAAATATAAGTTGAAAATAAAAATACGTATGCCGCTAAACACAGTAGATCCAATAAGCATTATGCAGAATATTTATACAGTACCTTACCATATTATTAGACCCATGGAAGAAAAACGTAACTTTTTCATTTTGAAAGTAGATATCGATAAATAATTAGGTGATATAATGCTTTTTTCCACTCGAAAATCAATTTTTCTATAAGTTCTCTTTTTGTTGTAATTGTGGATTTCGCTATTTCTCTCTTGAGGAGCTACCAGGAGATCTTCACGGGGTTCATATCTGGAGAGTTTCCAAGCCATTCCAAGACTTCAAATATTTTTTTGTTGTAGGAAGCTTGTTATTGTCTTAGCTTTATGGTAAGGAGAGCCACCGTGCATAAAAATTGGTTCTTCGTCATCAGAGAACCAATCTTTGAAGTTGTGGTATCAACATGGTTTTAAGAACTATTTTATATTGGTGTTGACGCATTGTTTTTTCTACGACATAGAAGCGGGCTGTTCCTTTTACAGATATGACAGACCAAACCATACAGAAGGCGGATGTTTTACAGTCGGGACGTTGCAGTCGTGTTTGGATATCTCGCCTGGTTTTCGCCGTACAAACTGTGACTTTTCTTGAACTTGAAAAACAGACTTATCGGAGAAACAAACCTGTTGTGACAAACATTGACTTAAATTTCTTACGTGATATATTGATTTGTAACAGTGATAACATAATTTTTTACCATTTTCCAATCTACAATGGTAAAATTTTTATATTTATGGGACTAATCAAGTCGCTTCCTCATCATAGTCGCAGTCGACTTTGGTTTTCCGCAGGTTACGTGCGAACAATCCATTTTCTGCAAGACGGCGTTGCACAGTTCGTTGGGAAACATGTATTCCTTCATCCCTAATGTTCTTCGTAAGCAAACGAACGGGTAATTTACTACTTTGAACACAGATGTCTCGGATTCTTATCAGTTATTGGAGTCGTAATGCGTAGCCGTCCGCACGCACCCTTCCTTTTTGGCGACAAAGTTATTCCGAAGTCCATTTTTTCTTAATATTCTTCTTACAATATCATTGAAAAACATAAAACTAAAAACAGACTATCGTAATAAAACTAAAATTGCAAAACAATCTTACCGCTATTAGTAAAAAAAAATACAATTTAAGATTCACAACTTTTAGGTTATGTACCCTTTGTCGCGCGAACTAAGCTAAAATCTCATTTTTTTTCTTTTTACACGTTTGCAAGCGCTGAAATATCTTGTAAAATGTCAGAACTAGAAATTAAAAAAACAAACGCATGACACGCCTAAATAATAACACCATCGTTCTTTAATATTTATTTGATGTCGTACGAAATGTAATTAGCAAAACGAAAAAGAGTAAAATCAAGTATTGTTTTGGTTTAAGCCCAGACATTATTAAAACAATACATAACTTCAAAGTATTTTTCAGGAGTCATTCAAGGTAGAATTCTTGCGAAAGTTTATCATATTTAATCAGATTGTAACCGATTTTCAGGAAAGTAACTTATTCTCTAACAAACAGTTTGGGTTCAGCGAAGGTCGTGCCACAGATGGTGCAGTACTTGCTTTTGTCAATAAGATATACACCGGATTTGAAAGAAAAGAATACTAAATAGACACATTTTTGGATTGGCAAAAAACTTTGGCCTGCATTTCTCATGATCCGTCTATTGCGAAACTTCAGTGGTATAGTTTGAATAAATCTGCCATTAACTTACTGAGCTCATACCTGTCAGTTCAGTGGGTAACGGTAAACAATGTCAATTCTAGTATTCTTCCAATACAATGTAGAGTACTTCAAGGATCTGTATAGGGTCCTTTGCTATTATTGATCTACATTAATGATCTTACAGTACGTATTTGTACAGGGTGGCCAACTAAGAATGCGATCGTAGATGCTTGCGAAAAAAAAAGTTATTACTAAAACGGCCAATACAAAAACCTGGAAAATATTTTCAAGTTTCTGAAATGGCCGCTAGGGGGTTTAACTGCAATCTTGAATCTAAAAAAGTGATGTTTCTGCGAATTCTGCTATATTAACCTAATAAAAAAATAACTGATCGAGGATAATCTGAACTTTTTTTGTTTAGCACTTTTTGACGTATCTATAAAAATAAAGTGGTGGGGGGGGTAAAATAATTGAAGTTTTATTAGTTTCACATGTCGTCGCTAGAGGGCTTTGTTCGACATTCCGAACAGAAACGGTTAATTTTCGCAAAAAAATTAAATGCATTGGTATGACTTTTTTTCATGAACAAGTAGCTAAATGATGCCTAAACAAGCTCGCGAAAACCGCATCTCGATATCTTGTTCCTAACCTAAAATATCGGCCAAAGAAAACTTTATACGAAAATCCCTTAAATTTTATTTTTTTTTAACTATATTTTTCTGGAATTGTTTCTCTTAAGTATGTAAGTTGTGGCCTTAAAAAGGACCGATTTAAAGGAGGAAGGTTTATAATGCCCCCGTAAATGCTCGAAATGCTGACCATCACTCTGTGGATTGCTGAGGCCTCTTATGGGTAGACAAAACTGCAGCTTCAATTTCGGTTCTGAATAGGTTACCTAGAAATTGCGATTTTAAACGTTTGTAAATTTATGCACCAGAATAAAATCACCCTTTTTTAAATTACTACTGGCAAGTAAGCAATGCTAAAAGTTATAAGAACGGCCTATTTTTTGTTTGTTTAAATGCACATTCACTATAGATATATACGAAAAATACAATTAATAGAAACAGATACCTAAACAAAACATACATAATCCTCAAATTGTCAATAGTTGTCAATACTTTCGCGTTACTTTTAGCAATTTTTGTGCTTTCAAAATGCGTTTTACGAATGAATTTAAGGGATTTTCGTATAAAGTTTTCTTTGGCCGATATTTTAGGTTAGGAACTAGATATCGAGATACGGTTTTCGCGAGCTTGTTTAGGCATCATTTAGCTACTTGTTCATGAAAAAAAGTCATACCAATGCATTTAATTTTTTTGCGAAAATAAACCGTTTCTGTCGGAATGTCGAATAAAGCCCTCTAGCGACGACATGTGAAACTAACAAAACTTCAATTATTTTAACATTTGTAGCCCAAGAAAAGCTCTTTTCAACGCGCACAAGTCTGTTAAAATTGGATTTAGCCGTTTCGAAGATACGGGGGGGTGATTTAAGGAAGCCTTTGAATACACCCACCGCTTTATTTTTATAGATACGTCAAAAAGTGCCAAACAAAAAAAGTACAGATTATCCTCGACTTCAAAGATCAGTTATTTTCATATTAGGTTAATATAGCAGAATTCACAGAAACATCACTTTTTTAGATTCAAGATTGCAGTTACGCCTCCTAGTGGCCATTTCAGAAACTTGAAAATATTTTCCAGGTTTTTGTATTGGCCGTTTTAGTAATAACTGTATTTTGCGCAAGCTTCTACGATGGATAGTTTCCCAGATACAGTACCTCGCATTCTTAGTTGGCCAGCCTGTACTTATTTTTATAAATATTTTATTTTTAAGTTTATTAACTATAAGTATTCTCTATACTTAGTTATTTAGGTTATATTTTTATTTTATTTGGCCATTTTCAAAGGACTTCACATTGTCAGTAATTTAATATTTAATACTTTTATGTTTATCTGTACCCACAAGCAGCAAACTTAATGGGTTTCTATTGTTCACGAACCAGTTGTCCTTTTCGGTTTGTAAAATGTAAAACTTTTTATTATAAATTCATCTTTTTCATAGTTTGTTTGTTAAATGTCATAAATGTTTTTGCTCACAAAGAATTTTAAACCTTTAGGTATTGAACCCCATTGTTAGTGTTCAAATATGTATAATAAATACAACCTCTATAATCCGGAATTTACTTTAATACTAATGTAAGGTATTTCCCATAACTCATTTCTCTGGAATCTATTCTTATTCAAATTTCTAAAACCTAACCAATCATAACTAGCCTCTCTCTTTAGTAATTATTAATTGTACTTAGTGCCTCCCATTTTCACCCTTCATAATTCCAAAATATATTTTCAAACAGTAGTACAAATACATACCTCTTATTATTAACATTGCTTCGCTCTATTAGTCAAACTTAAATTTATCATAATATATGATATAATCATGCAAATGTGATTTTATGGCATATTCGCTTAATTATAATAGTTACTATAGTTAATCGGACAGATAATATTGTATTATAAGTAAAGCAAGTGTAATATTTGTATGTTAAACTATGTACAAGGTGAAGAGTAGTTAATATAATTATTAAAATTGTCTAACTCTCTTCTTATTACAAGTATACCTGACTAATACGAAATAAAGCGAAGTTAATTCTTCAGGATAATTGTGGAATCACTACTAATTAATAGCCTTCCAATCAAATTCAGTTGATATACAATATCCAAACGAAACAGTATGGAATCAATTAGCAACAGAATTTTGTTTGCCGACGATACTTGTCACTCGGTTCGAAATAGTTCCCGGATAGAGCTAATGAAAAAAGGTATGAGAGCACAGTCAATGGCTACGTTAAATTCTAATAAACTGAGTTTAAACTCCAACAAAACTGTTAATATAATATAATCTTTTCCCTAAATCATAACTTGATAATGTCATCTAATGCCAATGTCTTAGGTATTAGTACACATTACATAGATTATTATAGTTAGTTTAGCACCAACAAGGTAGTATTCAACTACTAATATTTCCATTAACTTATTTTATTGATGTAACAATATCTTCGTTGGTTAGCACAACTTATAGATTTATAAACCGTTATTCGTGAATTTGATGAAATTGTTCTTTACACAAACATAATGAAACATTTTTTGTGCCTACGCAAGATTTTGGTTCAGTGCATTTAGAATCATTTGACGATAAATTAATCTCTTTTAAAAAATTTACAGAATATAGAAACAAAGCGTTTAATAAACAAATTTATATTTTAAAACATAAAATATAGATGGATTATAAATAAAGCACCATCTTTACCGATTATACGAACTTTTTTTTATGATTTTGAAGAGCTTTAATTCGGGGAAACGAGTGTTTTCTAGACCGGTAGATTGCTTAAACCCAAGTTAACTACATAGTAATAATTCATACTACAGCAATATCTATTTTGTTTTGTTCCGTTATTAAATGTTTTGTTTCTATATTCCGAAATTTTTATATGAGAGACTGGTTTGTCCAAGAATGTTGGTTTATTTTAACAGGCAACATTTACTAATATTCAAAGAATCTCGGATTTCTTGTCCACCAATAGAAAGCTCTATTGTCCATATTTTATGTAATAGGTAAAATTTTTTGTAAAACCTAGCGTTTCGTTACGGTTTAGCCAGATGTGAAAGATTCACTCCAATCTGTCATAATCGTTGTCCTGAAAGTGGCGTTTAGTTCCTATACCAATATTCCTCTTGGCACATGGGCTGTTCAGCTGTACGAATAAAAAAAAATTCGCGAGAAACGAATTCAAACCTGAAACTTTCATTTGCAGAATAGTGCCGCTGTACTTAACGTGACTATAGTGGTCACACTTCAAGTAAGTTGCTTTATAATTTTATTTCAAAGTTGCACAAGAAATAAATTTTCATTTGATCCAAAATGGATGCTAATCGTTGTAGCATATAACGGAACGTCACTGTATTTCGTGTTGGTTTACTTGCACATTTATTTATTTGAAATAGAAAGCATTTCAATATCGCATGTATAATTAAATATTGGTATACACCTTCTTTTCAATATTCCTGATAGTTTAAACCTTATACGGATCTTAACACAAATTGACCCTTAGAAATAACAATTGTTAAATTCGTTGAAACTACGTTAAGTAAAAAAAAAAACTAGAAACGCAAGCATTTGAATGTCCGGATTTTACCGATATAGTTTGGCTCACAAACATTTTATGCGCTGTTTTCAACTCCCTTGCGGATAAACATATCTAGTTACTGAACTAAATATATTTTATTTATGAAAGGGAGTAAGTAATATGTACTTAATAGAAAATGTACAGAAACATCTAGCTGGGGAATTGAACGCCAGATTTGTCAACTGCCGATCGCAAGAACTGATTTAATGATATAGAAAATTTTATACAGATTAAAATACACGATACATACTATTTTTTTCTCAAATGCGATGTAGATGAACATATAATTCATTCATAACGGTAGAGTGCTCGATCGTCAATTGAGAAATCTGGGGTTCGATTCCACACCAAACGATGGGAAGGTTTTGGGTTGGATACTAAATTTCCACCATCTTCTTGTTCAAGTAATCCTACACTGGTCTAAGCTTATGAATCCTATCATTGGCTATAATCTCGTGATCTCCTGATTTCTTGCAAAGTCGTAAGATCAATAAAAAACGATTTCGTTCCATGTGGCCACTAAAACAATTTAAATTAAAGTTTGTCTTTCTTCCAGCAGTCTTGAATTCGATTTGTTCTAATTGTGTCCATATGTAGAATGAATCCAAAAAAAAAACTTTAAATTCATCTTTGTTTATATTTTTACATTGCGAAATCCGTACTTTCCTTTTAGTAGATAACTGGGATAAGTTTTGGGCATAGCGATTTGTCTCTAATACACCACTGCCGTAGCAACTTATCATCTACCAATAAATCTAAAAAATCAATTGGTCTGTCTCCAAAAGGTAACACGCGTAAATTAGAATCACCAGTAATATTTGGAGGATCAATCCATATATCGTTGACATTCTTACTGATTTCCTGATTCCTTTCCCTATCATTAGTAAAAAAGTCATTATGGGTACTTTCATCACTAGGTTCTTTATCACTTGCCACATATTCACTGTCACTACACGTAAAATCCTCCAAACTATATGAATTATACAGGGTCCGGCAAGGAGGTATGGTATTTTTGAAAGGACTGTCATACATTTATTTTCAAACCAATTATAAAATTTATTTTTTTCATAAATTATTGGAACATTGTCATTTGCAATAAAAAAAATAATCAACTGCGAAAAATTACATCAAAATAAAAAAAAAAGATCAACTGCGAAAAATTACATCAGTTAGATGACGTCCATTTTTGTCGACGGAATTTGCTGCGTTATGTTATCAGAAAGCGTTTCAAGAGTACGTGGTTTACTTATGTAAACCTGAACTTTTAGGTAGCCCCATAAGAAGTAGACACAAGGAGATAGGTCCGGTGACCGAGGAGGCCATCCCCACGCAATGAACTCAGGCATCCTGGGAAATGCTGTCTAAAAAAAACCATGGTTGCTCTTGATGTATGGCGTCGCGTCATTTTGTTGAAACTAAACTGTCTTCAGATCGATGTTTCGTCTTCTGACTTCTGGCAAGAAATAATCACGAAATATGGTAATGTAGCAATCTGAGTTAACAGTCACTGTTCACATCCGTTTTCACCAAAAAAATAAGGCACTATAATGTAGGTCCGAAATACACCACACCAAACTGTAATGTTCTCGCTGTGGAGAGGTTTCTGGTGCAGTTGTCGCGAGTTTGCGCCTGTTCGAAAGTTCAGTTTGTTTACGAACCCCGATAAATGAAAGTGGGTCTAGTCACTCATGATCAAAACGATATTGTCCGTCAGCATTTCCGACATCGCTTTTGCGAACCTGTGTCGTCTAATGAAGTCGTTTTGAAGAAGGTTTTGATGAAAATGAAGGTCCAAGTGTAAGATTCTGCGAACTGACCTGTCTGACGTCTACCAGTTTCAATAAAGGTGTTATAAGTAAAAACCCGATGTCCATTTTTATTAAAATGGCAGATGTCATCGAGTAGATGTCAAACATTCTGAAAACAGTGTGATCACGAAAGCACGCGTAACAGTCATTTCAAAAACACCATACATCCCTGATTATTTTCTTTTTATTTTGATGTAATTTTTCGCAGTTGCTTATTTTTTTTTCAAATGGCAATGTTTCAGTAACTTATGAAAAAAATAAATTTTAAAATTGGTTTGAAAATAAATGTGTGACAGTCATTTCAAAAACATCATACCTTCCTGCCGGACCCTGTATAAATAATGCACCATTTCTTCAGCCGACAAATTGGATTCCTGATGGACTGTAAATTTCTTTCTTTTTGAGCCGAAAGTGCTAACTTCGGCTGCTGTGTTCATTATAATTTAATAATAACGTCTCAGACGTTGTACATGAGGT
This sequence comes from Vesta saturnalis, assembly GCA_036346205.1. Taxonomy (NCBI): domain Eukaryota; kingdom Metazoa; phylum Arthropoda; class Insecta; order Coleoptera; family Lampyridae; genus Vesta; species Vesta saturnalis. Next base: position 2,025,922 of record JARFJB010002364.1, on the reverse strand, counting down.
ACTTAAAAAACCGAAATATAAATAACACGTGTAAATTAGTATACGAAAGACCAACGAGAAGTGAAAGCACGTTGGCGTGATTGGCAGTGAACGTATTCATTTGTGATGTGTAAAATTGAGTACACAGATATTTTTAGAAACTCTGTAAGAAGCTGTACAAGTCGTAGAAAGAAAGCGATTACAATTTTGTATAAAAATATTAGCCTAACAAGGTATTACTACATAAAAGCTAAACTGTTAGAATTAGATTTATATCAATAAAAAGTCCCCGAGGAAAAGCAAAAAAACTTACCACAAACTTCTCCACATTGAAAATCCAGCTGCATGTAGCGGTAGACTAACAGCTAAACCTTCTGGAAAATTTTGAATACCTATTCCAATTGCTAAATTTCTGAAACAAAAAAATTTGTTATTTTCTAATACACTAAAAAGTACAAGTAACAAGAATTTACACTACAAATTAACCTATGCCATTAACTCTATTTCTTAGAGAAGTACATTACGTCCTTCTTAATTAAGCCAAATCGTCAGCTTTTTCATTCGTTCAAAAATTAAAATACACCCCCAAAGTAATCATTGATGTCATGACTTTTAAAGTTGTTGCAGTTCAGTACAGCTGAAATCAAATTAGCCTTATGAAATGAAACATTACGACCGATAGCACGAAGGTCGGTTAAGTTAGGATTAACTAGAGATTCAGAAGCCGTCAAAAATGTGATTCTGTCAAACAATGGCCATTCACATTTGTTATCCATGGATTATAGCCATCCTGGCTTAACTCACCTGTGTGTAATAAGGTATAGTCATAAAATGAATAACTTTCAGTTACGGATTAGTTACACATCTCGTCCGTGTATACATCCTTCTAGTTCTAACACATGTCGTTTGAGGTGGAACGTAGACACCTTCCCTATTGAATAACCTCTACGCACTACCTCAAATGGCTTGTGTTAGAACGAGAAGGATGTATACTCTGACAAACAATGTAAATATAAGCGCTAATCCGGAGCTGAAAGTTATTCATTTTACGAACTACATATACGCATCAAATTTGTGCCTTAGCTTTCACTACTTTACTTGTTGGTGCAATTTGTTAGTTTCAATTTTGATTCAGTAACAAAAAATGTTGACAAAGTTTAATTTGATTATGAAAACTGTAACACAAATACTAACAAATATTGCGAATTTAACATGAGGTCCTTAAAGCTTAAATATAAGGTGAAACAAAGTGAAACAAAATGACAAGTACCTAAACTAAGTTTCATGCGAATTGAGTGTATTAATTTTTATACTCATGAAACTAGATCACATTCTAGGAATCAGTTTCAGAACAGTTTTAAGCCAAGAAACTGAGCGATTAAAATCAATAAAATACGTTATGTGGCATTGGAGAATATGGAGCGTATTATTACACACATAAACTAACCACACACAATTGAAATTGTGAGCGGCGCCGGCGATGGGCACATCCGGAGTCAGCTCTTGGAAAAAAGCCTTGGACATTCGAAAATAGTTAAAAAAATTAGATTCATACGTTTCATGTTTAATAAATAATGTATATGCAGAGCTGTATGAGTTTGACGAAAAAAATAGGATGATGTACCTACGTCGTTTCCTTTTCCTCACAGTTAACAAACTTGGAAAAGAGACAATACCCAAATCAAATATTAAGGTAATTATCACTCGATCACGTACGTATGACCGGCGGTCGGTTTAGTGTGCGTGTTGAAATTTAGTGTCAAGAACTGTTAACTGAATCTCAAATCGTGAAAGTGAGTTATAATTTCATACGATTCAATTGCTTAGACTTAGTTTCGTTGCGTAATAGAGCCAAAAAATTCTTAGACAATCAAATAAATCCTTTACTTTAAGTTCACTAATAATTCGTAAGAAAAAACAATTTGTCGCGCCTAGAAATTTTATTACAAATTAGCGTTATTTATGTGATTAGATATGCATATATGTTTCGAGTGTTAATAATTAATACTCAGCATCAGAATAAAAAGGGAAGAATAAGTATTATTATACAATAAATGAAAAACTAACCTAATTCAGGCACTTAACTTTATAAATGACTTAAGCACTAAGAATACGACAAACAAGTAAGGTATACTTATTTCAACCAGCAAATAATGATTTAAACACTATAACATTTTCAAAAATTACAAACGAGAGACATCTAACGTAAAATCAATAAATATTTAAATGCAATATGATATACCTTAGTATTAGCCTTTATTAAATATGCGTTCTGCAAAGTTGACTTATTGTGTAACTCGAGAAATAATTATGGATTTTTATTAGTGTAAAGTGCCACATACATCTAGTATTGCTTCTATTAGCGAGGAAGTGACCAACATTTTTTAAAATTCGACAAACAAGACATAGGTGTAATCAGTTCATTCCTTCTCAGTGAAATATTTATAGATAACATTAAATTCACTACCATTGCTGATAGTTTAATAACACCTTATCTTCACTTGATTTATGTGTCTGTGAACAGTGGAAAAAAAAGGAAAGGTAACGTATTTCATTCCCTCCCCAAGGGGGAGGGCGGGCTCCTCGAGCTTCCCGAGCTCCTTCAGCCACAATCATGGATTCCCAGCATACATACATACATTACGTATATATGCATGGTGGGATTAAGGATAGGTGTGGTCAGGACAGGATCGGAAGGAACGGAGTTACGGTTCTGAGGGAGAAAATACTACCCCAGCATTCGCCTAAGTAGCCGCACATGGTGTGCATATACGCAGTGACCATGCCGCTACATGTGTATGAGGAAAACCCCCTGAAAAAACCTCATACAAGGTAGACGCTAACGGGAATCGAACCCAGTACCTCCCGAATGCTAAGCAGGTCGTGTCACCACTACACTACCAGCTCGGTTGAACAGTGGAAATATACACTAACGTTTCTTGTAAAGATACTTATACTGACAACGTAATACCTTTTTTAGGAATAATCCTTATCAGCACAAACTTGCTATCCATTCATTAATACATCGTTTGCTTAATATTCTTATACGTAAAAATGGCTATATTTACTTTAATTAATGAACATTAAACAAATTTGTAGTAATAATGACATTTCAGCATACATAATTAACAGAATCTTGTTTAAAGGTGTCACTCTTTCCAACATAAAGAATGCCACAAGGATTGACCCCCAATAGGTCTATTCATACAAACTGTACATCTTTACCCTTCTACGGGAACACTTTTGTTAGGATTGCTAAACTTTTACTTTATTTATATATTTATGTTTGTGTTTATACACCGTACAGAGGTTATCTGAAAAATATACTATTAGGAATACGCTTTCTTAGATAGTAATAAAGATATTTCCAAAGTTGATAAATCTGGAGCCTACAAATTATAATGTGGTAGCAAAAATAGCAACTCCTTCTATGTGGGCCTCACTAATAGTAGAATAGTGATAAGGGGACAGAATAGGACAAATCCTCGACGCATGCGCTCTGTGTAGTTTTTAATTTCAGCCCCTTGAACACTTATCTTAATTGCCGGCTTCTTTTCATTTTCATTTTTAACCCCTTGATGATATTTATGGTCCTAACCCCGTAATTAGAAACCTTTTGGCAATATTAAGAGTCTTTCTTGCTCCAGCCCCGAGGTAGGCACCCGCAAATAAACACACTTCTATCTGTTTGATCATGCGAACAGATTTTTAATTACATTCAATTTTAAGTCCTAAAGTAATATAGAAATAAATTCAAGATAAAGTACTTTTCCTCAACTATTATTACTGTAAAGTAATTATTATCTGGATTTCCCCAGTTATGTAACCACAATAACACCCTTTCACTATTCAATACTTCTAACGTAATTGGAAAAACCGGCAATTAGTTAATTTTATGTAAAAGGTGAGCGGTGTTTGAAAATACAAATATGATGTTTTAAGCCTTGTAATTAGATCGAATTTTACAAAATCCTGTGTAGAATCTTAAACAAATTCATAAACAGCATTTTAATTACAAGCCAACTTTAATTCGCCAAGTAATGTAGAAATAAATTTTAAGACGTTGATCTGTAATCAGCTTCTATCAATGCACCTTGGCTATATTTAATATTTAAATGAAAACACAATGCTGCCTTCCGTTAAGTTACAGCTTTTAAAAACCAACTTTCAAAATAAAAATACTGGTTTGAATTAACTTACAGTGTGCAAAAACCAACTTTCATTTCAAAAATACTGCTTTGATTTATCTTACATTTTGCAAACACCAACTTTCATTTAAAAAATAGTGGCTTGAATTAAGTTATAGCTTACAAACAAGAACTTTAATTTCAAAAATACTGCCTAGTATTATGGGGCTTTTTAGATAGAATTCAGAAACCTATTTAATAAACTTTAAAATTTTGTGATTTTCATATGATATGGTCGGGCTGTTGAATAGATTGTTGAAGATCAATAACATGATGAGTTACGACCTTGAACTTTAACTTCTTGATTACAACTAGCCTCGCCAAAAATCATAATCGCTTTGGCTGTATTTTTAGAAAACGGGACATTTTAGATATTAACAATTAATTAAAAAACGTATTTGACAATGGCACTTCAACTAGACACGTGGTAAGCATTAACACCACGTAAGAATACGGCAATGCCCTCTATGAAGTTAAAAATAAACAAAGAGAGGAGGGGGGGGGAGAAAGAGAGGGAGACAGAATATTAAACAAAAAATATATAGCAGTGTTTCGTACATTTTGATATAACCGTGAATTTAATGGTGTGAATATACTTCGCAGTGTCCCTCCCGAAGTTGTATGTCGCAGCATATTGTCAATGGACCTAAGATGCACCGTTTTCGACAAAACCTTTAGCTCTATGCAAGCAGTCATGGATTGAACGAAGTAATGATAAAATTTTATTATTCTATCGGATTGTACAGGGTGTCCCACATAAGATCCTCTATCCCCTTATCTCGAAAGTTATTCTGTTTAGGAAAAAAAGTTAAACATAAAGTGTTATTGTTTTTAAGGAAACTTTTATATATATATATATATATATATATATATATATATATATATATATATATATATATATATATATGTACCTTTCACGTATACAGGGTGCTCAGTTTTTCATGGTCAGGAATCAACTCTTAAAAATTAAATGGGACACCCTGTATATTATTTTGGATATGGATTCCTCATAAAAATAAGGGCGACTTTCAATAAGATATTACATAGCCGTTTTATTTATTTTTTTGCTAAAAACGTATTTATTTAAGGTAGTAGGAAAAAATATAAGTATATCATATTTGGTGAATCTGTCATTTTTATATTACAGACAATACCACAATATGTAATTCTAGTTGTTTACTTTGGCTACAAATTATACAGGGTGATGTCAGAAATTGATCCGATCGAGATATATAAAATCACCTATAAATCGATAATTTTAGATGGAACACCCTGTATATCATTGCCGATTTCGATTGTTCACAAAAAATTAAGGTAACTTTGTATAAAATAGCCTATGTCCATCTCTAGCCATTTAGAAAATATTGCTATTAAACATTTTTTATGCAATAAAAAATTCCTTTCGTTTAAATTTAATGAGGAAATACGTTACAAATATTTTTTAACGGGCTGACTGTAGTAGATTTTCAACAATATACTGTAGTTTATAATTTTAACTAACATGTCTGTATTTTCTTTCCGGGAAAATCATTCTCTCAAATGATCGGTAAAATAAAATACCTATGTTCGATATAACAATAATTTTTAATCTTTTATGTTAACGACTTACGATATTTTAACAAATAAAGAAATGTTTTAACATTTAACAATACGATAAGTTTTGTGAACTATTAAGTAAGTAGCAAGAAGTTAAGTTAATAGTGAACATTTAATTACAAATTAATTAATATGTAAAAACAAATACATATAACGAAAGAACGTATAAACTATACGTAATACAAAACGGAAAATTAAAGTAAATGTGTTACACGGCCTCCATTCTGGGCAATACAAGTTGTGTAGATGACTTCTAATTTTCTTAGGGCGTCTCTTACTGCAGCACTTTCATTGGTATTTTGAATTTATTCCCTTATTCGATTCCTGAGATCATCAACATCATGAGGTTTATTTTTATAGATTTTATCCTTTAATGTTCCCCACAGAAAATAGTCCAGGGGGGTCAAATCTGGACTCCGCGGAGGCCAACGAATATTTCCATTTCGCCCAACGACCTTTGCATAATTTTCATTGAGATAATTTCTTACTTGAATGGTGTTATGGCAAGGTGCTCCATCCATTTGGTAAATAATATTCTTTATGTTACCATTGACCTCTAGTAACGGTCTGATATTGTTAGTCAGTAGCTCCAGGTACCTTGCTCCATTTAAATGGTTATCCAGCAATAGAGGACCTATTATTTGATTCCTGTAAATCGCACACCAGCAATGAACATTACGGCGATCTTGATGTTGTATAGTTTTAATGTTGTTTCTGTTTTCTTCAGACCAATAGTGAGTATTCTTTCTATTAAATCGCTGAAGTAGTAAATATCGCTTCGTCCGCCCAACAAATTTTATTAAAAAAATTAGGTTCACAAAAATGACGATCCATCATTAAGTTACAATATTCCAAGCGTAGAATATGATCGTTAGGTTCTAAGTGTTGTAATTTAGCGAACTTAAACGCCCTGTAATTATTTATTTCCAGCGTCCTATGGATATTAGTTCTAGCAATATTTAAGTCTTTTTCTGCATCTCTGATGGAATTTTCTGTAAATTCTTCGAAATACAAATATATATTTAATTGCGTTTCATCATCCAAGACATTTTTAGGTTTATTTCTTTTGAATATTTTAAAACACCAGCTGTTCGAGATCTCGTTCAATTCGTCCAAATATGGATCTTTTCGGATACTTTTGACGATATGCTCTAATTGTTGGTGCAATGCTTTTGTTATTTTGGAGATAACACTGATATAAATTTAACCTTTCTTCGGCACTATAAAACATTATAAGCTAAAGATAAACTTAACGCACAACAAACCAAAATTATTATTTGACAATTCTTGTTTACGTTGGTTTCCAAATCACTTTATTCGTTTTCCAGGACAATTTTGATTTTGCAGCGTTAGTTGGTTTTGATTACATGTAATATTTGGTTTAATTTTACGATTTGTAGTGAATGATTTTCTCAGAAAATACAGACATGTTAGTTAAAATTATAAACTACAGTATATTGTTGAAAATCTACTACAGGCAGCCCGTTAAAAAATATTTGTAACGTATTTCCTCATTAAATTTAAACGAAAGGAATTTTTTATTGCATAAAAAATGTTTAATAGGGAATATTTTCTAAATGGCTAGAGATGGGTATAGTCTATTTTATATAAAGTTACTTTAATTTTTTGTAAAAAATCGAAATCGGCAATGACATGCAGGGTGTTCCATTTAAAATTATCGACTTATAGGTGATTTTATATATCTCGATCGGATCAATCTCTGACATCACCCTGTATAATTTGTAGCCAAACTAAACAAATAGAATTATACATTGTGGTATTGTCTGTAATATAAAAATTGCAGAATCACCAAATATGATATACTTATATTTTTTCTACTATCTTAAATAAATACGTGTTTAGCAAAAAAATAAATAAAACGGCTATTAAATCCTAAACGGCGAGAGATAGCTATATAATATCTTATTGAAAGTCACTCTTATTTTTTACGAGGAATCCATATCCAAAATAATATACAGGGTGTCCCATTTAATTTTTAAGAGTTGATTCCTGACCATGAAAAACTGAGCACCCTGTATACGCGAAAGGAATATAATATAAAAGTTCCCTTAAAAACAATAACACTTTGTATTTAACTTTTTTTCCTAAACAGAATATCTTTCGAGATAAGGGGATAGAGGATCTTATGTGGGACACCCTGTACAATCCGACAGAATAATAAAATTTTATCATTACTTCGTTCAATCCATGACTTCTTGCATAGAGCTAAATGTTTTGTCAAAAACGGTGCATTTTAGGTCCATTGACAATATGCTGCGACATACAACTTCGGGAGGGATAGAGGATCTTATGTGGGACACCCAGTACATGAATAACCCTCGAGTTAACAAGGCAGTACTGCACTTATAATAGATGCATAGGTCTTTAGGAGATGTATGAAGTGGTCAATGAGGAAGATGTGCTGCAGGGTCGTTGTTATCCGTAGGACCTACACTTAAATCTATCATGTACGTCCTGGATTGGACTTTGAGGCCATTTGAAGAGGAATGAGAGATTACAAAAATTGTATTATATGCTATATTTTGTTAGGAGGTAGTAAATAAAGGAACGACTCGAACCATAGTAACAAGCTGGTTAGGAGTATTCGAAATGATTCAAACTGCCATGGCACACATCACAACAATAATCACAACCATTGTACACTTGTTTAAATAGAGGCTGTTTTTTTTTAATTGGGTTATTGTGCTGCTTTCCATGACGCTATTTAGTAAAAATATGACGTCCAAGTCGCCAACTTTATGAATACCCCTAGTATGACATACGTAATGAAAGGTGAGAAAGGCATTTCGAATAATGCAAAATGTACTAAAATTGTACAAAAATAATAACCATCGCGATGTGCTCTGTATTATTACCATTTAGAATAGTTTGTCAGATTCAAATGAGGCCAAATTTTGTGGAACAATACCGATTCTATATGCGATCATTTTCACGACCTCATTTAGCCAACGTTGTATACGTTAATAATCTTATTTGCTAGATTATGATTTACAAGTCTTCTTAACGTACAGTTAGTCACATAGGGAAATATCTGCTTTACTTGATTTATGTCGCATAATCATTTGTCTTTCTAATCATGCAAGTAAATTTTAAGAATGATTATTTTTTTAATGTACACAATTTTTATGTGTACTTCATTCAAGAACTTATAAAATGTCTAAGAAAGAAAAAATAAATAAGAGAAACGTTACGTAATGTATAAATTTTCCGTCTGATAAGAACTAGTGCTGAACTAAAAGGGACATTACTCCTGATAAGTGATAGCTTATCATAGTTATTCCCATGGACGTGAGGTATTCCTTTGGCGTTCTACTATATCTCTCGTTATCGCTTTGTTTAAATTACAACATTATATGAAACTAAGATTAAAACTGATAGTGTACTACCGGATATCGCTAATTTATATATTTATAAACTTTTCTACTGCTATGTCGGCATTTAGAAAGATAATGATAGCAAAAGTGCTTCATCAGATCTATTTACGTATAATTGAAGTGGGATAGTAGACACATTTCCAATCATTGTTCTAACGCCTACAAATTACAATAGTTTATATTTCACTAAAAAATTAAATTAAAATATAGGCGAATGTGGTGGATAATTGTTAAAGTTAATAACTTTAAAAGAAAAATCGACATTAAGGAACATTTTATAAAAGCTCTGACGAAGTGTGAAAATCACATCATAAGACAGGTAGCAAAATGCTAAAGCAGGACTACATAAATCAAATATGAAAGAGTTATAGCGCGAAGTGCGAGGTAAGACCATTTTCACCCCTATAATCTAAATTGGATAAAAGTTCGAACAATATTAATCAAAGAGGAAGAAAAAATGATTTGCTTGTTTTGAAGCTGAATTTCCCAGAATTTATGGGATGACTTATTGCTCCAAAACGTTAATCCTCTCTAAATTTCAACTAAAAGGGTTTGTCTGTTCGAACGTAAATTAAAAAAAATTTTTTTTTTAAAGAGGAAGAGTTTATAAAGGAGCTCCGTAAGAAGCAGCTGATGAGAGCACTACCTAAAATGGGCGGGATTACTTGTCCCAAAATACCATAACGGGCAAATTTCAATTCAACTAATGTACTTGATCCTGTTTGCAAGCAGATCAGTGAACATCGCGTTTTGACACTAACCGTATTTTGTTAAAAGTTCAGTCGCGCGGAGTTGTTACGAGCTCGAGTATTTCCCACTACCCGATGACGTCGTGCTGACCGATGAGCAGGTCCAGTTCGTGCCCTCGCCCTCCTTCGAGGAAGACAACTCTACGAAGAGCAAGAGGAAAAGTAAAGAGAACTCAAGAAAATGGAAGAAGAGATGCTGCTACACCGCTTCCAGCAGCAACACAGACGGTAACTGCGGCAGACGAGTCGTCACCGTCCGACGGATTCCGGTTCCAGAAGAAGAAGCCGAAGAAACCATCAAGCGACCGCCCGACCACGTCGACAATTGTGATCAACATGTTGGAGGCCCTTGTTGACACTAGGGACCACCCCGACGTAGAAGAGTTTCCCGCCGCCAGGGAGAGGGTGCCGCCGGTGATCCTTCGTGACAGGGAGAAATGGGTTACCTTCTCCCGCGAATGAGACCACCGAGGGACCGTCTTCACACGTATGAAGGCAATCGCCGAGGGATACCGGATTCAGCCTGCCACAGCCAAGGACCGTGACAGGCTAATGCGGTATATGGATAGGCATGGTACACCGTACCATACCTATTGGGCAAAGAGGGAACGTTCGTTCAAGGTGGTTCTGCGGGGAATACCCGTACAAATCTCCGTGGCCGACGTTACCTCTGAGCTGAAAAATAACGATAGTGATATAAGCTCTTGTTTCAGAATGAAGGAACAAGGCAGACAAATCCCGCTTCTGCTGGTCCAGTTACTATCCGACGACAAGCTTAAGAAGTTCCGGCAGGTGGAGTACGTGACGCGTCTACCTGTCACCATTGAAGATTTGAGGCGGAGACCAGGCATCGGGCAGTGTCACGGGTGGCAGGGATTCAGTCACGCACAGCGTTGCTGTACAGTGGCAGCACGCTGTCAAGTGTGCAGTACACCACCACACCAGTGAGTGCACCAAACCCCGTGTGGACCGGGCAAAGTGCGTAAACTGTGGTGGTGATCATCCGGCCAACTTCAGGAGTTGCCCTAGGTACCCACGTCTACCGGAGCGGAAGAAGATAGATGCTCCACCAGCACGTCTCCCGCAGCGGAAGAAGACCGAAGATCCACCTCAACAGCGACAGAAGAGGACACCGCCTGCAGCGGTAGTCTCCCTAGTCCGAACCGGCGTTAGTTACGCCAAAGCGACGGCGAACGATAGCGAGATGGCTGAAGTAGCAAATGCGGTGAAAGCCGCAGACGTAAAAAAGCCCGCTTTACCCGCTTTAGGATTCGACGCTGTTTTTCCTCGGAGGCTTAGATATGGCGAAGGTCCTACCTGTCATCCAACGGGTGGCAGCGGTCTTAGTTTCGGCACAAACTGCGACTGACCTGTGGCGAGTAATTCTCACACACGGTCAGGAGATGTTTGCCCTTTTCGTGTAAATACCTCCGGAACGGCGATGAGTAGGGATGCCGGGATAAGTATAGCTAACAGTATCAATACATTAAATTTTACATACTAACGCAATCTACCAATCGCTACTCAAAATTCACATCAAACCATCACTTATACAACACAATAAAATTCAATTAACAAGCACAACAATAATAATACTAATATTTTCTATTCTCTACAGGTAACACCCACAAGAAGTTATACCGACGTCCGGGTTCTCGATCCATTTTGGTGCTCCGAGGGACCAGCCCACCTGCTTCTAAGGAACACCACCCACGAGTCCCGCCTACAACGATCCTCATAGAATAAATGAAATACTACTCAATTAAGTAAAGTTACGCATAGACAGTTGCTTGGAAACACAGTCGTAATCAAGATACAAAACAGACACATGACTCCATTGACCTCTTCAAGGCTTAGCCAAAAATAAACCCATCGTTCTAGCCAACGCATAACTCATCGATCTCGACTTAGTCTAGAAGCAACTCATCCATCTCTTCGAGAAGCCCTTTGTCCGAGCCTATCGTAAGGACCCCCTTAAGACTTCTCCCAAACTGGATCCCCTTGTCCAAGCTGCTCCCAAGGGCCCCTTGTAGAACTTTGGCTCCAATTCGGGTTCCCTTGTTTAAACTAGCTGAAGGATCCTCTTGTGAAATGGCCGATCAAGCATAGTTTTCGAGTGCGTCGTGACTACATACTGTTAGACGAATTCAAAAGAAATAATATATAGGGCTCCCATAAGAAATACATGTTCAGGTATGTCTGGCGAGCTAGAATAGTTCCCGTCCTAAAACTCACAATTCTCCGCTATAAAGAAAAGCATATTAGTTCAACATGCAACTTGGATGAACAACGGTTAAATGACATTTAAGAAGAAGATGAAGACCTTCATATCATGGAAATACTCCTATTGAGTACTATTCATCCCAAGTATAGTAATTGGTTAATTGTGCAAACACTCAATTTTCTGCCGCACCGCTTCTAAGAATATTCCAAGGCTTAAAGTCGAATTTAGAAATTTAATGCCATTCAATTGGAGGAATGTGTTTATATCGAGCTTGGGGAGTGCAAGTAATACCACAAACATCGCATTTATTAACGTATATCTGCGTCATCTTGACTAGATGTAAACGTATAAACCCACCTTAAAGTGTTCAGTTATAGTGCAGTGGCAAAACAATATTGTACCAACTGTATCTATACAAAGGGGTAAACGGTTTAATGACTTAATAAAGATAAATAATTTAAGAGTAGATCTAAAAGTACGTAGAGAGAAAACTAAACAGACTAAGCGTTTAGATGAATTAACCTCGAAAATTACCGTAAATAGGTAAAAATACGATTTAATATTCATATTGTAACGTAATAAAAGCAAATTGCTAGTAATCGGAGATTTCAGGTTGATACCGAACACGTACAAAATATAAACATTAAGTTGCATTATGTTTGATGGAAATCGTTCAGTGTTTACAGATAATAAAGAATCCTTTAGTGATAGAATAGTATATTATTCGACGAATGGTAATGTAGGCAATAACTCACGCGGAAGAAGTTTGCAGCACGAGCCGCCAGGCCCAAGTGAGTTATTGCCATTGCCACGAGTTGAATACTATACTTTACCTACGAGTTTAACCGTAATTCTACCCTTTGTAATTATTTAACACAATAATCTACAAAATAATAATTGTTCGACATTTATCACATTGACATTTTGTTGCGTTTGTTCTATCTACTCTATGGTTACTTGGATAAATGTATTACGCGAAGTGTCAAATGCGATTTTTTAAATCGTGAAATTTCTTCGTAAAATTAGAATTATTAGAAAATATGAAAATTCACGTATAACACTGAATGCCGAATGGTGGAACCTAGACGGCCCTTCCCACAGCCACGCTAAACAGTTACTGCCAACATTACTTTGATGAAAGTAATAGAATTATGGTAATATTATGGGATAGGAGTAGATAAACACCTTTTCAATGAGCGGTGCATTTCTAATCTGCGTAGTACCCAAAAGATGAAGTTCCATGCCGGAAAGTGAGAAAAATTTAGAAATTTTGGATTATATGAAAGATTAAACAGAAATTTATTATAATTGCCAGAATTTTTAAAATACATATTAGTAAAATGTTTAGGAGAATACGTATGGTTTTGTAAAAAAAATTGTTGAAACAGAGCACTACATTTCATTGCTGATTTGGAAATTTCTGGCACTTTTTTCATACATTGACTTGGTCCAAGATATTTAGAACCACCAACTAAACAATTTTTGTTGCAGATTGTTGATTCCAATGAAAACTTGTATCAATGAAATAGGTTTTTCGGAAAATTCAAATTTTTGAATTAAAACGTTCATCAAAAAAGATACTTTTCTGAAACCTTCATTAACATGCAAAGATTATGCCGGTAATACAGTTAAATGAGTAGCATAATATCCTCTTTATTATCCTAGGCATTTAATTTTTCACCAATCATAATTTCAAGAAAAAAAATGCCGTAACCTTAACAACGAGTAATCTGTTACATTAATTGATAAGTCAAATTTTGACAAACGTTTTAACCTTTTTACTAAATGATTCCGGCTTCAAAAAAAAAAAATATTGCGCGCACCGCGTTTTGGTCTAGATTATACATAAATAAATGAACACCCAGTAAACGCTGATGTATTGTAATGAAATTTTCAGAAAACGTGTATTTTATTCCTGTTAAAAACGATGAAAATTTCAGCAAGATATAATAAAGATTAATCAAATAATCATCGACAATGAAACACATTAAAGTTGAAATAAATTTCCATCAGTTAACCGAGTTTGAACGTGGCAAAATAATCGGTATAAGAGAAGCCGGATTATCAATTCGTGATGTTGCCGCTAGCGTGGGATGCAGTGTCAGCACCATTTTCTTACGTTGGCGAAGATGGTCAGAAAACAATGAGGAACGACGACGTTTGCGTCCCGGACGTCCTAGACTTCACTGATCGTGAAGATCGTGCTCTTCGGCTTGTAGCTCTTCGGGATCGTTTTTCATCAACAAGGGAAATTGGTGATAGATGGAGAGCATTAACTGATAAACAACTCTCCTTACGATCGGCGTATCGAAGAATTCGATCTTGTGGGTTCAGATCATACCGACCATTGCTTTTTTTACCTCTAACTCCACGCTATCTTATTGCACGGCGTCAATGGTGTAATGAGATTTAGTTTATGGGCTCATGATGGTATCAAATTGGTTAGAAAACGTCCTGTATTACTGCAGTATTACTAGTCATGACCAAAATCGGTCTTGGTCTTGCAGTCTTGTCTTGGTCTCGCAAGACTTGCGAGACCAAGACCAAGATAGCAACGCCATTAGCAAGACCAAGACCAAGACTCAAGGTTGCAAGACCAAGACTGGATGCAAGACTAGCTCTGCAAGACATCGGCAAGAACAAGACTATCTCGCAAGACTCTTGCAGTTTTTTTCTTATTACGAACGATTATTTATTTTTTTTTATTTCTACCACACAAAAAAAAAATTTGTTTTCCCAAAAAAATTATTGCATGTATGCGTGAAAGTAAACATTTTTTTGAAAAGGGTTGCTTTGACTTTAGTAAAATGATATTAAATACTTATCTTTTAGGTTTTTAATGGTGTATTTATATTTTGTATATTAGTAATACAATCAATCTAAACGTCTCGATAACACTTACAGTTATCTTCGTCAGTAGCAGTATTATTATTATTAAAACATTGTTTTAATTTTTCAAATTTGACAACATTGTTTTCAACACCTTTAACAATTTTAATAATACTGCTACTGACGAAGATAACTGTAAGTGTTATCGAAACGTTTAGATTGATTGTATAACTTTAATATACAAAAATACACCATTAAAAAACCTAAAAGATAAGTATTTAATATGTGTGAATATGGTGAAAGTTTACATTTTCATATTAGTAAAATGATGTTTGTTTGAAAAATAAAATTAATAAGTAACCACTAGAATCATCTTAAATGAAATATTTATTTAAACCAGATAAAACTATTTGAAATTTGGCTAAAATTTAATTTAATTGAAATAAATTTTGTCAAGAAAGCATTTTATAATTAGGGTGTACAATAAAACAAATTTAGTTTTCCAGAAGAAGAAAGTTTACAGTAAATTTGCATTTAAACAAAACGATATTCTTAATTTTAAATAAAACATGTTTTTCTGTCACATATGAATAGAAAGCATATAGGTACCAATAAAATAATAATTCTCATCTATTCCTAAACTGTTGAAAGACGCTGTTACGAATTTTAGCAACATTAGCTTATTTGAAGTAATTGAATATTTTTTTGAATTCGTCGAATATGAACTCTTCACATTTCTAAGATTTAATAAAAGTACCTATATACAAGTAATAAAATAACTTGTGGGAAAGTACCAAATTCTTAATCCTAAATTTGTACCAAAAAGCATGTTTTACTTAGTTTACAATAAAGACACGTACAAAGGAATTTAAACCGGCAAGGCGCCTGTAATACTCATGCAAATCCCTCAAACATGCCGAAGTGTCCCTTTTTCAAGACAACTGAATTCTCAAAACTAATATAACTAAAATTACATCTTACATTATAAAATACAACAGACGCATTGTAAATGCAATAGTGCTTATTCTTTAATATTTGTGGGAAAAAAAATTGTCGATCCTTTAGCACATTTCAACAAGTTTGTACCTTCACAAATATTTTTACTTGTCTGTAATTTAAAAGCTTGTCGTAATTCTAAATTCTCACTCAGTGTTTCAACGTCGTCCTGTAGATAGGTTAATTATATAAGACAACGTTTTTGAAAAGACGATCTTAAAAATGACGAGTGATGAAGATTCGATGGAATGGTCGCAAAGTTGTAGTAGTAGTGCAATTCAAGATAGTGATAGTGTTTGTGAAAATAATGAACAACGTAAATTATCGGGCAAAAGCAAATTTACCGAATTCTTTGATTTTAATTCTGGAAGTAAAGACCCTTTTGGTTTGTGCAAGTTATGCGAAAAATCTAAGAAGAGGAGAGTTGAAATTAAAATGAAAATCGCAATACTTCAGGATTAAGGAAGCATCTTTGTCAGCGCACAAAGAGAATCACAGAAGGTTTTTCCACAAAACAATCAACATCGACCATTTCGAATTACTTTCAATTTACAGGAGAAGTAAGTACAAAATACCTTCATCCATATAAACGATTAACTTTTTTTTTGACTACAGACATCGCGAAAAAATAAAGACTTTGTCACAGCAACGGTGGATTGGGTGACAAAAAAGTACCTCCCTTTTTCATTTTTTGACGATGACGCAACTAAAAATTATTTCCAATTAATATGCCCAGAACGTACGTTTCCCAAAAGACAAACTCTTAGACGGCAAGTTAAACAACGATTTGAAGATCTTCAACTCCTTGTTAAGGACCAGTTAGAAAGTTGTAAATCTAAAATATCTTTTACAATCGATGGATGGACGTCTGTTGCTGGAAAAACTTTCTACGGTGTAACGGCGCATTATATAAACGATAACTGGAACTATAAGTCAGTAGTGCTTGATTTTGTCCCTTCTCATGGTGGGCACACAGGAAATGATATAGCAAAATTTTTTTATTCGTGCTTGCAAGAATATAAATTAATTCACAAAATACAAGGTATTACTGTGGATAATGCGTCTGCAAATACCAAATTTATGGAAGAACGGGCAAAATTAATTCCCACCTTTGATCCATACAATCAACACTTTCGATGTATGGCACATATTTTGAATTTAGGTGTTCAAGATTTGATGAAAAACCTGAAATTCAACTGCGAAAACGAAGACGAAGAAAACGAAAATGAAGACGAAGAAGAAGGCGACAATGAAATAGAATATAACGACGCTACAAGTTGCGTTATGAAAATAAGATCTGTTTTCAGCAGAATTAAAAAAAGCGAAATATTGAAAAACAAATTTCGTTCAGCATGCGATACAGCTGGTGTGCCAACAACAATAAGTCCCATTTTGGATTGCCCCACCAGATGGAACTCAACCCATGACATGCTTGGTATCGCTCTAAAATTAAAAGGTGGTATAATAACTTTGTGTAGTAGTGTTGCAAATTTAAACGAATTGAATATCTCCGAAAGAGATTGGTGGCTATTAGAAAAAGTTTATAAATTTTTGGTGAATTTTAAAAACTTAACTACAAAACTTGGTGGAGATAAGTATGCTACTCTCCTGTTTCTTTCAACCTACTATTTGATAAAATTGAGTCAACAATTCATCAATTGGACGAAAAAGTCGATAGAAACGAGATGGACGAGAAATTAATATTGGCTTTTCAAGCTTGCAGGGATAAAATGCTAAAGCACTACCAAAAAACCAATTGGCTTTATTGTGCGACACTTGTGCTAGACCCCCGACACAAAGCCGAGACTTTTAACTTGACAACGTGGGGAACCGAAATAAAACTTGATAGTCTGCAACATTTTGAAGAAATGTATGAGCAATATAAGAATAAAGAAGAAAACATCGCATTGACTGAATCGTCTGAATCGCATACAGAAAAGGAGCAAGACTGCCGAAGCGGTGATTTAATTTTAATAAATTGTACACATCAATAGCAACTCCACCTGCTTCAAGAGCCCAAGGAACCAGTAAGGAGGTAGATGACTACATGAGTCAGCCTAGGGCTGCAAGCTCGGAGGACATTTTACAGTGGTGGATGACTCATCAAACACAATTCCCGATTTTAGCAAAAATGGCTCGGGATTTTTTGTCCATTTCGGCAACGTCTGTTCCTGCGGAAAGATTATTTTCAAAGGCAGCCTTGGTGATTCGCAATCACCGGAACAGATTGAACAACGAATCAGCACGATGGTTGCTATGCATTAATAATTGGACCACAACAATACCATGATTTTTTATGTACCTATATTACTTTTATGTACTTATGTCACACTATTATTTTTATTACATGTATCTTTTTATTGTTTAAAATTTTGAAGAATTATTGGTGTTTGTGTATATTACCAGTTTATGACAACTTAAACTTAGCCATTTAATAAAAAATGTACATACAATTTTAAGGTCCTTCAAAAATAAGAATTTAAATTAATTAATATTTGTTTATGTATTTATCTGTATTTTGATGGTTTAGTGACTATAAAATTAAATTAAATCTTGTTAGATCGTTGATATGTAAAATTGAAAATAAAGTAACTTAATATTCTGTATCATCGTTCTTATTGTAGGTTTAGTAGATTAATGAAAAGTAAAAATTCTGTCTAATGCACATTCCTTTTAATAATAAAAATTATAATCAATACATGTTTCCACTTTTTTAATACTTAAGCCATCTACAAATGCAGTTGTAGATGGCTTAAGTATTAAAAAAGCCGAAACATGTCGTGTCTATTATAATTTATGTGAGTTAAGACAGAATTTTTTACTTTTCATTAAAGTAACTTAATTTTTCCTTATTAATCAAATATCCATTAAAAAAAATTTTTTTAACAAGACATTGACTTTCATTGTGAAGTTTCAACATAAATATATTGTTTTAATTAAAACTTAATTAGAGTAAGTCATCGCAATACTGAAACATAAGTTAGTAAAAAAGTATTCTTGATCGTGAATTAAATAATTAATTGGATATTTAATTATAAAATAATTTAAGTTATTATAATTTATTTTGATCATTAAACCCAATACCAATTAATTAGATAAACATCCACTACATATCTATGTAGCCAAATTATTATTCTCTGCAATAATCTAATTTAGTAGCATGCAGCGACACAAAATTTCGATTAATTTGATATGTAAAAATGCAAGACTGCGAGAGTCTTGCGTGCAAGACCAAGAACAAGACCAAAACTCCATATTCAAGACCAAGAGCAAGACCGAGATTAAGGATACCAATGCAAGACCAAGAGCAAGACCAATTGGTGCAAGACCAAGGCCAAGACCAAGACCTATGTGGTCTTGTCTTGGTCTTGCGTTTGGCCATCACTAAGTATTACTGCCATATCTGCAAGAAATAGAAAATCCAATTTTTCAGCAAGATAATGCGTGGCCGCATACCGCAAGGGTTGCTATGGAGTTTCTAAATACTGTTAATATTGATCTGTTTCCAGGCTTATCATCGAACGAACATTTGTGGGATATGGTAGGACGGAGAATAAATGATTTACGGCCACTCCCAAACAATGTAGATGCCCTTCGACAACGCATTTTAGAAGCGTGTGATAGTATACACCAGGTTAGCATAGATTCGCTCATTTCAACTATGCCTAATCGGCTAGCTGAATGTGTGAGAAACAGAGGAGGATCGACGCATTATTAGTGTTAACAATATTTGCATCTTGCTAAAATTATCATCGTTTATTAATAGGAATAAAATACACGTTTTCTGAAAATTTCATTAAAATACATCAGCGTTTACTGTGTGTTCATTTATTTATCGCGTCTAGTATAATAACGTCAGAAAAAAATTATTTGTAAAATCCACAAATTCTATTCCTTTTTTAAATTACTTAAGAGCCACAAATTTTTTCAGGGATTTCCAAACGCCATTTTCTTGGGCCTTTTTGATTACGGAGGTTTTCTCCCATTTAACCAAATCTCTATCTTTTACCGTTTCTAAGATCCCATAGTGAGTGTCCCTCACTATCTTGGATACAGAGTATATTGATGGGGTGCGAAAAAGAGGAAAATAAAACTGTTTTAATGGTACATGGTAGTAATTAATAAATAAAGATGTTATAGTATTGCTTTAATTAAACAAGTCATTAATAGTAATAGTTAAGACAGTGAATGAATGAAATAAAAAACAGACAAAAACATAGGAACAAATACTTAAAATCTATGGTATCAACTGTGTAGCTTGTGCTTAGTAAAATATTAGTTCTTATTGAAAAGGTGAAAAACAGAGGACCGCATCTGTACCTACTACAAAACTTTTCTCATATACCAATCTCTAACATAACTAATTTCAACATGTAAAATAAAATTAACGACACTTTTATATTTAAGTTCATTATAATTACAGATTTGCATGTGGATACAAATTCTTTTATTGTCATTGATTAATTTTTCTTTAGTGTTGTAAAAAATGAAATTAAAGCAAGAAGATTTAACTTTTAGTTCGCTACTAGAGATAATTTTAACATCCTATTCAAGATGATTGTCAATAGTTTACCTTTTCTGCTTCTAATGTACGAAGCGTTAGATTTTATTGGTAGAATCATTTTGTCTTTTTTAATACCATACATATGACTAACTTGTGAATATCTAATGTACAATTACGTCATTTTCTAAAGTATTACTGAGTATGTTAAAATACAAAAAATAAATAACCTGATATTTCTTAATACAGAATTAAATTGAAAGCGAAATGAATTAATTCTTGAGAAAAGGATGAATACTCTATTACATGAACACAATCCGTGAAATACATGAAACTACCATATTCTAATAAGCAATTAATTTTGAAAAATAGCAATTAACGTGTATTTGGCAGCCTAAACAATATACATGGTACACAATATCACTAGGATGTAGCGGTTAAGAACGACTTCCACAGGAAACGTCGTCCTTCCTCATTGACGACGACCCTGACTACAAATTCATTCCGTTTTCATTCATAACAAATACCTTTTTTTACATTAAACCGATTTACGTTTTGGCTAATCTGACGTTTGTTGAATTAATACAATTCCGGTATTGTTATGAAAAAATTACCATAATGATCATTTCTCTAATAGTATAATTTAATATGAAATATAACAATGATTACGCATACGTATTAAAAAAAAATGTCAATAAAATCCAATTCACTAGGTAGGAAATGAATGTATGGAATGTGCCATGCGAGGTGTGGGGTTTGGTTCCCAGAAGCAACACAGCGTTGCGGATTCGCGGACAGTTAGAATGACATGAAAGCGGTCGACGACCCAGTATGCAACAGCACTTGGATTCTGGTTGCCTTCTTCATGGGAAATGTCGCAGGAGGGCGAACGATCCCGATAACCTACTTATGTTCACAAAAGAATTCACGTGGGATGTAAGTTCGGGCGTTTTAAAAACATAAATTATATGTAAACAAAAATGCTGCATTACATTTAAAAGTGCATTAAAGTAATTCATTCATACTTAGCATCAAGAATAATGACAATGAAAAAATCAATACTTACTATGAGGTTTGAACATACATCAAATTTTATTTCATTGATTTTGTTTAATGTTCACACCTCAACTTTTAGCATAACGGAATGTATATTCTTCAGGATTTTATTTGTTCATTAGCTTTATTAGTACTTATCGAATTGACATACTTTTTGTCACTCGCTTTCACTTTGGTAACAAAATTCGTTCATTCTTTTAGAGAGAGCCTAATTTAGTAATCATTCATATAAATTATTATGAATGAAATGGTGACTGTTGCAAGTATTCACAGTATTCTAATGACACCGGTATTTTCAGTGGTTATTACAGTTGAATTTTGTTTACTGGTTAAAGCAAGAATGTACGTATTTTCGAATTGGTTGTACGTGCACATTTAATTTTTCTTGCTATTCTCTGAACATGTGAGTGCCACAATATAAAAAAAAATATTTAATTTATTGTAGTTCAAATAAAAGTGATATACCGGTAACTTTATTATTATAACAGATACAAAGTTGGTTAAATTAGCAAAGTTGGGCAGAATTACCTGAAGATCTAGAACCCCCAAGAAAATTGACCATTGTTGCCAAGTTTCCGATTCATTCGTTAGTTATTAAAAATACAGTACAATCTTAAAGCAGTTTTTAATAGATAATTTTAAGATTAATTAGATGCACTACTCAAAAAATTTTTTAATTACTGCTTTTTGAGTTACAACCCTAACTTACTTTTTTTAAACAGCAACCATAAGCGAAAGTTAGCTTATTAAATTCCTTATTTTTTTTCTGATTTCAACGACATAAAGTTTTGTACATCTAATTTTAATAATAATCCGTAAAACTTCAAAAATTAAAAAAAAAAACATTTAATTAAATACTGCAATGGCTATGATAAAACAACTGAAAATCAACCTTAATAAGTTCGTTTTGCTTTGATAATTACAGTAGAAGTGCGTTTAAAAGAATTTCTAAAATGTATTCCACTGAAGAAAGAAACGACATGTTGTTTTGCTACGATTCATGCGAACGTGATTCAGACAGAGCTTCCGAGTTATACTTTCAAACTTGTAGGGAACGACGTTAACCGAATAAGCGTATTTTTTGGTGAAATGGAAGAAAATCTAAAAATGTATGGATCCTTTATCAAACGAAAGGACGCGCCAAAAAATTTTAACGTTGAAATTGAAACCAATATTTTGGCATATTCAGATTTCAAACCAACTGCGTCTATTAGGGAAATAGGTATGGAGTGCGGTGTTTCTAAAGAAGAATCAAGATTAATTTTAAAGAAATATGGACGAAAGCCATATCGCCCCCACGTAGGAAATACTTTATATCCAACTGATTCACAGAGAAGACTAGAATATGCTAATTGGTTTATTCGAAATTTTGAGATAGATCAACATTTTTCGTATAAAATCCTCTTCACCGATGAAGCAAAATTCACTAACAATGGAATTTTTAATAGAAAAAACCACGTGTTTTGGTCTGCAGAAAATCCACATCTCACAGTAGAAAGGCGGGATCAACAAGTGTTTTCTGTAAATGTTTGGTGTGGAATTCTTGGTACAAAAACCTTGGGGCCTTATTTCTACAACGAAAATTTGAACGCAGAAGTCTACGAAAGATTTTTAATTGCCAATTTGGAAGAAATGCTGGATAATGTACCTACGTTTGAATACAATTCGCAATTTGCAATATTTTCAGTAAGATGGAGCTCCAGCACATAACTAGATTAGAGTTATGCATTACTTGAATGAAAGATTTCCAAATACAATTGCAACACGTGGTACAATGTTTTGGCCCCCGAGATCACTGGATCTTACTCCGTTAGATTTCTTTTTGTGGGGAACAATAAAAGACAAGGTGTACAAAGAAAAACCAACTGATATAAATAATTTAAAAGAAAATATTACTATTGCTGTTAATTCTGTCCAACGTAACGGCGGTCACTTTGAAACTTTGTTTTGATCTTGAATTGTGTTAAAATTAAACTTTAATAATTGTAGAATTACTTTAAAATTAGAAATTTTTCCGTCGTTCTTGTTTTCTTTTTAACGATTTTCAACTGTTTTATCTTACCCCTAACGATGTATTTAATTCAATAATTTTCTTTAATTTATATCTTTTTATCGTTGAAATCAGAAAAAAATAAGGAATTTTAATAAGTTAACTTTCGCTTATGGTTGCTATTTAAAAAAAAGGTAAGTTAGGGTTGTAACTCAAAAAGCAGTGATTACAAAATTTTTTCGTATAGTGCATCTAATTAATCTTAAAATTATGTATTAAAAACCTCTTTAAGAGGTTTTAATAACTAACGAGTCAAGGTTGATTAAAGCTTTTAATGATTTTCAGTTGTTCTCAAATAAATTGGAACCTTGGCAACATTGGTCAATTTTCTTGTCGAGTTCTAAATCTTCATGTAATTTGCCCAACTTTGCTAATTTAACCAACTTTGTATCTTTTATAATAACAACGTTACCCATACAACGTAGTGAGATTTTTGCCATCCTGTATAAATGATGGAATAGCTATTTTTTTTTTAATTGCATTGCGTATTGTATAGATAATTTTTTTCGTATACTTAGGTATAAATTTTACACTTTAAAATTTAAGTAGAATGATTTGAAACGTCGTATTATTTCCACAATTCCAAATTCTTTGTTTTTCTTTGATTTATAAGGAAAAAAACCTGAAAAATTATCCGTCATAATGCTTTCTCGTATATGCAAATAAATATCTTCAAAGTCCACCATATCCGAATTTGAGTCATATCGGTTTTTAAACACGATAATTCCCGATTTTTGATCCGCCATTTTGAATTTCTTAATTTTGACAAATGATTTATTCTTAGCGAACTTAAAAACCTCCAATACGCGACTTCAAAAAAAAAATCGGTCGATAAATTAAATAAACACGATAATCCCACATTTTTTATCCGCCATTTTGAATTTTTTAATTTTGACAAATGATTTATACTTAGCGATCTTAAAAACCCGCAATACCCCACTTTAAAAAAATCTTACACCCTAAAAACAGTGCGCCGCTGGCAGTTTTTAATTTCTTTTTATTTAGATAATGTTTCACAAATTAACAAAGTTGCAAAATTGATCGTTAGCACACAATACCTGAATTTTAGTCATATCGGGTTTTAAATATGATAATCCTCCATGTTCAATTTTTTAATTTTGACAAATGATTTACACTTAGCAATCTTATAAAACTCCAATACCCGACTTTCAAAAAAATCGGTTAATAAATTAAATAAACACGATAATCCCACATTTGTGATCCGCCATTTTGAATTTTTTAATTTTGACAAATGATTTATACTTAGCGATCTTAAAAAAAACCCAATTCTTTCAAAAAAATCGGTTGATACATTAAAAAATACACAATTTTTACCCAAAATCGGCCCGCCACTTTTATATATTTTTTTTATTTTGAAATTATATAAAAAAGTAATAGTTTGTTTTTTAATTATGTAACTTTTTAAAATTTGAAGCAATTAATTTTTTAATTTTCTAACCCCCTAAAAATGCCCCGCCACTGGTTGGATTTTGCTCATTAACGAACTTGACCTAGATTTTATGGCAAAGAATTTTTGTACCTAAATGGTTCCAAAGATATCCGACACACACACACAAACAGACACGAAATTTTTTTCTAAAAACTGGTTTTTTATCAATAGCTTTAATGTTTCAAAAGATATCGCGCACACTCACATACACACACATAATCAGACAGGAGATTTTCTTTTCTAAAAATGTGTTTTTCGCATTGTTTAGGCTACAAAATGTCGAGAAATGTAAAAAAAGTGTTTGAAAATTTAAGCCGATTACATAACTTTTTACACGTACGTATATGAGAAAGCAATTACATACAATGTGTCTCAGGAGTTCGTACCAAAAACGTGGGAGATGATAGATCTAATCATTTTAAGACAAAACTTTAATATAAATAAGCCCAATAATACTTTGTTTCCGAGATACACGGTGTGAAAGTTACAAAAAAAGTTGATTTTTGAAATATCTCCAAAACGAAAAAAGGTATTTTTCTTTTTCTTGGTATAATAAATACGGATATAAAATACATTGGTTTTAGCTTATTAACACGTTTTTATTATGTACAGTGGCGTAGAGCTCCAAGGGCAGTACAACCGTTTAATCCCTAATTTCTATGTCAATGGAGTAAATTGAATTTTTTTATTAAAATACGAAACCATGATGTTTTTCAAATAAAAAAGGTATACTTTATCTAATGTGATAACTTCAACAGATTCTAAGATATTTGCATTTTTAGGTATTTATTACCAACTGGTTAGACAGGTTATTATTATTCGGTAGTATTTGGGAAACATCAAAAAAGTGAAAATCAGTGTTTCGGGAAGAATACACGTAACTGCAGGAAATGATATATCTAATCATGTTAACACAAAACTTTCATATAAAAGGAAGCCCAATAGTGCTTCTGTTTCCAGATACAGGGTGTCAAAGTTAATAACCTGCCTAAGTAGTTTGCAATAAGTACATAAAAATGCAAATATCTTAGAAACTGTTAGTTTATCGATTTAGACAATATGCACCTTTTTTATTTGAAAAACTTAAAGGTTTCGTATTTTAATAAAAAAATTCAATTTAATCCATTGGCGTAGAAATTACGGATTAAAAAGTTGTACTGCCCCTTGCGTTCTACGCCACTGTACATAATAAAAACGTATTAATAAGCTAAAATAAATGTACTTTATATCCCTATTTGTTATATCAGGAACAAGAAAAATACCTTTTTTCGGTTTGGAGATATTTCAAAAACCAACTTTGACATCCTGTATCTCAGAAACGAAGCATTATTGGACTTACGTTTATATGAAAGTTTTGTCTTAAAATGATTAGATCTATCATCTCCCAAGTTTTTGGTACCAACTTCTAGGACACCTTGTATAGTAACCGTAGATGCAGGTTTCCAAGAGATACTATGTAGTTTGTTTTAGTACAAACATCTAATTTTGTGTCGCCATTTTTGAGAATAGTTGCTTTTGAATTTGTGGTGAAAATGAATAACTCTGAATACAATTCAAACTATTTTAATTAGACCATTCCAGATTGGCTAGTGCGACAGTGAACGAATTTTCCGTATTGTATAAATGGAGAATGGGACCAATTTTATTATTTTATTTACCTAATACTTTTAGACCGAAAAGCTGAAATCTTTTTTAAAACGGAAGACAGAGGGCTATGTTCGAAAAATGTCGAAAACTTTAACCGCAACTAAAATTACAAAATTTCTGATAGAAGCAGATGATCATAAATATTTGATGGTTAAGGTTTAATTCGTTTAATCATTTAATTCTGGTGAAATAGAAAGTATGTATATTTCTAATAAATCTAATAGGCGCAACGTCAGCTTAGGCCGCCTGTGTTAAAAATGTATTGTGCGGTGTATCAGTTCTTATAGAAGATTAACAAAAGAATATTTTAATATTGGAAAATATAATAGCAAATTTCTACAAATTAAAGGTTAACTAACAGTTAAATAAACATTAACCTAAAGAAAGACAATAATTATTTACCGTAATTAGGAAACACGATTTATAAAAGTTTTACATCCCGAGCTTTATGGCTGTTAGGAATAGAGTATAGGCAACCCACATTGCGCATTCAAATTTATGTCTAAAGTCAAATCTTTTGAGTAATTTCCTGGTCTCAAAGTTTGATTGGAAACTGCTCTCTATCTTATTATATTGGAGTATAAAAGGACAGTAGATGTAGTAATTTTTTTTCAAAAATATTTTGGTTTATATATGCACATTATTCATTTGGAGTTTTTTAAAATATAAGGAGCTACACATAAAATATCATAAAAAACTATACGTACGTAAAATTCTACTGGTGTGGGGATTTGGTAAATATTTTTTCAAATGGTTTACATAATTTTATGCAAAAATTTTTTAAACTGGCCTAATGACAAGGCATTGTATAACGTCTAGGTAGGCAACACATCTTTCTGTTTACGTCATTGATTTGAATGAATGGCAAGTGATTAAAAGCTTATTATAGTTTACATTCTCACTTAAGTGCTTTTGTTATACATTAACGTAAATAACGTAAATGACATAATAATAATATTAACTATCCACACAGCCCTTTAAATTAATTGAAAATGATTAAATATAGAATTGTTTTACTTAAAATTAAAAACCCTAAATAATAAAAATATTTACATACAAATTGTATGATACAATATACAGAAAGTATTTGAACACCTGATTGGAACTTTTGTCTGAAAATTTACATCCAGCCATTTGACATCCAGTTGGCTTTGAACACAATATTGTCAAGTTTCTACCACGTCCGGTTATACCGGAAGTAGAGACCAACTTTTGTATTTTAAATGGGATCCTACAGTTTTCATATTGAATTTGGATTCTACTCTAAAAATAAAGGAAGGTTTGTCTAACAACATAACACCTATCCTCAATAATTTTTGAGATATCAATTTTTGTGTTAAAAAAATTGCGAAAATGACATTCCGCAAATATTATGTTTTTGCCATTAGTATCGAAAACTGTAAGTTAATATTTTGTACAAACTTTCCTTTATTCTTATAGTAGAATCCGAATTCAATATGAAAACTGCTGCATTCCATTTAAAATAAGGAAGTTTATGCCTACTTCCGGTATAACCGGAAGTTGTAGAAGCTCGAAAATATGTTGTTCTGGATGTCAAATGGCTGGATGTAAATTTTTAGATAAAAATTCCAATCAGAAGTTCAAATACTTTTAATCGAAGGCGTCACGACGCCTTCGACCCTGTATAATTTGTGATAATACCGCTAATGAGATTTTTACAACCTCAGTTGCTTTCTAATAAAATAATTATTGTATTAAGAATTTATTTGTATTATAAGTAAAGAAAATTATTGTTTTTCTTTACGGATCGCGATCTTTCTAATCGAGGCGCAACCGAGATTAGAAACGCGATGAGTAAAGAAGAAACTTTTTTTTAACAATAATATATAAAATTTTTTCGAACACTAAATGGAAATGGATTACATTTTACCCAAATTATTTAAGAAATACATGACAAGCGCGAGAATTAAATTGCCGTTTCCATTACTGCAGCAACTAAACAAAACTAGGTAAACAAAAATTTTGTCAAGTGTTATCGCGTGAAAATGGAAATAAATCATGCAAATCATCCTGAAATATCGGCATTAGCGCTTGAAGCTGTTGCTATAGTTTATTGCCTTTGAACTCACGAGATAAACATGAGAAGAACTACAATATTTTCAATTCTTGGATTACTTCAAAGAATGTAAGGGATATGGACAAAGAAGATATGCTTGCTTCTGTTCATGAAAAGGTGAGTTTTCCTGAACACATTTATATATTTATTTTAAGTTTTATCTTTATATTTGATTACAGGCTGAAAGACTGAAATCTTCCACGTTGTGGTCGACATATTCCATGTTGAAAAGTACGTTGAGAGTGAAAGAAAACATCGATACATCGAATTATGAGACGTTACATTTACATTTAAAGCGCCAAACCAAAAAAAAAAAAATTATATCGCAGGATGATGTGTCAAAATTTTTGACAGAAGCGCCTGACCATACTTTTCTTATGATTAAAGTGGCGTTAATTTTCGGTCTGTATGGGGCATGTCGTAGTGAGGAGCTAAGAAAGTTAAATGTGAAGGACATCGAGGATACCGGCTCTAGTTTGGTTGTCACCCTCCATGACACTAAGTCAAAGAAAAAGCGTATATTCACCGTTATGAGGGAAATGGGAGGAATGAATGAGATTGAGTATTCACCGTTATGAGGGAAATGAGAGGAATGAATGAGATTGAGTTACTTACATGAGATATGTAAGCTTGCGTCCAAAACATATGAATCACTCAACATTGTTCATATTTTATATGAGCAATAAATGTACAGTGCAACCTGTGGGGATCCACAGTTTCTACAAGATGCCGAAGAAAATTGCCCATTATTTGAAATTACCCAACCCAGATGGTTACACTGGACACTGTCTACGTCGAACGTCAAATACTTTTCTTGCTGAGGGAGGAGGCTCAAAAATTTTGGAGGATGGCGATCAAACACGATTCCAGAACAATATATAGAAGAAAGCATTAATAAAAAAATGGCGACTTCGAAAACGATTTTAAATCAGCCATCATCGCCAACAGTGGATGCCAGAATCCATCAGATGTTGTCCTAGAACGTACTGAATTATAGTTGGCTCCTACATATAGCGATGCATCATTTTCGACATCAAATGTAGTTCATCAGGAGGTTTTATCAAAATCGTCACTATCATTTAATGATTTACAGTTAAAACATTGTACAAGCATAAGTCTTCTAACGTTAATAGTTGCACGTTTAATATTTATTCCAATAAATAATTAATAATTCTTTATAAAGAAAGAGATACTTTTCTTTTCGATTTAATAAGGAAATATGGTCCATTTCCATTGAGTGTCCGAAAAAATAACTTTGCGCATCATTTTTCCCAAATAACGTAAAACTTCAAAGAGGCCACTTTTTTTTCTAACCAAATAGGATACTAATTTCTTCAAATCGACATCTTTATCATTCATTGCTTATTAAGCAGTGCAAACCGTTCTTGCAGTGAGTTAATGGTCTTATCTAAAATAGCGAAATAAAAATTCCATTTAAAATTCTATTTTGGGTCATTTTCCACCTCATCAACACAATCAAAATTTTTGTTTCAACGTCTAACAGTTTCCGGTACACAAAATGTAGCATCTGTTTCAAGAAGATCAGCAATTTTTATAGTTTCCTGAAGCTGCCATCTGTTCGTTTTCGCATGAAATACGCTATTATTTTATTCAATAGTTACAACCACTCCGTACACTGCTTGTTAAATACTAACAAATCTCAAAAGCTTTGGCACAAAATATTCTATTCAGTTTTATAAACAAATATGTTTCATTTAAATTTATAGCTATCAAACATAGTTAATAGACTTATAATTAACAAAATTGATAACTTAAATTAAATGAAGAGGTTCGTGATTTTCAACAAAACGCTATTTTCTACGAACATCTCGCATAAGCTCTTGGGTATCTGTAATATCTACCTCTCGAATTTTTCTGTAAATCCTCCGTCTTAACTGTCCTTCATTTTCGGCTTGCCCTCCATCATACATTTTTCTACTCAAAAGTACCCAAAAGTCTTCCATTGGGCGGGTCTGAGGTACATTAGGGGGATTGTGGGTTAGAAGTACGAATGGTATGTTATGAGCGTTGGGCCAGTTCTGAGTTTCCCTGGCGTAAGGGCATGACGTTAAGTCTGGCCAAATCATTATATCGTCTTCAGCATGATGTTCATTAATGAAATCATTCAGTTTGACTAGACAATTCTGAATACAGCGCTGACTATCCAGTGCTTCGCCTCTTACACGCCCCACATAAGGCCTCGATATCCCTCGTATAGAAATCGCGCACCAGACTAAAATTTCATCAGAAAATGATGCCTTTTCTTTATACTTAACATTCTGTGGGCAGTTTTCTATGGTATCAGTATAGAAACCATCGTTACCCTTAATTTCTGAGTTACTTAGAGTGGAATATTTTTCATCATCAATAACTATGATTTTGTCGTTGGCAAAATGTATCCGCCTTAATGCCCGATAATGTAGTGGTATGCGTGAGTACTGATTTGGTGTATATTTTGGACATTTTCTTCTTTTTCGATATTCTTGACCATTCCTAACCAATTCCCTCCAAACTGTATCCTTAGAAATTCTATACTCCCTTGCTAATTTCCTGAGCGACATTCAAACTCTATTTATTGCTCTTCTTACTAACTTGTCCGCTCTGGCTTGGGTAAAAGGTCTGGGTCGTCCACTTTTTGGGAGATTTATACATGGTATACCTTGTTCACAATCCGCTATTGTACGATAAAGAGTTCTGCGGGAAATATTTTGATTTTCGAATATGCGAACTATTTCACATTTAGGCATTTGCCTAACTAGACTGAAAATACTTTTACGGAGATCTAATTTGCAGGCCATTTTTAAAACTGAACCGTCAAAGCGAAGACAAACTTTCAGAGAATTTTTGTTTCCAAAGTCAACCTAATATTTTATAATTCTTGCGTGTTTTACATCCACTGGATTTTGTACCAAAACTTTTGAGACATACGTTAGTATTGGATGTATAAAAATTGGAAATTTTAAATTAATCTCATATTTTTCTAGGAATTTACATAAAAACGGTGATGTGGCAATTTTTGCTAAAATAAACCTAGATGTTAAAAAAGTATGTGCACAAAACTTGTTGAATGAACTAGACTTTGAAGTTTGCAAGGTTAATTTAAAATTGAAGAAAACTGAAGTTAATCTTATGTGCATCTTATGTGCATGTATCGATCTCCCTCTGGTGTGTCTGTCTAACTCCTTTGATTTTTTTTTGAAAAAGTACTTAAAGGAGGTAAACAAACTACCTTAATCATGAGTGACTTAAATATTGAAAATATTGAAAAACTATTATACTCGTTTAATTTTAAATGCTAATTAATGAAGCTCCACGCGTATTTACTAATATACTTACAGTACCACTCCCAGACCTTGCTTAGACTACGTAATAGTTAATCAAAAATGTGAAAAGTTACTACTTGAGTGCACTAATTTTGAAAGTAATATTGCTGATCACTGCGCGCAAATTGTTGTAATAAATGGTATATCTATCAAACAAAATGTGATGGAAAAGAAAATTAGTTTACGAGTGATTAACAAGGTAACATTGAATGAAATGAATAATTTAAAATGTACCCTTAGAAATGTCAAATTTGAAAATGTGATAGATCCTTTAAATATTGATTATTATGCACAGTGTTTTTTTCGTGTTTTAAGGTAACATATGCATAAACGTACGCCTAAAAAATCAAAAACAATTAGAGCAGATAAAGGGTGGGCTAAAAAGTCAATCAAAAAGGAATCACTAGATTTAAGAAATATGTATTTATTTGTTAAGGAATTTAAATCAAATGAACTGTTTGAATATTAGTAGTAACACATAATGGTTTTAATTCATGATAAAGAGATATTTTTTTATTTATGTGTATACATAAAATATTCAAGAGAATCTTTTTATGTATTATACACATACATAAAAATATCTGGTGTGGAACACCACACGACCTTCCAATCTACAAAGTGGAAATTAAAAGAAATGATAAATGATAATTTTATAAGAAGTTCATTACGAAAATAGGCAACATTGTAAACGCAAAAACAATACTCTGTGTCAAACAGACGTTTAAAACTACATGACAGGCAGAGGTTAATATGCCAGGTATGCTAGATGCTAACTTAAAAGAAATGAAATAATTTGAATTTCGATTTTTTTAGGATAACAATGCAACATCATTTTTATACGTTCATAACGAAAACAGGCAACATTGTAAAAACAAAAACAATTATCTCTACCAGAATGACGTTTAAAACTTCATCTTAGATAGAGATTGAGGAGGGCGTTGGCGCTTTGTAGTTGCATAGCTTATTCTGAGAAAAATGCACTGTATAACTGCATAAATTTCTCTGGAAAATAAATGTATTTTATTAAAGTATCCTCTATATTAATATTCAGTAAAGCCTCATCAGTGCTTTAAATGAAACAGCAATCGATATTTTAGAGAAATAAGAGCAATATTACTGCATTTTCTGAAATTGAATGAATGTATTTTACTTTTGAAATAATAGAATATGAAACACTGCAATCGACTGCAAATTACTCTTATGGCATACGAACAATTTTGGAGTTTAAGTAGCAATAGTAACATGTTAGAAATCTCACGCACGTTTTACAGAAATCAGTTGTACAAAGTATTTAAAAAGTTTCAACACTGTACCACAGATGTCAGGATTAAAAAAAAGCGAAAAATTGTCTGTTTTTATTAAAGGTTTTCCTTTACACGACGCTGCCCCACTTAATAGACATAAATACTTGTTAGTCGCCCGCTTCTATTCTATTCTCAATCATATTTATTTAATTTTTACATTTATTTCGCTTTACATTAGAGAGAATTTATTAAAATTAAATTTTCTTTAAAATATACGTCTACACTTTTTCTTATAAAATTAATCGTTATTCAGATAATGGAAAAATTTGAACGCTTAAATTCTACCTTAGGAATTTTTTTGTCGATAAAATACGCGTCATATCAAAAAATTGCATAGAACATAGAACATGTTTAAGGTCTATATATATAGGTATTTTTATATATTTGAAATATGCATAACCTTCTATACCTACATATATGTAGTTTGCAAGGTAAAAAGAACTGTTTGAGCTTGATCGCTTAAAAAAGAAAACATTTAACATAAGTGTTAAACAATGACTACATTTTGAAAATAAAATTGTGAATTCTAACAACGTGTAAAAGAAACATGGAGTGTTGTTAAATCGATTACGTTTTATTAGTCGTTGCAAATACATAGTATTACGGTGAAATAATCAAAGATGAGCAGCTGATAGCAAATTGTTTTGCTCACTTCTTTTCTGCAGTTAAAGCCATAAATCCGAAATTTAATAACAATGAACAGACTAACTGTACTTTAAGTAGACCGAACCCTTTTTCATCCTTTGTAATGTTTCCAATACTTGCTGAAAGTTGTAAGCAATTCTGAAACTCATCTGCGGGTCCCGACGAAATTGGTGCTAAATTATTCTACCTGAAATTGAGAATGTATTAGTGAGTATTTT
Organism: Vesta saturnalis; assembly: GCA_036346205.1. Classification (NCBI taxonomy): domain Eukaryota; kingdom Metazoa; phylum Arthropoda; class Insecta; order Coleoptera; family Lampyridae; genus Vesta; species Vesta saturnalis. The sequence continues at coordinate 1,991,696 of JARFJB010002364.1, read as the reverse complement.
TAATGTTTCTATTAAGAGGGGTATTTATCCATCTCACTTTAAGAATGCTGATGTAATTGCACTCACGAAAGGTAATAAAGAGAGTACTGATTTAAATAATTATAGGCCTATTTCAATTCTGCTATTTCGAAAGTCCTGAAAAAGATAGATTACATCAATGTAATGAAGTTTATTGACAAATATGATTTATTGACTGGTTGCCAGCATGGTTTTAGATCAGGTAGAAGTGTAGAAACTGCTTGCTTTGAGTTTACGCAAGGGGTGAGTAAACAAGTTCACAACGGTGATTATGTGATTCTGTGATATCAAAAAAGTATTTGACACAGTTGATCCAACTATTCTCATTAACAAATCGGAAACTTTTAGAATACGGAGTACTGCTCTAGACTGGTTTGTGTCGTACATTAATATTAGAAAAATAGCAGTGAAGTACAATAGTGTTAAATTATGCTTAGGGTAAACCCGGGAGAGATGGCCCACCCGGGTGTGATGGCGCAGCGTTTAACTTTTTTAGGTTGCATAATACAATGAGTTTCTTTATGTTAGTTGTAGTGGTGTGTATACTATTAGGCGGGTTAGCGACAAAAATCGGAATATCCGCGCAATTACGGTAAGTAGAGTACGAGAATGATTTGTACACCCTCGAAAATTTTGTGCCTTTTACTTGCATGACGAGAACGTGGCATTTAAACGGATTTAATTTAAATTATTTGTGACTTTCGGTGAAGATTATTAAGTGAGGTTATATTATTAGCGTGCAGTTCGATAGAATAACCTGCACGAGAATCGTGATAAACTGCGCCATCTCTCCCGGTCAAATGGGAGAGATGGCGCACCGTAAACGGGGTGAGATGGTGGTTGTTATTTACAATGGTTTCTTGCGTTTCAGAGATTCCGACGTTCTACAAAAGAAAATTAGGTAGTGTGAGAGGCGCGCGGACAGATGCAGACTTAAAGAATGATGTAGATGCAATAAATAAAAATGGATTTAGCATTGATGAAGCATGTAGAAGATTTAAAGTGTCAGCGACAACAGTTAAAAGGCTAATAAAAAGTCAGTGCTTTGTAAAAAAACCCTTTACGCCCGTCCTCTGTGTTAGGGACAGAAAATGAAAAGAAACTGGTGTTGCATATCAAGAAATTGCAACAATCTGGATTTGCACCGACACGAAAAGAAGTTCGGATGATGCGATATAAACTGGTAGTACAATTAGACCTAAAACATAATTTTAACAATGATTTGGAAATGGCGGGCGATGAGTGGCTACAGTTATTCCTCCATCGTAACCCTGCATTGAGTATTAGAAAGGCAGAATCTATTTCGTTGGTACGAGCTGAAGTCTGCAAAGAGAACGTGAACAAATATTTTCAGCTTTTAAGGGAAATTTTCGTAACGCACAACCTCTTAAACAAACCAGAACAAATCTACAATGTAGACGAAACCGGTCTACAATTAAACAGCCGTCCAGGTAATGTCATCACAGCTAGAGGATCAAAACTAGTAACTAATATAACATTCGCTGAAAAGGGGGAAACCATTTCAGTGATAGTCTGTTGTAACGGCGAGGGGACATTTGTACCTCCCACATGCATCATGAAAGGAAAGAATAAAAAACCCGAATACCAAGACAGGATGCTCCCTGCCTCTACTGTCATAATGTCGCAAAAATCGGCTTATGTCACTAATGACATATTTTTTGAGTGGCTGAAGACGCAATTTGTTCCGCGAAAAGTGCAAGGAACTGTCTTGTTGATATTAGATGGCCACGCATCGCACGGCACTTCAGTGGAAATGTTGGAATACGCCGAAAAGTAGGATATAGTATTATTGTGTTTGCCTAGCCACAGCACTCATTTTCTCCAACCACTCGATAGGTGTTTTTTTAAAGCCTTAAAGGGATACTATTATGATTCTTGTAACAACTATACAAAAATGAACCCGAACAGAAAAATAAATCGTCTAGTGTTTGGGAAACTTTTGTTTGAGTCATGGTCAAAGGCGGCTTCTACTAAAAATGGAATTTCTGGATTCCAAGCTATATAACGATAATATCACTCCTGCAAAGATGCTTGGCCAGATTTCGCCTGTCCCAGTTATTACTTCACGTGTTCAAAGAGTAAGAAGCAATTTCAGAAAATTAGCTGCCATCTTAAATTCTGATAGCAATATTAAATTAGTTAAGGAAAAGGGGGAAAACCAGGAAAACGACAAAATCTTCAACAAATTGTGCAGCAAATTCTAAAAAAAAACAACTTCAACGAAAAAGGCATCAATTTCCAATAAACAAAAAGCTAGAAAAATGGTCGCAAAAGAAGAGTCTTCATCGGATGACGAGAATATTGAGATGGATGACGACGAAGATGAATTAATTTCTGAAGACGAAAATACGTGTCAAGGCTGTGGTGAGGATTACAATACTACCAAAAAGTCAAGTGATTGGATTAAATGTATTAAGTGTAGTAGATGGCTCCATGAGGACTGAACAAAATATGAGAATTATTGTGACCTGTGTGGAAAAGTTCTGTCCAAAAATAAATCACTTATTTTGTGTAGTTTCATATTGTTCTTGTTATGCGCCAACTCTCCTCTATTGTACGCGCCATCTCACCCGGACTAGTACAGGTGAGATGGCGCAATCACAGTTACAAAGAATATTATATATTAGTGTTCTTTTTTATAAATTTAATGTAAAGTTGCATTCCAGATTTTATGTTTCTTTAATAAAAATTGAGTGGAATACATGGGTTTTAATTTTAATGCGCCATCTCTCCCGGGTTTACCCTATATAATATTGATTTAAAACTCCTAGGTTCCTTGACCTTTCCTTTTGCTGCTATTTATAAACGATCTCAATCTCAATATATTAGATGTGGTGTGGTAGTGATGAAGATCTTAAAACCAAAGTAAGCATAATGTTCAATGACATGATTGAATGATGTTTTAAAAATAAATTAGTACTGAATGTAGATAAAACAATAATTACTAACTTTTCTAAGAAAAAACTATCGCGGACTATTTTGAAATAAAAAATAAACAAATAGAACTTTGTAATACGACTAGGTTTCTTGGTATAGAGCTTGATAAAGACTTGGATTGGAAAGCACATAGTACGTACGTATGTGTCTAAAAATATTTCGAAATCGTACTACGATTCAACTGAAAAATTCTTTATCACTTATCTTATAATATGAGGAAGATTAACGAACATTCAAAAGCTTTCTGTGCTTCAAAAAAGGATTATTCGATTGATGTTCACTCAATATACCACTTAGAGAAACGTGTAGAAACATATTTATCAAATATAAAATTTTAACGTTGCCTTGTATACACATATATAAAGTTTCTGCTACACTAAAAATCATCTTGTTAATAAATTATCAAATAGTAAACATTCAAATATATATATATATATATATATATATATATATATATATATATATAGTATATATTTATAAATAGTAGTTGCGAGTATATATATATATATATATATATATATATATATATATATATATATATATATGCTACTGCAACTACTATTTAAGAATTCCTCCTCGTACTACCTGAAAATAAGAAAGTACTACATTTCACTGCGGTATAAACCTTTATAACAAACCGGACAGTTTTATTAAAAGCATTTTACTGCAGCTCTGATCTTTTTAAGTCATAGCAAAGAGCAACTGTTTGTAGTATGAACTCTATCTGTTGACTTGTCATACATACTAATATACAATATAGTGACCAATACAAAATGATAATGACTCTAATAATATTATCTTGTTAGTATATATTATATATTGTTAAATATGATATATTTTATCATTTAGTTACTAGTTGTTAAGTTTGTCCTATAGATATATAGTTTGTTAAGGTTTCTCGATGACGTCTAAACAGGGCGTAGTTTAAAATCACCGACAAACGAAAACTGGAGATTCTAGGTTCACAAATAAGACAACAATTCTTATGAATGCATTTCCGAAAATACTTTCTAACCGAGATACAGGGTGTTTAACCCTGCAGCGGGCGCGCCTATGTATAAAGTGCGCCACTCCTAATTCGTGTACTATTTTGTTGTACGACTAGTGTCAGGTTCGCGGAACTAAGAATGTCTTCAGTTATTTGTGGGACACCGGTGTGGTAAGGCGGAGCTGTTTGTAGTTTCAAATTCGTTTGTTTTTGTTTCCCGAATTGACTTGTCGCCTTAGCCGCACAAAGTGCTACACGCGCCTGATCAAGTAAGTGTTTCTCTGTAATATTTTCTATGATTACGGTGTAGAATTTTATTATATATATATATATATATATATATATATATATATATATATATACATACATACATACACGGTGTCTCATATGAACTGGAGAGCATGCAACTTCATTTTTTTAAATAGGACACCCTGTATTTTATTTCTATAAATTCTGAATCGGTTTTATTAAGGTCTATTATCATCTAGAATTAATAGTTTTTGAGATATTTAATGTTTTTTTAAAAAAATCGCGATTTTCACGTGTCATTGACAAAGGGCATACTTTTTTTATTTGATATCCTTAAAGGAAAATAGTTTGCAGGTTACTAGTGCATAGACACACTTACTTTGCGTTCCAATAAAAATTTGAAAATATTATACAGGGTGTTGCCAAAACTATTCACAAAATCATAATCTTCAAAACACACAATCTCAATTTTTTAAATGGAATGACATGTTTTTTTTACGCAAAAATGTTGATTAAGTAATAAGTTTTTTTATAAAACATGTCCTATACCTATCTTTCATAGTTATTGAGTTCTTTAGTTTTTAAAATCTATTTTTACTTTCTCGTATACGTAGTATGGAGAGTATCAGGATCATTACAGCGAATCCGAAGAGGAATATGTTCCTCATACAAATGAATCCGAAAGTGACGATGACGATATGAATGATGCTGAACACTCTGGACAGTCATGCATTATGGGAAAGGACAAGCAAACTATTTGGAACAAAAAAGAATTTCGCTTTACAACAAAAGAAGAGAATCTTTTAAAAAAATTTCCTGGTTCAAAGCCGGTCGCATGTAACATTACCAATGAGAGCGACGCATCCCTTTAGATTATTGATACATCTATGATTGATGATATTATAAATCACACAAATTCCTATATAGATTCCAAACAAATTTCCGTAAAATACGCAAGAGAAAAGGACGCGAAGGAAATTTCAAGAAAATAAATAATGGCATTGATGGTTTTTGATAAATGTCAACGTTTTATCCATATACGGGGTGTGAAAAGAAAGTTGTGTTTTTTCTTCTAATTTTGAAACACCCTGTTGAATTTATCAGAAACAATCGCTACATTCCATTTACATTACGTTATAACGGTATCCCTTCTCTACATTTTCGTTTAAGAATCATTTCGATATCTCTGTTATCAAAGAAGATACACAATTTTTAAGTTTGACGTAATTTTATTGAAATGTAGTACTTACTAATGAAGCAAGCATGCTATGAAATATTAAAAAGTTTGATAGAAGTGTTTAAAACTACCAGTTTTATTGACGCATTCAACAAATTGCAGCTTTGCGTAATTAAGTGTTTATTTGACATGGACCGTATTTCAAGCCATCTAAACCGCGATGAGTGTGTACAGGCAGTTACTTTAACCAATAAGGGAATAAGTTATCGTGAAATAAGCTTGAGGTTAGGAGTTTCTCATACAACAATATCACGTGCTATTCAACGATTTCAAGAGACAAATAATCATACAAGACGGCCTGGACAAGGAAGAAGGAGAGTCACAACACCACGCCAAGATCGTTTAATTAGATTTCGTGCTTTAGGGGAACGTTTTGTCACAATGAGATACTTACAGATACAAGTAGCAGATGTTCATAATATTCGAATTAGTACTAACACTATACAAAGGCGTCTCGCCGAAGATGATTTGCATGCAAGGATTCCAGCCAGAGCACCAAATTTAAACGTAAATAATCGTAGAAGAAGATTGCAATTTGCCAGAGAACATCTTGACTGGAATGCTGATGACTGGGAACAAGTACTGTTCACAGATGAATCAAGGTTTCGTTTATATAGCCCAGATAGACGTTTAAGAGCAATTCGACGGCCCAATGAACGGTATGCATAGTGCAACATACGACCGACGACTTTATTTAATGGAGAATCTGTAATTGTTTGTGGTGGAATTTCGCTTACAGCACGAACAAACCTTGTTTCTTTACGAAGAGGTTCATTAACAAGTGAAAGGTATATTACAGACATTTTGTCGAACCACGTCGTTCCCTTTGCTCCTTACATAGGAAACAATTATTTATTAATGCATGATAATGCAAGACCTCATGTTGCCCGTACGGTCCGTGACTATTTGGATGAAGTTGGTATACGAACCATGGACTGGCCACCTTGTAGCCCTGATCTTAATCCCATAGAGAATTTGTGGAGCCGATATCCACCACCTGTCGTTTTGGACGACGTTGAGAGGATGGTAAAAGAGGTTTGGGATGCAATTGATCAAGACGAAATTCGACGCTTCATTTTAAGTATGCCTTCACTGTGAGGAAGTGATTAGTAAGAGAGGTGGAAGTACACGTTATTAGGTGATTTTGAGAGAATTGTCTAAAGATTATGAAGTGTTTTTACCTACTTGTTTAAAATGTTAATAAAAATTCGCTCCCTTTAAACTTGTGTATCTTCTTTGATAACAGAGATATCGAGATGATTCTTAAACGAAAATGCAGAGAAGGGATACCGTTATAACGTAATGTAAATGGAATGTAGCGATTGTTTCTGATAAATTCAACAAGGTGTTTCAAAATTAGAAGAAGAAACACAACTTTCTTTTCACACTCCGTATATGGGTAAAACGTTGACATTTATCAGAAACCATAACTACATTTCTTTCTTAAAAATCAACTTACACCGTGAAGAAAGAATCATCATAATCCATCCATTGATTCAGAAAATAAAATAACTTTAAACTTGAGGCATAATTTAGGTGGTGCGATAATTTTGGAGAGGAGTGTAGTTAGGGGAGTCATGAGCTACAAGAGATTTTTATTTCCACTACGCTGCATACGTTTTGATAAGAAGGTTACCAGGTTAGATAGACATAGAGAAGATAAATTAGCAGCCATACGATCAACATTGGACTCATTTGTTCAGAATTGCAAAACCACTTACAGTTTAGAAGAATTCATGACAATCGACGAAAAACTACAATCTTTCAGGGGACGCTGCAGTTTTGCTCAATATATTCCAAATAAGCCCGCCAAACACGGCATCAAAATGTTCTTACTAACTGTTCTTACTATGCGATGCTAAAACGTTTTTTACCAGTAATTTGGAAGTATATTGCGGAAAACAACCAGAGGGGCCTTATATGCAATCTAATTCTCCCACAGATATCGTAAGTAGGCTAACTAAAAATCTGCAAGGTTTTTGCAGAAATTTAACTACCAATAACTGGTATACCAGTTATCCATTAGCAATGTCTTTACTGGAAAAGAAAATTACGTTTATTGGAACAATGAGGCAAAAGTAAAAAAGAAATTCCCACAGAATTTTTGGCACACAAAATAAACTCTGTTTTATTTGGCTATCAGAAAGATGCCACATTCGTTTCCTATGTCCCAAAGAAAAACAAAACGGTGTTTTTGCTATCAACAATGCAAGACGCAGGAGTTATTGATGAAGAAACTAATAAACCGGAAATAGTTTTAGACTATAATGCCACAAAACGCGCAGTTGACACTGTTGACCAAATGTGTGAAACTTACCCAGTTGCACGAATATCTAGAAGGTGGGCATTAGTAGTGTTTTATTCGCTGTTAGATATAGCTGGTATCAATGTCCAAATATTGTATTCATCCAACCAAAACAATGGAAAAGATTTTAGAAGAATTTTTTTAAACAATCTAGCACTGATTCCTCACCTTTTAGAACGGATGAAAATTGTTACACTTCCAACTGACATTTCAGTTTTTCTTTCAAAGTATCAACAAGTGTAAACACCAGTCTTGCATGAACCTCCGAGAAAAAAACGTGGAAGATGTGTGGAGTGTGGACGAGCAAAAAATACCAACACTACCATTACTTGTGACCTGTGTCACAAGTATGTATGCAAGAAACATGTAAAAACGACAAACATTTGTTCTAATCGTCAAGGCGAAACCCTAAGTGGCTCAGAGTAATTTACTTATTAATTGGTCTTAAATTAAAGTTTTACATAGTTAAGTTTTTTATTATTATATCTTTTATGGTCTTACACACATGTACCGTTCTTTATTATTTCTTTAAAACTGATAGAAAATGTTTGCTATTTTATAATATTTAACACATTTTGTGTTCAAAATGAAAATATATTTATTAATAAATCTAACAAAAAAGTAATATAAAATATATCTATAACAAAACAAAATCATATAAGCTATGGCGCACTTTATGCAATACACGCTTGCTGGTTTCATACAAAGTAACGCGCCCGCTCCAAGGTCAAGAAAAAGATTTGTCGAAGACTTTCTAAGATTTCTTAAAAACCAGAAGGAAAGTTAAATTGAAATTTGGTATACCTTAATGTCACACTAATTGTAATTATTTCAGTTAGTTGCATCTATTCAGTGGTGTAGAATGTTTTAAACTCACCACTTAAAACAAAAAAAAACGTATGCCTCGCTGCTTTTTTTGGTAAAAAGATTACTATTTCAGACTTATCGTTTTATTCTAAAACTAAACTCATAGCCAGTATGTGGTAGGGCACCATCGTGCATGAAAAACATGTTTATCCTAACGTCTAGAGGTAGGTCGTCAAACAACCCCGGTAAATCTTGTCTTAAAAAGTTGAGATATATTTTATCAGTAAGTCTTGCAGGAAAACGGATAGGCCCGATTAGGTAAACGTCTACTATCCCTAGCCAATTATTTTCGCTGAACATATGTTGATGGGATCTAATTACACTTGGATGTTGATTTTTATCCAACCACTTGTGAGAATTATGCTGGTTTATCACTCCATTTCGAGGGAAAAAGTACTCGTCCGTGATCAAAAAGGTTGTAACAAATCGTGCAAATTTTATTCACGTAAAATTTAAACGCCTTGGTGTGCAACATACCACATTCTAAATCTAACACTCGCGTACTTATTGAGGGCTGTTCATAAACTCTATCTAAAATGTTTTCATCATTTTCAACTGGTATATGAGTAGTCCGCCCTGAATTTTTGCAATGAACAGTTCTAAAGGTGCTATGGTATGGGAGTCTTCCGTTTGGAAACCTTTGTCCATACAACCGAGCAGCTGCAATTAGTAGCACCATAACACAAATGCACATCGACCAGCTCTCGAATACAATAATTCCTTTTTTTTACAATAATTAGACAAAAACAATAAGCACAAGAGAATTAAATTCAGCAACTATTTGACACTTAAAAGGTAAATGTCAAATGATACGTTTAATGCAATTTTTGTTTTTGTTGATGCAATTATCTTAAAAATGGAGCGCTAATTCTAAAAAATATCAAGTATGATTTTAGTTTCAAAAGGAAAGGGTGAGTCTAAAACCATAATCATTTTGCAAAAAAGCAGTGTGATGCAATTAGTGTGTTTTTTTATTTAATAAGTAATTGCGTTATTTTTTACTAAAATAACACAACAATTAATTTCTTCTTGAATTACGTGTCTTTTATATCAACGCAAATATCTCAAAAACTAAGCGCTAATTCGAAAAAATACCAGGTATGATTTTAATTTCAAAATAAAATGGCGAGTCTGAAATAGTAATCTTTTTGCCAAAAAAGCAGTGAGGCATACGTTTTTCTTTTATTTTAAGTGGTGACACTGGATGGAGCTAACTAACTGAAATTCGCAATTAGTGAGACATTAAGGTATACCAAATTTCAATTTAACTTTCCTTCTAGTTTTTAAGAAATCTAACTGTGTTCGAAAAATTTGTTTCTCGGTTAGGAAGCATTTTCGGAAACACATTCATAAGAATTTTAGTCTTATTTTGGAACCTAGAATCTCCAGTTTTCGTTTGTCGGTGATTTGAAAATACACCCTGTATATGAAACTATTACATTTTAATATTGTTAAACGGTGTAATTGACGTATCCTACATTCAATTATACATGATGTATTGGACTGATAAATATTCTTGTTAATATTATTACAATTATTATTATTATTCTTATTATTAGGTATTTTTTGAAACAGCTTATTTACTATATTAATCTGCAACATATTACTATAGAACCCGGTCACTAGTCTTTACGTTGTCATGTCAGATCTTGATTAATGCTTCACATATTGTTTTTAAATCGTACCTCAGGGGGCGTATCGAATCTATCCTATTCTGCTATTGTGTGGCGAATAATGGTTTTAATGTGAAGTTATGCATAGGATCGTTCAAAATATCCCAACGTTGAGTTAATGCAAATAAGTACGTAAAGTTCAAGTTACAAAAAAAATCAACAGTTTCGAAATTTATATTAACTGCATCATTTACGACTATACTTAAAACTGCGAGATGCGTATGGAAATCTAACTCTAGGGTTAGAATCAAATTTTTTTTTGTAACGCATTGTGCTTCCCTTTCATGTCCATGTCATGAACCATTCTCATATCTCTGACCATGAGTTAAAGATTCGTCAAAACCCTAGTATACAATCTTTGTTTGAAAATTCAAACCAACAAAACGTACTATAGCTGTTAATTTTCCTGGTGACCTTTATCTGGTGTGCAATCTAAAATTACTGATTAATATTTAGCACCTGCTAGTAAATTTAATACATGCTTTTTAATTTGTTAGCAAAGCTATAATCTTATTTTGAATTTTGTCACCTAAATATGTAGGCATATATTTGTTCGTTTCTTTAGATGTTTGCATGCTACGAATGTGTTCATAATAACGTTGCCTCAAAATTTGATATAGTTTTTATTTCTTTTAAAAAAAATCCGTTGTCTTGTTCAGATAACTGATTTTGATCCTCCAGGAAAAGGTAAATTTTGCCTAGCTACAAATTGTATAACATACAACAATTCGCAGTATTACATCATGCCAGTGCTTTTTTTCCCGATCAAAAAGTATTTGTCCTTGATTATCAATCGTGGTTTTGATTTTTAAAGCAAGTGCCAGATTTGCAAATTTTTAAAACTAATATTGTGCATTTTGCTTTTTCATGGCGCGATAACAGGAATGATAAGTGTTGCCACTATGGTGGGGCGATCCTGATGGTCTGTCGCCGGGATGAACTATATAATTTGTTAATTCATGATATCGAAGATGACGGCAATGTGTTACTGGTTACTATACTATATAGAAAGAATATAAGTCGAGTTTCACAATTGTGCCTGAATCGGTCACGAAAAGTAGCCGAATTTTTAAAACTTTCAAATGTGGTATGTTACTTTTTTGGCAAGTTCCGGCGCTGACATTACTGCACTCAAACGGCACGGTGGTTGGTCGTCAACATCCGTAACCGAAGGTTAAGATCAAGGAAAGTATTGAAAATAAAAATAGCATCAGCTATTGCACCTTCATCAGAACCGTCATCATCAGAAATATAATGCGAATAAGACACTGCAGCTGCAGTACTGGTGCGGAACCATCGTCATTACGCATAGAAGGCTAACCAAGCTGCAGCATCTAGAACAGCTAGTGCAACAGTTTATGGACAAACCAATTGTATAATCAATGTAAATATACGTAAATGCAATCATTAAATTACCTACACTCCACGTACTGACGTAAATAAGATTATGAGTAAATGTAAAATAGCGAATAAAAAAATCGTATGTATTTACGCCATAAATATTTTTAAATTGCACTATTTATTTAATTTTTATGTGACATTCTGCTGACTGTATAAGGTATACCAAGTATTTTTGTTTGACTAAAAAAAAAACGTTCTGTATTTGTATAATGGATTAAGGGAAGAATCAAAAACTACTTCACACCGTGCCGTGCGGGCATAAAGTGCACATTATGGCCCGTGTCGAGATAAACAAAAAAAAAAAAAACAGTTTTTAATAACTTATTAATAATAACCTTTGTGAATAACATTACAAAATATGAAATTAAAGTATTATGTAAATATCCGCGTTTTTTATCGTCAGGAATTTCAAAACTTTACTGCATTTTGACTTTTAAAGTTTAATAGTATTTCCGTAGTAACCCTTGTATCTGCTATGATAAAGTGAAAATGTTGTTGAAACCAAACTGAACTTTCGGACTTTTTTAAATATTTATATTGTGGATGCAAGAACGAACTAATATGGCACACAAAGTGGTATGCGCTGTGAGTATTAATAGATGTGTATGCCCTCAGGTGACTTACAAACCCTCGGGCCAGAGGTCTTCAGGTTTGAAAGATCATCGCCCTCAGGGCCTAAACAGCTACTTAACACCCTTGGTATATAAAGAACTATTTTAGACTCCTGATCAATGACAGTATATTGTATTTGATAGTTCAACAAACAAATTTATATGCAGCTTAATGCCAAGCCAAACGTGTTAAGTCAGGATCTTTCATAAACTTTCGGAAGGAAACAATCGCAGGTAAACTTGAACACTTTTTAGGTATCATGCAATGGATGGGTTAATGTCAACTGTCATACTGGCCTAAATTAATTTAGAATAAAATAAAAGCTATTATGCCACGAAAATTGGTTCCATTTGCTATTAAACATGATACATTTTTCTAACAATGACAGTGAAAATTTGGACAATCATAGATTTCATAAAATAACAATGGCTTTGGATCAATCTGAATCTCAAGGTGTGCTGTGGTAAAGAAAGCGACCAAATAGCTCTGCACCATCTAACAGGCACATTATGAAGCAATAGAAAGCATAACCCAAAAAGTGTTGTACAGAAAAAGCTAAAGAAGAGTGACTCAGATGAGAAATGTAGAAAGTCAAAAGCTAAAGAATATGGTCAAGTACAATAGTTTTAAATCGTACATAGATATATTGCAAAGCAATTTTTAGTTTAAAAGTTTATGAAATTTAAATTTTTGTCTACAGGGTGTCCCAAAATTAATTTTACAGCCGCGGGGGTTATACTATATAACCAAAAATAAGTCGAGAATCACTTATGTCAAAATTTCGATAAGTTCCTCCTTGCGAAATTATGGCCATATTAAAAATTGCATGTTTTCAAATATCCAAGTATAAATAGTTTATTAATTTAAACCAAGTGACATATACACATAATAAAATTAAAATACTTAAATTTACAAAGGCAAATGTTCGAAATGTTCGCCATTATGTTCTATGCCTGCATGCAATCGGCGAAGAAAATGGTTTTCAACACGACCTATTGTTTCCTTTGTAATTTGAGTTAAAGCTCCATAAATACGAACAATAACATCATCTTCATTATTCGGACTTTGTATACCGCATTTTTCAAGTAACCTCCAAGGCAAAAGTCTATTGGGTTGAGATCCTGGGACGTAGGTGGCCAAGAAGTAGGTCCTCTGCGACGGATGATTTTATCGGGAATTCGCCGATTTAATATCTCTCGAACATTTTTAGAATAATGAGCAGGAGCTCCATCATGTGGATACACAATAGTTTGACATTGTAATAAAGGTATCTTCCAAAAAGGTAGATAATGTGTTTTTTTAAAATTTGCATAATTCTCTGCGTTTAATATTCTAGGCAGAAAATGTGGTCCTATTATGTCATTATCCAACCACACATTTACACACTAGCGAAATTGCTTATGTGATTCTCTAATTTGATGTAGATTTTCGTAATTCCAGTTATGCTATACAGGTTAAACACTCCTTGTTGATTAAAATGGGCCTCATCACTCCACAATACTTGCTTGAAAAGGTCTTCATTTGTATCTAAGGGTGCAATTATTGAGCCGGCTGTAAGTGATTTCTTTGCATGAATCTGTGAATAGTAAGTAAACTTTAACAGTACTTATTGCTTTATGTGTCGCCTAGTAGGAAAACGTTGGCGGTACAGATGCTCTGCGGAACGAGCATTATTATTACAAACTCCAAGTAGTTTAATCATATCTAAATATTCTTGATTGCTATACCTTCTGGGCATTATAATAAGTATGAAAATTTAATTGTTTACCTTTGTACACCAGTTTAAAATTGAAATATTTTACAATCAAACATTGACATACAAAATGTCATATTCTGTCTTTGGTAAGGGTGACTTAATTATTAATAAACTATCTTTGCCTGGATACCCATTTCAAAACTTTATTTGCAAAAATACCTTCTTTGCGATTTTTAAGATGGCCATAATTTCGTAAGGAGGAAATTTTGAAATTAGCGATTTTCGGTCATACAATTTAATCCCGGCGACTGGGGAGTTAATTTTGAGACACACTGTATAGTAAACTGGAAATTCATTTTGATTTAATATCCAACAAATGAAATTAAATAAAGCTTAGCGACCTGGATTTTTACATTTGGCTATACAAAACTTATATTGATGGAAAGCTTGTCAAAAAAGCTTTTGACCAGTACAATAATAAATAGGGGGTGCCATTTGAAAAAAAAAGAGTTTTTGAACAGACCCCTGCATTTCGAAATTTTGGAAAAAAAATATCACACATCAAAATTGATGACAGATAGGTAAAAACGTCGTATATAGAAGTGATTAGTAATTTAGCGTAGACTCCAAAAATAAAATCAAACTGGGTAGATACCATTTAAAAAAACATAACTTTAGTGTTTTTTTAATATTGGGACACCCTGTGCAGCAGAAACGCAGCTATAATCTAAAAAAAAGAAAAAGTCAATATCTCTAATAATAAACAAGTTATAGAGCTTTTTCGGAACATTGGGACATCCTGTATGCACAGTGTGGAAAAAAGTCTGGAACATCTAAAATATGTCGCAACATACGTTTTTCTCGAAAAAACGCTCGAAGGGATCAAAAGGTATTTTAAACGTATATTGAAGAAGGCGCTTTTTTTTTAAATTGCAACCCCTATTTTTTGAATAATGCAGCTCAAAAATTTTGCAAAAACAAGGTTTCAAAAAATGGAAATAAGCTTTTAATTGTGAAAAGAAAACAGCAAACAACATAACACCTCTTCTTTGGCAAGTCACCATTTAGACACTGATCACTACATAGATACAAATAAAATGAAACTGTAGACGATTCGACTAGAACTCTACAAGAAAGAAAAATACGAAAAGCCATCGAAATTGAGACCAGATGCATTAAATAAACGAAATGATGCTTTAAGAATACCACCTATATGGAATATGATCATTAAAAGTCCATACAAGCCAACTATAATATGTACTAGTTCCTCTACCAGTAACATAGTTAATGTTTCAAAACCTCCAGCTTCACATCGAATCACATCTATATACATATATATATATATATATATATATATATATATATATATATAGTGTATATATAGTGGCCACATTTTAAAATTATTTTTGTACATACTGGGTGTTCCAGAAAAGCGTGGCTTATCAAACCTATGTTTTTTTTAATAGAACACCCTGTATTTTCGTTCAATTTTGGATAGTACTGTAAAAATAAGGTGCACTTTAATAAATGATCACTATAGGTAAATATTACAGTTTTCGAGATATTTTGAATTTTATGAAAATAATAGGTTTTCGAAAAAAAATCATACTGACCGAAACAATTAAATTAGAATGACAAAATTCTAGTTGTAAATTTTAAGTGGTTACCCTTTGAATCGCTATATCAAATGATTCTTAATTCCTTACAGGGTGTTCAAAATTTTCAGTTGTAAAATAATTGCATTAAAATCACATTATCTTGGTAACTTTAAATGTAACGCCCTGTATTTTATTAATCTACATTATTCAAAAAAACGTTCTCTATTATTTGGTATATGGGTTTCCTATACCTAAATATTACAGTTTTTTGTTATTCAACATTTTCTTAAATTTAATGTGAAATCCCGTATAATACAACAAAAATTTTAAATTTAATCTAGTAGGTTGCTTTCTGTCATTTCTTAAATTTAATGTTAATCCCTTATAACAAAAAGTTTAAACTAATCTAGTAGATTGCTGTCTTTTTAGACATAATATAATTAAAAGTTGTTTTTAACGTCTCTAACTTATTGCGCACAATAATTTTATTTATTGTTAAATTGTTAAAATTATAGTTCAAAATGAAATACGGATTACAAGAAAGAATTGATACGATACTGTGCATTGAGGAATGTTTAGAAAATTGTTTTCTGGCTTCTAGATTGTATGCTCAAAACCGAGAACACCCAAGAAAAGAAATTTTTGAAAGGTTGTTGTATAGATTTCGTGCTACTGGGTCAGCTGCATATCAGAAGGTGAACAAAACAAAACAGGTTACTGGGAATAATGAAAATGAGTTTGATGTTACTGATGACCCTCATACAAGTACTAGAAAAATATCGAATGAAACAGGTGTCAGTCGAACAAGTGTCCGTAGGATACTTAAAGAATGGACATTAACCATATAATATTCAGTTACATCAACATTTGTCTAAAAGGGACTATAATCTGCGTTTAAACTTTTATTTATGGGCTTTGGGTAAGGCTGGCACAGATCCTGATTTTTTTAAATTCGTGGAATTTACAGATGAATGCACTATGCAGAGTGATGGTATAGTAAATAGGCGTAATTACCACTATTACGATAACGCCAACACCGATGGGCTGTAAACGTTTGGGTAGGAATATTAGGCGATTATGTGATTGGGCCATATTTCTTTGATGGCCACCTACATGGAAGAAAATTTTTGAATTTCTTAAAACGTGATTTTTGGATACTCCATGAGCACATTCCATTAAATATACGAAAAAAATGTGGCTCCAGTTGGATGGAGCACCCACTCATTTTGCCCGACCTGTCAGAGAGTATCTGAACAGAAAATTTAGAAATAGGTGAATAGGCGGGGGTGGTCCTTGTAATTGGCCACCTAGGTCTCCAGATGTTACTCCAATGGATCTCAGTATATGGGGGATTGTTCAACTTATAGTAAATTAAACTCCCCACTACTCCCGAAAAATGAAAATAAGAATTTCTAATGCATTCAACACTGTAACGCCGGAAATGTTAAATAAAATAAGATCTTTTGAAAATAGAATTAATTGTTGTATTTAGGCAGATGGCAGGCATTTTGAGCATATGTTAGGGTAAAATTAATTTTTTCCTAGCGTCTTGTTCGTTTTTGTTATTATAATTATTACTTCTCTTATTAAAAAAAATATTTTGCCGTTCTTATGTTTTTAGTTAATAACTTTTAATTTGCTTGAGTGTTAAGAATAAAAATGATAATAATTATTCGAATATTTCTTTTATCTCATAAATAAATATATTAAATTTAAGAAAATGTTGAATAACAAAAAAACTGTAATATTTAGGTATAGGAAACCCATATACCAAATGATAGAGAACGTTTTTTTGAATAATGTAGATTAATAAAATACAGGGTGTTACATTTAAAATTACCAAGATAATGTGATTTGAATGTAATTATTTTACAACTGAAAATTTTGAACACCCTGTAAGGAATTTAGAATCATTTGCTACAGCGACTCAAAGGGTAACAACTTTAATATGTACAACTAGAACGTTGTCATTCTAATTTAATTGATTTGGTCAGTATGATTTTTTTTCGAAAACCTATTATTTTTGATAAAATTTAAAATATCTCGAAAACTGTAATATTTACCTATAGGGATCGTTTATTAAAGTGCATTTTATCTTTACAGTACTACACAAAATTGAACGAAAATACAGGGTGTTCCAGTAAAAAACATAAGTTTGATAAGCCACGCTTTTCTGGAACACCCAGTATGTACGAAAATAATTTTAAGATGTGGCCACTATTGATATACATAACCCCCCTGAAAAATAAATTTGAAAAAACGTATTGCCTAGATACAAAAGACCGTCCCGTTGGTGGTGGCCCACCCTGTATACAGTGCAAAATGTTTGCAACGTGTTTATAGATTTAAAGACGAAACCCGACCGGAAGCCGAGAAGTCTCAAGATGTTTTATTTGTGATAAATTTGAGCTACTTAGTCGTTAAATTCGAGAAACTAGATTTCTTAAATTTTTAGCTCCATGGAGCAAATTCACACATATTGGATGCGAGTGATAAAGTTAATGCTTTTTTGTAAAAAAACTGGAATTGTGGAGCAGAAATTTAAAGCAAAAAAATGTGAATGTGTGTTAAAACTTACAAGGCTGAAGAACAACATGTGAAAGTTGTTTTTGTAACCATTTAGGCAGAGTTAAAAAAATATTTTCTAGCTGACGACAACTTGATAGCAAGTTACGAGGGGGTTGGATCCGTTTCAAAATACTCTCTAAGGGCTCTAATAAACTTCACTGCAAGTCCCGAAATAAAAAAAAAACAATTTAGTAATAAATTACTTTCTGAATTTTGGGCAGGAGTTTAATGATACGTTTACTGCACTGAAAGCATTTCGTATACTATTACCATTTTCAACATACGACCATTCTGAAGCTCGATTTTCTGCGGCGGATGCTTTGATGGCAAATATAGATCTCGTAATACTAAATCTTCCTTCGAAAACTTTTGCTCTGCATATCAGGCCAAAGGGAGTCACTAATAATAATTAAACGTGCTTTGGATTTAATACTGTAATTTTAAATACATTTTGCCGTACTTGTACAATCACATTAATAATAATTAATAATGTGTACTTTAATTTTTATTATCTTTAATAGTTAGTATATTACAAAACGCGCAATGAAGCCTTTCTGCCAGGTTTGTATACTGTTTTGTTCGCAATTATCCAATGTTAAAAATAACAATTTACATGATGTAACAAATATATAGCAAAGTAAGCTGGGAGTGAAAATAAATACATACAATTATAACTGTAAATTGCAAAAAAGTCGGTTTTGAAAAAACTCAAAAAGCTAATAATGTCGTGGCTTGTTACTCCCAACTCCATACGAGTTAGGAAAGATTCTTAATGCTTTTTTTTAGTTAGTTTTTAATGTTGTACGTCCGTTGATTAATAAAGAATATCAAACAACAACACATAATTTAATTAATTGTAATGATTATGAAGTTCATGATAGTTATGCAACCCTCACCACAGGTATGTAATAATTTTCGGAGTATGTAATAATTATTCCCGGCTACTTTCATTATTTTCGGCTAGTTTCAGTAATAATCTAGTTCCCAGCTGTTGTCATGCCATGCAATTGAGAGAATACAATATGATTGCGAATAAATTGTATTCTCTCTTATTTCATTATTAAATTCATCGATGTTTTAATAATATTTTCTTTTCATATGCTTCCGGCTCTCGGTTAGTACCAGGTTCCCTAAGGTGACGTTTAGGGAAAATACATTCGTTTATAACCGCGTCTACCTCAATGCAGCATCGAAAACAAAGTGTATGTGCTCATGACCAACATTTTGTGCGCTGAACTGAAGAAAGGGATGTTAGCTTATTTGATGAGGAGAATCTTGAGCAGCGTCATCAATAAATAATCAATTTCTCGCAATAAATGAAACGTTTTACAATAAAGTTTCGCATAAGTTATTGCAATGTTTACATCGACATCATAATCTTACGAATACACGAATCTTTCCTTACGCGATAATTAGGCACCTATTATGTGCAGTTTTGCTCGATTAAAGTTAAATTTTGCACTCTTACAGAAAACAAAAATTTACATCGACAGGGCGAAATTCACAGTCGTGAACTGCGTAAAACAGCGCATAATTTGTGTCTAATTACTGCATCGTAGTGTATCAGCAACCTTATAAATTTAAAACGTAGGAAGGTAGCTTTATAATTATTGTATAATAGAATTTTTCGTAAATAATTTATAACGATAAGCATATTTAAAGGAGTCGGGGTTCTCTTAGGGTTAAGATTAGTAAGAAAAATGTAGAATACAGTTCAGTAAATATTAGAAAAAATATAATTAAATATAAATATATCTATAACGGAGGAAATAGAGTTTTAATAATAATACAATAACAAATGAGAAAATACACATTTCACAAATAAACAAGTAAAAAAGACACATTTAAATAAATTCATTAGAGCATAACACAAAAGTGATGTACGTAGAAGTTCACGGCTCGTTAGGGTTAGCCCTGTCGACGCAATTTTTACAATAACTAGTTTCCTACAGTATCGATGTAATTTTTACAATAACTTGTAGGGGCGCAAAACTTAACTTTTGTGCCCAACTATGCGCAAGAAGGACGCTAATTTACATGTAAGCATATCAAGTTAGTCTTGTCGATGTTACTTTTGCAATAACTTATTCCTATGCAGCGCCTAATTACTTAATAAGAAAGAAATAATTTACCAAAAGTTCGCAGGTTCTTGAAGTTAGTCGTGTTTATAGGAATTTTTGTACTTTTTCTTTCTGGGGCGCAAAATTTTATTTCAACGGCGCAAAAATAGCACATAATTAGCGCCTAAATAATCTCGTGTATAAACCACACTAAAAAAATACGGCTATCTTCACACTTCGAAATTGTTTTCTTTTGGGTTTTAATGAAATTTTTCCATAAAAATAAAGTCGTGTAAACAAACAACCATTTAGGTGTTCGTGACAGAGATAAACCAGTGAACAAATTAATGGATTACTATATTCAAGCATAAGTGTATATCAAAAATCTACACAAGCAATTCAATAAGCTCGGATAAACTTTAGAGAATGCTGTCGCTATAATAGTGTTTTTCAAGAATTGATGATGATAATGATTACACGATATTCAAATTGACGACAAGATAGTAAGTAGAATTTAGTTGCCAATAGGGTCATTCCATTAGAATTCACCCAGACCATGTTGCTTTGTTGTTGGTTAAAAAAAATTTAGGCTTTTACTTATTTTTCGGTGGCCATTTTAATTTTGCTCCGGATACGACTTTTAGATGAAAACAAGTTTTGCGTAAATGTTTATAACTCTGTTAATTTTGAAGATATCAAGACAAAATAAAAACCAACATTTCCAGAATAAAATGCTATAACTTTTGTGCAATTACATAGTATTACCTAAAAAGAAGGAAAGTGAAGAAAAAAATTTATAACTGCAAAGCTAAAATTAACAGTACTGCAAAATCACTAAAAGGAAGAAATACTCACCTTTAATTTTTTTCTTGTATAGATTTATTATTTGTAAACATGCCGCAAAAATGACAAGCTTGAGAACTTTGTGATTTTTTTTATATACATTTTTAAAAATACTGAAAACGTGAATTTTGTCAATATTTGAAGTAGAATATATAAAAAAGGACTGAGTGAAAAATTATGAAATTAATTCTGGTACCACTTTTTCATGATATAAACATGTGGTGAATGAAACTCAACTTGTTACATTCTTTACCTACGCTGCACGATTTTGTTAATTGAACGACCTGTTAAAAAGCATTGGCTTAATATTGTTTCTCTAATATTTCCTTAAATACACTATTTTTCTAAAGTAATTAATTCTGTAATTTAATTCTTCAATAGTATTTCGTTCAATATACTATTTTTCTAAAGTAAATGAATTTCTGTAGTAAAGGACCACGCACCCAAGAAATGGAAAAATGGCGACCGGTTAAATTTTCTGCAACTTTGGTATGTTGTTGTACTAGATTTAGTAACCAAAAGTGTCAATGGGCCCAACTCAATCCTATGGCTAGTTTTCGAGATACAGGGTGTTAAAGTTGAAAAATGCCCAGTTTTTAGGAATTTGTATTTTTCAAACTTAAGAACTAGATTACATTTCTGTTGCATAAATACGTTTACTGCATATTTAAGTAATACATTAGCAAATACATACAATTCACAATATTTATAACTACAGAGTAATTCACAAATATATGAAGGTAGTTTTTTTTGCAGAAACTCATTATTTTCAGTATAACTTCAGCGAACCATTTGGTATTTTGACGATAAAATGTTCCACAACAAATATTTATTATATAGGGTGTCTTACAGAATGAGCCACAGTACAGAATTAATTTTTTTTTGACTTAATTCGAAACGCTGTACTTTCGAATTGATTTTTGAGAAAGTTGATTTTATTAATATATTTGTATATATAAGCTTCAATATATGCAGGGTGATTTATTTATTAAAAGTTATTGTATTTTAAGAAAAGCACAAAAACCATGGATTTAAAAATTTCCTCGGTTAAATGTAACCATTTTTCCAGTATATATTATTTGTAGTAGCCTCTTAAGAGTTATGAATTTTAAATCTGATACTATGACCAGTTTTCGAGATACAAGGCGTTAAAAGTTGAATGTATTAGTTTTCTTATTTAAACTGAAAGGCTAAATTGATTTTATGTTACTCAATATAAGTGTAATGTAAGCCTAGTTCGATGTACATTAAAAGTTCCGCAAAAAATATTTACTGTTACAGGGTGAGTCACGAATTATTTACAATAGATTTTTGCAAGCACTTAATATCTCTACAATTTTGCCATATACAGGGTTTTCAAAGTTAAGTCGGCACTATTGCTATCTTCGTTATTATTGGTGTTACGAAGTCGGTGAAATGGGCAAAGAAGTAGCATTTTTTCCGCTCGTTACGATGGTGAAATCAAAATGAAAATTGAACATCGTGTTCGCGAGTTATGTCAAAAATTTCCATTTTTTTAAATGGCACACCCAATATGCAATATCCTTAATCGATAGAAAATTAAATTCTGAACAAAAAAGTTCCTATGATATTTTAGCCTAATGTTAAAAATGACAAAGTTATTGATCATTTATTGAATTCGTCAAGGTGGCTGGTATTACGTGAACAATATTTGTCATTTTCACAAATGTCATCAGAATTGATATGTCAAAGTGAAGTTTGCTAATAAAGAGTTAAGAGTTTGTGTTTTTTGAATAGAAAAATGCCTTTCACCCAGTCAGAAAAGTGTGATATGTTAGAATGTTACATCGTTTGTCAAAAAAAAAAACAGTTATCGAGCGCGTGAGCGTTACACTGATTTGTTTCCTACGCGTCATTTGCCGGATAGAAGATACTTTTTGGTTTTGTATCGTAAATTTAGATCTAATTCGAGCGTGTTTAAGAAATTCAGATCTAATAAACAATGTATAAATAGTGAAGAAACTGAAATTAATGTGTTAGCTTATTTTGAAGCACATCCCAACAACTCAATGAATGATTTAGTGCAAGAAAATGGACTATGTTTGGGTTCCGTCCACAATATTCTAAAAAAGTATAAGTTTGTGCCGTATAAGTTCCGACCTACACAGACACTAGTACCAGGAGATCAAGAAAGACGCGTTCAGTTTTGTCACTGGTTTATTAATCAAATGAGAACCAATAATGATTTTTGAAGCTCAATTCTATGGTGTGACGAATCAACTTTTTCTAATAAGGGCATGTTCAACAGGAAAAACAGCCATTTTTGGAGTCGAGAAAATCCGATGCTCTATCGATCTTGTAACCCGCAGAGACGCTTCAGTGTTAATGTTTGATGCGGTGTAATTGGCTCGATAATTGTTGGTCCAGTATTTTATCAGGGTGCGTTAACTGGTGAGCGGTACGCCGAAATGTTGACTGCCACACTCCAAGACTTCTTGGATGATGTAAATTTAATGGATAGGCAGAACATTTATTTCCAACAAGACGGAGCTCCTCCCCATAACGTTCGTCAGATAGATACAATATTAAACAATTTTTTTGATGACAGATATTTATCAACTAATGGGCCTATCCGTATGCCTCCTCGATCACCTGACATTACTCCAATGGATTTTTTCTTTTGGGGATATGTGAAGAGTGTGGTGTACAACAGGCGATATGATAACCTTGAGGATCTCCAGCAAAGCATCGTTCACGCCATCAATAATATTGATGGTAGATACATTGCTAAGGCTATTAAAAGTGTCTACAAGCGGGCCCAGAAATGCTTGGAGCTAGAGGGTGATGTTTTCGAGCATCTAATTTGAGTTTTGTTTTGTTTTGTTGTTCCTTATTATTATTATCACTTAGAATAAAGAATCCTGTTTCAATTGTCTGATATTCTTTTCATTTTCTGCTCTATGGTAATACAGAAAAATAGTTGACACAGCCACCTTGATGAATTTGGTAAATGATCAATTACTTTGTCATTTTTTACATTAGGGTGAAATGTTATAGGAACTTATTCGTTCAGAATTTAATTTTCTATCGATTAAGGATATTGCATATTGGGTGTGCCATTTAAAAAAATGGAAATTTTTGACATAACTCATTTTGATTTCATCATCGTAACGAGCGGAAAAAATGCTACTTCTTTGCCCATTTAACCGACTTCGTAGCACCAATAATAACGAAGATAGCAATAGTGCCGACTTAACTTTGAAAACCCTGTATACTTTATTTCTTAAAGTTTATATCTACCTACTCACAATTTCGCAATCTACAATGTTTATACAGGGTGAAGCATAAAGGAATACTGTCAGCTACCAAAAATAAATAGGCTTTGAAATTATTACAACGATACTTTGTATTTCGTGAGTTACTTTTATGTTAATTTCATGATATTACGTTAATTAGCCACAAAATATATCACACCTTGTTCCGATATAAATGACAAGTTTTTATACACTAGGCAATATAGATAATACTTATTTATTTTTTTATGTAGGTATAATCTAAATACTTGGTGCCTGTTTTGTAAAGGGACGTTGACGCGCTAGATTTTCGGTTTCCACCTAATTACCTTCTAACCTATATATACATATGTAGATATAGAAGGTTATGCAATCGACTTTTTTTCACTACCACTAACTTGACTTATTAGCTCATTTTACAACTTTTGGCCAAGTTTCGCCAAGATCGGTCATAATGCCTGGATGTCTGTGTGTGCGTGTGTGCGTGCGTGCGCGTGTGTGTGCGCGTGTGTGTGCGCGCGTGCGTGTGTGTGTATGGATATATGTTAGTATCCACGATAACTCCAGAACGCAAATACATACGGACTTAAAATTTTGTATTTAAGCTTGTTTTCACTGGACTTAGATCTGATTATATTTTGGGAGAAATCCAGCGGCGGAGAGGGGGGACTTATTAGTGTGAGTTTTTGGTTTTTATGAAATATTATTAAAACAGATGCATATTTCAAAGATATAAAAAAGTTCAAACCTCAGACCTTAAACATATCGATTAATTATGTTCTATGCAATTTTTTGATAGGACACATAATTTAGCGGCAAAGAAATTCCTAACATAGAATTTAAGTATTAGTTCTTTTTCAATATTTGAATAACGATTAATTTTACAAGAAAAAGTGTAGACATATTTTTTAAAGAAAATTTAATTTTACATAACTTTTCTTTATAAAGTTTCTGAATATAACGCAAGGTAAGTCTAAAAAATAATTATACATGAATGAAAATGAAAATGATATCTTATAGAAACGGGCTTTGGAATTTTTTTTTAAGTTGACATCTATTTATGTCTATTAATCTTTCTGAAATGAATTTTTTTACAATGTTGCCTGTTTTCGTTATGAAAGTTTAAAAGAGGTTGCATAGTTACACAAAAAAATATGTAATTAAAATTATTTCATTTTAATGCAGTTTTAAATGTCTGTTTGACATGGTTCAATGTTTTTGTTTTTACACTGTTGCTTATTTTCGTATTGAACTTATTATAAAAGAAGTTGCATAATTATCTTAAAATAATGTTATTAAAATTATTACATTTCTTTTAATTTCCATTTTGTAGGTTGGAAGGTCGTGTGGTGTTCCATACCAGATAGTTTTTTCAGAATTTTATTGTAGGGTTTTTCTTACTTTGCCAACGTATTTTTCAACGAAAACAGCCACATGAAAGGTTTATCTATCAATAAACAAATCAAAAAACATCCTTAAAAAATTAGTTTAAGATGCTACTACTTTTTGCAACACCTTGTAGTTGACCATAAAATATTTTATACAAATTGCTTATGATTTAACGATAAAAGGAGAATTAGTCATAGTTGGCTGTACTCAACTAGTTACCTCAGTAAAAATAAATGACATATTACTGTTGTCAAATTCTTACCAAGTTTTTCATTATTTTATGCTGCTTAACTCTGTATGTAGTTGTGTTGTGTTTTTTAGTTTTTTTACTTGTGTTATTAATTATTATCATTTTCAACTTTGAGTGTGTTTATTTTCATTGAAAATGGCTTTCGCAAACCGGTTAACCTGTCATGCGTGTGATAGACATTTTAACGGTAGGTAGTAAATTTACTTAAATAGGGAAGAAAATATTGATTTTCTGCAAGTTGCATCTCTTAGAAGACAAATTGGAGGACATCCTCCAGTTGACATAGACATTACTATATTGCCTAGTGTATAAAAACTTGCCACGTATAACGGAACATGTTGTAGGTAATTATAAAACAACCAAATCACCCTGT
Source organism: Vesta saturnalis (assembly GCA_036346205.1). NCBI lineage: Eukaryota > Metazoa > Arthropoda > Insecta > Coleoptera > Lampyridae > Vesta > Vesta saturnalis. Next base: position 1,965,357 of record JARFJB010002364.1, on the reverse strand, counting down.
ACATATTATGTTCATGCGTACTTAATGTAATATTATGAAATTAACATAAAAGTCACTCACGAAGTACAAGGTATCGTTGTAATAATTTCAAAGTCTATTTATTTTTGGTAGCTGACAGTATGCCTTTATGGTTCCCCTGTATGAACAGTATAGATTGCGAAATTGTGAGAGGGAAGATATAAACTATATATATGGCAAAATTGTAGAGATATTAGGTGTTTGCAAAAATCTATTGTAAATAATTCGTCAATCACCCTGTAACAGTAAATATTTTTTGCGGACCTTTTTACGTCAAACTAAGCTTATATTAAACATATATAGGTAACATAAAATTAATTTAGCTTTTCAGTTTAAATAAAAAGAAAACTAATAAAATCAACATTTCTCAACTTTTACGCCTTGTATCTCGAAAACTGGCCATATTATCGGATTTAAAATTCATAACTCTTTAGAGGCTACTACAAATAGTATATACTGCAAAAATAGTTACATTTAACCGAGGAAATTTTTAAATACTGGGTATTTATGCTTTTTGTACTTTTCTTAAAATACAATAACTTTTATATACAAATATATTAATAGTATCAACTTTCTCAAAAATCGATTCGGAAGTACAGCGTTTTGAATTAAGTCATAAAAAAATAATTGTATACTGTGGCTCATTCTGTAAAACACCCTGTATAATAAATATTTGTTGTGTAACATTTTATCGTCAAAATACTATATTGGATAGTACCTTTTGAAAAAATGGTTCCCTGAAGTTATACTGAATTGCTGCAAAAAAACTACCTTCATATATTTGTGAGATCACCCTGTAGTTATAAATATTATGAATTGTATGTATTTACTAATGTATTACTTAAATATGCAGTAAACGTATTTATGCAACAGAAATGTAATCTAGTTCTTAAGCTTGAAAAATACAAATTCCTAAAAACTGGGCATTTTTCAACTTTAACACCCTGTATCTCAAAAACTAGTCATAGTATTGACACTTTTGGTTACTAAATCTAGTACAACATACCAAAGTTTCAGAAAATTTTACCGGTCGCCATTTTTCCATTACTTGGGTGCAGGGTCCTATGTAAAATTGTTGATGGCCACTCATACATTAGTATTCAACTTTGTAATTTGGGGTCACTGGTTTACCGCTGTTGACATCCGGGTTTAAGGTTCTATTGGACTCGCTCTTCCGGTTGCGTGTGGTGAAGAAAGGCATTTTGTATTTTCTGAAAGAAAAATGAAATTTTCTGGACTAATTTAGCCCATCAATTTAGGTCGGTTGTAAAATCATTTTTCAAATTATGTGGTGATAATCTACAAATAATTGTTGCATACGATTTTGTCGGATTTATGGGAAATACGTGCTTAGTCATCAACACAATTGTGGTACGATAATTAATAACTTGGAAGAAAAACCTCCTATTAACTAAATGGGTTAGACATAACCTTACAGGTATTTTTTCTATAAGGACACGTTATTTCTTGTATTTGAAATCGCTACAGGGGAGGGATCATACGGTATTTTGATTTTCGAGACAGACATCAGCTGCTCTCGGACTCGTATTTGGTTAAATTTTACATGGCTTAAAGTTAGTATTTATAATAGTTACCTCGTTGAAGAGGTACGTTTTGCCTACTACGTTTTACCTATTACACACGATTAAGTTAAGTATCTGTTACACAGTACGTAATACCTGGTGGTGTATAACTAACAAACATTTTGTCTTTGAGTTGGATGGATCTTGTGCACAACCTGGAAGATATCACTTGGTTATTGAAAGCTAAGTTACCGATTATACATATGTTTTTGTATTATCTAGGCCTGACGCTTTATTTGTTGCATACCGGAACCAACTAATCCTATAAGATTGTATAGACATATTTGATTGATTTGATAAACACTGAAGTGTAGTTACATCACATTAACTATTCACTTGTACGTTAATTTGCTTCATGTGTACTTTGGGGTTAATGGCTACAATGCCAGTTTGTATTTCATGCGTTTAAAATTTAGATACAGTAAAACTGTACAACTGAATGCATTCAGCTCTGCGGTTGGTAAGTTTTAATAATTATATGACTACTATTTTAATTATAAACTGAACTGTTTATTTTTCATAGCAATGTGCTATTGACTGCTTTGCTTAAAATGTTTTATGTAGACTGTAATCATATTTTAATGTGCCTCTACAATTGGGAAATTTATAAATTACACCTTTGGTGTCTAATTAAATACTAATCTCTAGGGCATAGCATAACCTAGCTTTGAAGATCCACATGAATACTTTTTACTTTTTCTAAATTAAATTTACTTAATCTTATGATATAGCTTGTATATTCTAGTTCTATCTGGCTTGCTACATGGTGATGTAAGGACATCATTATTTAGATTTAAGCTTTGGGGATGTGGGTTATCGTTTTGTGTGTATCACGCTTTAAGTTGTTTATTGACACAATATACCACTTGTTTATAGGGATTTTCTAACTTGTAGCATTTCTTTTACTGCTCTGATCCTTCCTTATATTTGTTGCTTAGTTAAGAAAGTAACTAATTCTCTTTGATTATCTAGGGCTGGCTGTGATTAATTCTAGCTTTAATACCCATCCCATTTCTCTACTGTGACTGTGCTACCGGCGGTCCTAAGGCTATTTTCTCTCTGTTACGGTAAGTTACGGTACAAAGTGGACATTTGCACGTAACACACTGGCTCTAGAGTTACGGGGAAGTTTGCCGAAATTTGAGTTATATACGTGCACTAAATTTAATGATAAATTAAGGTTAAAAAATATACAATCTAAACGTTTCGATAACACTTACAGTTATCTTCGTCAGTAGTAAATTATCTATAAAAGTTGTTAAAGATGTTGAAAACAATTTTGTCAAAGTTGAAAAATTAAAACAAACATCAGCCTGCTGAGTGTATAATTTAAAATAGACCATTAAAAAATCCAAAAAAGATAAGTATTTTATTATGTGTGATAATGGTGAAAGTTTACATTTTCAGTAGGTCTTAGTTCCTTGTTGAGTGAACATGTTGCGGTGCTGTTGTGTTTGAAGTTATACTTCACTGTAGTGTCTTTATAAAAGTTTTTCGATTTTTAATACCATGTTAATATCGTTATAATTATTAATCTACGCCAGTGTCATTATGACATATTTATCATCTTCATTTGGGTGTCATTATGGCCTTCATAATAGCACCCAGTGCCATTATGAACTCATAATAACACGCAAATTTTAAAATAAAAAACAGGCAAAAGAAAGTTAGTTACGACTTTTACTTCATTATAAAATCTTTACCAACATTTATTTATTGTAAACATTAATTATAAAGTCTGTACTATTTGTTAAATTCAGTCCATCAGTGCGTGAAACTCATGTAAAGCACAACATTGAACGCAAATAATGACGTTGTCAACGTAAAAATTGCAACAATTAACAAGCGCGGTTACTATAACATCAATTAATATGGGCACTTAATAATTTTGAATTTTATTTACAAAAACGTTTCTGATATTGTAAACAAATCGAATCTATGCAACGAAAATCTATTTGGACTGGCGTAGATTAAATTTTGGATGATACACGTTCCATATGATCTTCGTAATGGAACTTGTGTAAATAAACCACTCGGCTAACGCCTTGTGGTTTAACTTTACACGCGTTTCATTATGACGTTCATATCGAACTAGTATCATTAATAACTATAAGTGAACTGTAAATTATATACATTTGTTTAACCCATCTGAACCAGTGCATTTGAGTTAATATGAGTTGTTCTGTGGGAAAACTAATTTATGAGCAATGTCACAAACAAGACTATAAATCCGTGCCAAAGAAAATACTTATGGTGAGCGACTTACCTTTAGAAGAACAAAACTTATTAAAGTTGAGAGTTAAAAATGAAATCAGTAGTATTTGTCATTAAAGCCTGTCCGGTAGAACTGAACGGGTATCGGATTAACAAGGAGGATTGTCAATATATGGTTCTATTGTGCTTGAAACCGCCTTAATGCTTTGCTGTCTCGTACTTATTGTACGTGACAAAGAAAGATGGATATATTATGAATAATGCCTCTATTTCTGCCGAACAAAAGCGTTTGCAACTTTCACACATAATGACAAGGCAATAAGAATCAGATGCAGGTAGAATAGAAATTCAATAGGTATAATAAAATGCCAGTGGTTCTCAACACTGCTTTAACATTATATAATTTGTGAAGAAATGCAACTTTTGTATAATAAAAATAATAATCGATTACTAATTACCTATAAGTAATTTCAATTGACACCTTTCACTTATACTTATAACAACAATAACAAATACATTTTTATTATAGTTAGTAAATATTAATTAAATTACAAAGATATACTTTTATAATTAAATGTAAAAATTATAATTGTCATTCGGCTTCAGATTCATCACTTCCTGAGTCATCCAAATCTTGGAAAAGATCATCGTCATCACTTTCTTCAGTGTTAACTGTGAAAATAAGAGGTCTTACTTCATCCACAATCTCTTCATTAACAAAAGTATCTTTAATTATTTTATCCGTATGATCAATACATTTTTGCCATATTTCCGCACTAACTGTTTTTAATGCGTCGTTCCACGTATTAAGAACATCTTCGTCTTTCCGGATGTCGCAACGATACTTTTGTCGTATTTGTTCTTAGTAATGCCCCATACCAACTCAATTGGATTGAAATGGCAATGATACGGGGCAGGCGCAAAACTTCATGTCCATATGATAGAGCTAGCTCATCGATTACATATTTTTCGCATTGGTCTACTTTGTTTCTTTTGGCCAATTCCACTAACTCTGCCTTTGTCATAAAATTTTCCCACGCTATTTTTTAGCGGTTAACCATTGCTGTATTTCTTCTTTTTCCAAGAAACTTTGACTGCCTTCTCTGCCTTTCGAGAATGATAACTCGCATTGTCAAGGACAATTATTGATGGTTCCTCTAATTTTTGTAAAAGTGATTCCTCAAACCATTTTCGAACAATTCTGCGTTCATATTATCGTGATAATCTAATGATTTATTTTTGTACCGAAAATTAATTGACTTCCGTCGATAAAACCGTTTCTGTTACCTGCTTCAATGATAATAAATCGTTTTCCATCTGATGATTTGTTCGGTTGATGTAAACTCTTTGCACTGTTATCTTGCCAAGTACATTTTGACGTACTACCTTTACTAAATATCCACGTTTCGTCTGTAAAACAAACTGTCTCGAACTTTCGGAGTTAAGATTTTGAGATACTTTCTCAGAAAAACGTTTCTTTTGGCGACAATGTGGCTTTGTTCACACAAACCGCGTCTATTGTTGGTTTTTGGAATTTAAAGCCCATATTTTTTAACACTAGAGCCAAACTGGTTTTCCTATTTCATACGCGGTTCTCAATTTTAAGAAGTTTAATAATGAATTTAACGTTACGTGTTCCTTCTTCGCGTACATCTCGTATATTAATGCACGAATTGTTTGTTTTCCATTTTCTGGAAAATCTGTAGTGCAAAGTTTGACACGCTGTTTTTCACTGGAGGTTCCAACTCGCCGCCATTTTTTTAAAGCACAGATTTTCCCCACCGTCGAAACCGAAAGTTTTAACGCGTTTGCTGTTCTTTGTTGAACAGAAAATGTAGATAATAGTGGACCACCATTTTCTTTTTCTTCTTTAAAATAATCGACTGTATTTAAAACTAATTCGCGAATTTCTTTACTCAACTTTTTCGGCATTATATTAATGGTTAGTTTATATAAACGCTTACTCAAAGAATAATGATAATATAGATATTGCAGTTGTTTTATTTATACCTATATGTACCTACTAAATGGTATAATAATCTATTATTAATTACTTATTGTTACAGTATTGCATATTTATTTGGATTCTTTTGTAATTGGAGTACACTAAAACGTCATTACCATACTTAGGTATACAATGAACTTTCTAAATGTAAATTGAAATACCTATACTTAATCGAATATTCATTATTATGAATGGCTTTTATAAATGTTTATTATAAAACTTGCATTCTTCCATAAATTTTAAATGTAATGTTAAAGCAGTGTTGAGAACCACTGGCATTTTATTATACCTATTGAATTTCTATTCTACCTGCATCTGATTCTTATTGCCTTGTCATTATGTGTGAAAGTTGCAAACGCTTTTGTTCGGCAGAAATAGAGGCATTATTCATAATATATCCATCTTTCTTTGTCACGTACAATAAGTACGAGACAGCAAAGCATTAAGGCGGTTTCAAGCACAATAGAACCATATATTGACAATCCTCCTTGTTAATCCGATACCCGTTCAGTTCTACCGGACAGGCTTTATCATAAAATTAAATATTTAGAAAAGTTCAACCATACCTTTGGGAGAAAATGTTGTGACCAATGAGTATACACAAAAAGGCGATCAAAAATGGATTGAGAAAAATTCTTTTGGATCACCTTTGTAAGGAAAAAACTTTGAAGTTGATTTAATACCTGGAAAATCTCTTTGCCCTACATGCATTTCAAAAATATTCGTAAAAGAGCTAGACATGCACAAATTCCAATGGAAAATGATACAGACTGCATACTTGAAGCGTATGAGGCAGCTAATGAATCCCCTTTACACAAAGTTAGCTCAAGATGTGACTTTAGAATTATCACCTTTATGTAAGGTAACTAAATTAAATAAAGATCAAAGACATTCGGCCCAGTTCAATTCGCTGCTATTAACAGGAAATTAGAAGAATCTTTTCATGAGGGTTTAGCTGAAAAAGATCAGGCTAGCTACAACTCAACAGAAAATGAATACGATATTTTGATACAAAAGCTTAAAGAAAATTGCAGTTTGGTCAATAATAAAGAAAAAATCCTTCTGCCTAATTCATGGTCAAGAAATAAAATAATAAAAAAATTTGGTGTATCTGATTATATTGTAAAACTAACAAGAGAACTTGTGAAAGGACAAGGTATACTCCCACATCTTTCTAAGAAGAAATTCCAAAAAGTAATTAAAAAGCGATAGAATTTTACGAGGAGGATGAAAACAGTCGGTTGTGCCCTGGAAAAAAGAGTGTTTCCACAGTCATTGACAATATCAAAGTTCAAAAACAAATAAGGCTGGTTCTGCTTTCTTTAAATGAGTTATTTAGTCTTTTCAAACAGAAATATCCTAACCACAAAATTGGCCGGTCCATGTTCTGTGCTCTGCGACCGAAATGGTGCGTCCTTCCAGGATCATCTGGCACCCATACCCTTTGCGTTTGTAGATACCATCAGAACGTCAAGCTCATCATTGAAGGAGGAAAGCTCAATACAGGTTACAAATACTTGATGCAATATCTTGTATGTGATGTTGTTGTGTTCAGAATGTCTTGGATCAGAAGTACTTCTAGAAGTTTTGACAAATGAGATTGATGATTTACCAGAAGAAATTGTTTTCAAGTAATGGGTACAAACTGACAGAGCAGACATCATCACAAGGTTATTACCAAAAGATGAGTTTTTAAATCATCTTGTAGAAGAGATGGCAAAACTAAAATCACATCACAACTAAGCTACGCTGCATCCATTGTTTTTTATTTCAAAAAAGAAGGTGAAATTCATTACAAAAGCATTTGCATCATAAACGACCATCTCATTCATGACACTTCTACGGTTTATAATTTTCAAAGGAATCTTATCAAGGAACTAAAGACGTTTTACCCGAAGTGAAGATGATTTACTTCAGTGACGGTAGAAGAATAGAAAAACTTTAATAATATGTGCCAACATGAGTATGATTTTGGATTGATAGCTGAGTGGAATTTCTTCGCTACGTCCCATGGAAAAACCTGTTGTGATGGTATAGGTGGTGCCACTAAAAGGGAAGTCACCAGAGCTAGCATGCAAAGACCTTACAACGACCAGATTCTTACTCTACAGGACATGTTCAAATACTGCACTGACAAAATAACTGGAATAAAATACATCTTTGTCTCCGCTGAACAAACCCGATAGAAGGAAGCCCAACTAACGAATAGACTTGAGCTCTCCTTGCCTGTGACAGGTACAAGAGGGTATCATTGATTCGTTCCTGTGAGTGACAATGAAATCAGATGTTACACCATATCAACAAGTAAAGAATTTGATGAGCACAAAACTTCAATTGTGTATACCAACACAGCATCATTTAAGAACAACTACTATGTTGCGTGTATTTACGAAGATCAGTGGTGGCTGGGTATACCCAAAGACAAGAGCGGTCAAGATAACGATCTACTAGTTCATTTTTTCCATCCACCTGGCCCAAAAACTGCTTTCCAGATATCTAAAAGAGGGGTTCCAATGAGTAAAGTTGTGAGGAAAACTACTCCCACAGAACTAACGACAATTTCAGGAAGAACGCACAACATAATATAAAAACTGTGCATCGAAATTTCAACACTATTCAATACTTTAAGCAAGTTGGAGCATTTCATGCTAACTGGTTATATGTGTTCCTAAACTTCTTTCAGTGTTGGTAATATTAAAAGTTTCAATAAAACATTACATTCGCACTGCATGTCACATATGTTTTTTTATTAAAAGGCCAATTGCTTCTGCTTGGTAAAAAAAAGTGAACATGGTAATTTTCGTATGTTAATGTGAAGGTCAAATATTTTTAACTTTAAAAATATGTTTCTTAGTAAACCAGTGGAAATTAAAATAAAAAAAAACACAAATGTTGAGAAACAAACTTTTTTCAACCTGGGTGATTTCTAATGAATTGCATATGTTTTTTTATTAAAAGGCCAATTGCTTCTGCTTGGTAAAAAAAAGTGAACATGGTAATTTTCGTATGTTAATGTGAAGGTCAAATATTTTTAACTTTAAAAATATGTTTCTTAGTAAACCAGTGGAAATTAAAATAAAAAAAAACACAAATGTTGAGAAACAAACTTTTTTCAACCTGGGTGATTTCTAATGAATTGACCCAATACCCAAATCTAGCAACAACGATTATTAAGTTGAAGATTTGCTCAAATATCCGGCGTTAGTGCTTGTACGGTGTTTCTCGATCATAGATAATATTATTTAGCATTGTTGTTTGTTATTAACGTTTTACGCCGTTGCAGAGTATGGAACACGTAGAAAAGTGATATGATAACCTCAGTTTATTTTTATGATTATTGATGATGCTTGAGGATTATCGAACACGTGACAAGATGATGGGAAAATTATCGAAGAGATATATGTAGACGAATGCGAGCTATGAGTAAGAGGTCGTCAGCTCTAGCACGGCCACTCAAAACAGTGCTTAGCGGGTAATTTATTGGCCATCGCTTGTCCCGGTGTAACCACATTTTCACCTTACCTTTGCAAGACAGTTTTGTTTTAATGATTCCCAAGTATATCTCATTTAGCCTGCTTATTTAGAATAGCTGTTTTCTTTTACATACAATTTATTGCAGTTGTATGCATTTATTTATGTATTAGGTGAAAATATGCTTTTATTTAAGATACACTTAGGTATGTGTAAATTACTTGTCAATTTTTTTTTACTCTTGCATATGTGTAGTTTAAACTATGTTTTATAACCAATTTAAATTAAGCGTAACTTAACCTGCATTATTACTTTACATTTATTTTATTGATCATATTTTCCAACCTGATTGGTGTAATAATTTAATTTTCCTTTCATTAACGACAGAATTGTTTGTCTAATCACGGTTAATTTTTTTTATTGTAAATACTTTTATCAATTTCAAATTAAAGTTTTTCACAACTTTACGCTTGCATCATAATTTCATACAATTTTGTTAAATTTGTTCTTTGATTATGACATTTTTCATTGTTATCCTTCGTCCGTTAAAGAGTATTCTGATTGTTATCTTCAAATCAGTTTAATAATATTTCATTTATTATAATAAAATTTACTAAAATAAATAAGATATACCATAGTTGGTTTTAAATACGCTTATCAAATATATTAATATCAGGACTATATTTGCGTTTTCATATTTCATAAATTTATTTTAACGTCTCATTTAATTTCTAAAGCTAGTATTATTATTATTTACTGAGGCCGATAGCTGTAATTGTTATCGAAACGTTTAAATTGATATAAATGATAAGAACAAAATCTAAGAAATAAAAGGGAAATTGTGGAAGTTTTAAAAGTTTTTAAATGTTTCAGAATAATGCTTTAAAATACAAAGTGCGTAAGTAGTATAAATAGAAATAAAACAGATTTCTGCTTAGGGAGGAAACGCACAACTTTCGTTCCTTAGTCAATTATTGTTCAGAGTTCAAATTATAACTTTACGTCACAAGAGTTCCTACTTCGCTTGTGTTACCTGACGCTCTTTTACGAACAAAAAGCCTTTTAGGCTTAAATTAAGTATAATAATTATAAAATGCGTGTGAGAAATTATTTGTTATAATGAGCCAGTCAAGTTAGTAATAAACGTTATGCTAAAGTGGAATGTCAAAAATTAATTGTTCTATTTTAAAACGCATTAGCACCTAATGTGTAGCACAGCTGTTAACTTACTGTAACTTACCTATAATTACAGATTATTACGAATCATTGTATGTACACATATTATATAATATCATGAAACATATGACTTTATAGACGAAAGACGAAACTGCGGAAAAATTAAACTTTTTTTACCACAAACCAAAAAAATTTATGTATGTACATTCAGTTAATCAGTAGCATATAAGACGTTCGTTGTTTAACAAATAATAGGTCCGCAATAAGAAATTTAACATGAGGTCTGATTGAATGTAATGTTTTATAATGACGATAACAGCATGATTTGCCAAAATCGAGAATTTCTGACCTGACAATCTTTCCATCTCATAAATTATAAATCATAGTGTTACACTAGTACGATATTATGACTCTCACTCACACGGATGCGTTGCTTCACTCGTTTCCAAGCTCCTAAGTTTTGCAAACATCAATGTAGTAAACAAGAGGCAGCTCGTATAATAATAATACACTATTATGTTCATATTGCATCAACAGTATTTTGTACCATACTGTATTTACACCTTTGCTGCAGGCTGGAAATTTATAGTTTTGTCATTCCTACCAACTCAAAATTCGCCACCTTTCATCGCTAGACTTTCGTGTAGTTTGAAAACAAAAGATTTATTATTAACAAAATATACTCCTAACGACTTTTTACAGGTAAACGTTTAAAATATAAACTAAAATTAACATTTAAAACATTACAAAAAAAATTAGTCACTACAATGGAAATGAATACTCATTTACAGTGCCGGTTATGAGATTGATTGATATACAACAATCATGGCTTTTAATTAAAGTATTATTAATATCATAGCAGTTAAATTCATTGTAAAGATTATTAGGCAACCTATCAGTCCTCTATTTGTTCCGTACTTTAGATACATTTAGGCACACTACGGTTTTTGAAATCATTCGAATTTTATCCAAAAAATCATGTTAGGAAAACTTTTATATTAGGACCAAGCAAATACCAAGCTTAAGTCTACATGCTGAAGAATAAAGATTAGAGATAAATGCTACAGGTATAACAAATAAAAGATTAATGGTGATTGATCAGTACATTAAAAAGGTAAATTTCACCATGGTGTAGCTCAGTGAGGTACAAACTTATGAAACTTACTCTAATTGAGAACTCCTTTTGAACAGGTCGTGAGGGAGGCAGCATTTTTTTTTTGACGCCAATCAATTTATACGTTTAATAATTAAAATACAATAAAAACTGAGAAAGTTGTACCTTAATAGCATAACAGGTAATCTGAATAAATATTAAACAACTGTATTTATATCTATATTTAATAAAGCAAAATGTGTGAATAATTCCAGCATAAAATAGTTAAAAGGATAATTCTCGTAAAGATTTACGATACTAAAATTACTAAATCCAACACAACTATATAAGTTTATAATCTACATTTACTTAAAATTCAAAATGCAATATGATCAACACTATATTTAATAATAAAACGCGACCCACGTTGACAAATATTACAGTACGATAGGTTATGAACTCAAATGTTTTTATCTTAGAAACAGAAAACAGCAGTTCCTTTATAACCGTATCAAAATAACACTAACCGATTTGTTTGCTTACCACGTACTTTGCATAAAAGGATACTTCTTACTTTTCTTGCACACAAAATAAATATATTAACTTCGCCTTAAAATGCACTATAGTAGGAGAATTTCATTTCCATTCGTAAGATAAACATACGATAAAGGTAATTTCCATTTGTCAATAACGTACCAATAACAGAACTGTAGACCATACATGTAAGGTAATTTTCATGTCTTTCACATAACAATAATGGAAAAACTACAAACGTAGGCAAACTAACAGCAGGCGTACCAACATAATGCAATATAGGCATAAACCACAGATAGCTCCATTCTCAATGCTTCAACATAAAATTGCATATCATCTACGTCATTTTATGTAACTTCTTGACGTCTCCATCACAATAGGAAATTTATTAAAATGTCAGCTTCTTGAAAAGTTTGTTGATGAATTTCCCTTGCAAATGCGTCAGACCAGTTATTTTCAGCATGAAGGCTACCCTGTCCATTCTAGTCGTCTTGCTTCCAGCTGGTTAAATGAATAGTTTGGCGAAAGATGGATTGGGAGAAACAGGAGGAGATTTTTGTGGCCTCCAAGGTCACCTGATCTTACTATTATGGATTTTTTGTATGAGGCAGATTAAAACAATTAGTTTACTCTGAAAGAATTCCAAATGATGTTGAAGAGTTAAAAAATAGGATTCAAAACGCTACCGCAACAATGACCTTGTAACAGATACAAAATTCTTATAAAGAGTTGCGTATTGAACATTGTGCAAACTTAGGAGGTGTCATAAGTCACAGTAGATAGGTAATTTTGCTTAATCGCTTTGTCATTGTTGAAGGATGATTATCCAACAATAAAAAAAAGTTTCTTTCCTTTTCCACAGGGGTCTGTTTCATGGGATCTGCGATGGGAAATGTTGTACATTAATATAATTTTCAATTCTGATCAAATTTCGTTAATAACAAAAAAAATCTAAAAAAATAAAAATTGGCCTAGAGACTAGAGAAGTTTGTCGTATCTCTTACAAAAAAGAACTTTTGCTAGTGTGAAAAATAATTTTTTTCGAAATTTCCAAGGCACACGTAATTTTTCAAAACTAAAATTCTGTTTGCCTTTTACGGTGACACTATATATATATATATATATATATATATATATATATATATATATATATATATATATATCATTGGCAAAATTTACCCATAAAGAACCAGTTTACTTTACTATATCGTTGAGTCACCCAGTACATATAAACGAAATAAGACACCTCGGATAGTCGGGACATTTTCACTAAAAAGTGCATACATTTGTGTTCTACATCATCCTTATATGAAGGTACAAACTTATAACTTACATAGTCTACACTGCAAATCAATAATTTCTATATATTGTATATTTAAGTTATACAATCTAAATGTTTCGAAACACTTACAGTTATCTTCGTCAGTAGTAATATTATGATGTTGAAAAAATTTTGTGAAATTTGAAAACGTAAACATAAGCCTGCAATTAATATAACAGTTGGATAAACGTATAAACCAGCTATGGAATACAATTTTTGTAAAGAATAACTAGATAATTATTAAATTAAATATTGTCAAACTGCTTTGAAGATGACAAATCAGAACACCATCTAACGGTCGAAGGCTAACAGTGAAAAATGTCATATCCAAAGAACAAAATTTAACAAAATTCTGATTATATTTTTTCAGATGATTCTATTGAAGCAGGGTAGAAATTTTGCGATAACACCTAGCGCAATACCTTTTGAAGATATAATTTTCAATATTGAGAACTCTATTAAATCGTTACCTTTTGATGCTACGAATGAGCTTAGATTTAAAACTGTTAACATATTACGTATAAACCACCAAAGAGCGACTTATCCTTTCGTCAACGTGCTTTATTTGATCTTAAACGTAATGAAAATATAATAATACAATCAGATGAAGGTAATGCACCTGTTATATTAAATATGAACGACTATAACATTAAAGTAGAACAACAGTTGGAACCACAGACTTATGTACTACCGAATGATCCTACAAGTTCCTTTTAAAAACTTAAAAACTTATTAAATTATCATATATTCCTTAAGAAATGAAAAAGAAACTAACTAATTCTGAAGCTCACCAACACTATATGGTTTACCAACAATCCATAAACCTAACGTCTCTTTAAGGCCTATTTTAATGCAACTGGTTCTCCTACATATAATCTTGCAAAACATCTTACACTACTATTAGAATATAACATCCCAGTGCCTTAAAAATTCTGTCGACTTTATTGAAAAAATACATCATTTTAAAATTGAAGTTTTGATGTTGTTTCACTTTTTACAAAATATTGAATATGTTGATCATATTTTTCCAAAGCATATAACCATTCTTACGACTTATTTTCAGTGGAACAATAAATTCTATGAACAGCTTGATGTAGCAATGGATAATTCTTTTAGTCCTGTTATAGCTAATTTTTACATGGAAACATTTGAAACATTAGCGTTAAAAGAGACACATAAAAAACCTTGAGTGTGGTATAGATTTGTAGATGACACATTTGATTTGGAGGCATGGAGAAGAACCATTATATGAATTTTAAATGGTATTATCCTAGCATCTAGTTTACCATGGAAAAAGAAATTAATGGAAGTTTACCATTTCTTGACATATGAATATCTAAAACTAATAATTTACTGTCTTTTAGGGTTTACAGAACACACATTAATAGATGCCTTCATAAATTATCAAACTACCATCCACGTCAAAAAATTTGTGTAATTAAATCTTTAGTGAATCGAGCAAAAAGAATTTGTGATCCTGAATTGTTGAAAAATGAACATAAATATTTAATTCAAAGCTAATGGATTAATGATAATAATGTTATTACACCAGCTAGACATAACCATAAAGACAAACCAGTTCTTAATGTTGGTACAGCTTTTCTTCCTCTTATAACTAATGTAACGGATATAATTGAAAAAATCCTAATTAACCATGGCATTAGGATTGCTTTTAAACCTACCAGAAAAATTAAAGAACATATAAGGTCACCTAAATCATCACCCATTATCATTTTCCGGAGTGTATAAGTTATCTCGTTCATGTGGTAAAGTATACATTGGAACCACAAAACGTAGCTTTGATACAAAACGTAAAGAACATGTGAGATTTTGTAGATTAGGTCAATCAGAGAAGGTTTAAATAATTTAAATTACGACATTAAATTTGATAATGTGGAAATATTTCAAGACAAATGCATTATATAATGTGAAGCGATTCACATATACAAATACCCTAATAATTTCAATAGCCAAGAAGAAAATCTTCGTTTAAATATGTTTTGGCATCTTATAATTAAAAAAAGGCATAATGGTATGTCTTAATTTTAGCTTTTGGTATATCTAAGTTTTTTGCTTTTTTTCCTAGACCTTGAAGTAAAAGTTTTATCAATTATACTTGGCTTTATACGTTTATCAAACGGTTATATTAATAGTAGGCTTATGTTTACGTATTCAATTTTTGCAAATTCCACAAAATTGTTTCAACATCTTTAACAATTTTGAAAGATATTACCTACTACTGACGAAGATAACTGAGTGTGTTATCGAAATGTTTAGATTGTATAACTTAAATGTACAAATACATGATATAAAAACCCAAAAAAGATAAGTATTAGTAGAATGAGGGTATCATGGGCTCAATTCAACGCGCATGCGCTCGGTGTAGTTTTTAAATCCAGCCCCTGGGGGTAGGCAACCGCAGACACGTTTAATGTATCTTAATTGCCGGCTTCTTTTCAGGCACAATTTTAAACCCCTCACCCCGTAATTAGGGCCCTTTTGGCAGTATTAAGAGCCTTTTTAAGGAGAATAATTATGAGGTCATAATTAAAGGTGATGGGTGAAGGAGAGATTCATCTGGCACGAGACCATCCCCCTGCTTACTGGTTGGGTCATAGACACCGCCCCAGACTCCGTGCTCTGACCAATCAATCTCAATCAAAATAATCTTAATCAAATCAATCGCAATGAATTCGATCTCAATCAATTCAAATCAATCAATCAATTCATTCTCAATCAACTCAATCAAATCTATCTCAATCAAATCAATCTCAATCGAATCAATCATAATCAATTCAACTCAATCAAATTTTTAATTACATGCTAAAGCTTTAGAAATAACTGCAGCAAAATACCCTGTTACAAGGACAGACGTAAAAGTGTTCACTATACCCGCGGGCATATAGCGAACATAATTTAAATGTAATAGATCTTATAAATATTATATTTCATATTTCAGTTTTATGGCCGTTTTCATATTTAAAGTGGGAAAGTACCTCGAAGCAAGTGACACAGATTAGAAATTAATTAAGCCGTATTTCTCCCGTGCTACTTGATTAAAAATGAAGGAATTTGTATTATTCATAGATGGAAAAAATAAAAATGAATTGACCTGTCACAAATGTGTTGTCATTGCGTTCAGAATGGCATTTTACATCGAAATAAGCAAAAAAATAATTATAATGTTACAGAAAGGCTACCAAGTTTCAGTTTTCTATCCCCACCTGGGAAAATCACCCGGTGTTTGTATTTTTGTTCAAAGGTTTGTTTTTGTTTCTTGCTGGTCTATCCAATGGTAAAACAAGGGGAATTTTAGGGAATGCGATTTTAAGCGCCAATTTCTGATCACTCGGTTTAAGTTTTTAATATTTTGCACACCTTAACGATATTTGGCCTCACGCCTCAAAAAATTTTTCAAGTATTTTGGCTAATACGAGGTCTTCGGATAACTTCAGCATACAATTTTCAGAAGAGTTATCAACTCAGCTTATTGGAAAGCACTCTGTATATTATCGATATGTATAGTGGTATCCAATTGGTTTTGACAAGTTACCTTTCTCAAATCGTGCGATGTTAATTATATTCCTTAATAAATAGAATTAGTTCCGATACATTGACATGATCTTATCTCTTTTTATATTATGCATTGTACACGCAACAGTAATAATTTGTTGCAATTTATCAGGATGTTTTTATCCACAAATATGGATGGAATAGTTACAGTTGTTATATGCCCCTGGTAGTTTGATTTTCGAATTATATAATTCATAATGTAATTTTGAATTAGGTTGTTCCAATCATATTGATACCTATGCAATTGGACGCAGTTATTTATTGTAATTAATCACCGAGAAATTATTACCTACCTGACAAATAGCGGCAAGACATCATATTGCACGGTGTCAGACAAGGTTGAATTGGAAAAGAAAACAGTAGGGAACCGTTCACCATAAAGAATGGGAACCGTAACATACATTATTATTTAATCGTGTTTTTAAACATATTTTTCTAAACGCGTCCATATACATATCTAATATCTATTTTGCCCACTTTGTCGGCAATATTATTTATTATTCCTTATAATTGCTTGTCCTAACGGGTAAGTATTTTTGATTTACTCAAATCAATTAGTTTTTTCGAAATTATTAATGATGTAACATTGCTAACGATATTCCCGAAGTACTTGTGTAATCCAAATTATTAAAATGATGGAAAAAAAAATGAGCACGCGCTAGGCGATTTAAAAGTTTAAAGATCGGGCGGCTGCTGCCGTCTAGGGTGATAATTAGAGGTTGCGGACAACTCCTGTCGTTGGCCATGACACACGTGATTATTACTATCTCAAACACTAACATAATAACTTTGAGCACCTTAACATTAAACTAAATTTCAAATATAATTAGACAGTCGCTTTTAAATATTGTACTACTCTCTTTGAAATAAACTTCTGCCAGTTATAATTACATTTTATGTATGTTAAACAAACAAAGGATGTTCAGAAGAGGATTTTTTAAAATGAGAACAAAACGAAGATACATCATAGGTAATGCACTTTTATCAATGGAGGTTATCGACCGACCAGCTGACTGTGTGAGGTAAAACCTATTGATGAAGCTGCACGCCGATCGACTCTCTGGAATGCGAAACAAGCCGTGTTCATTAATATCTCTATAATAGCGGCAGTTCACACACAACTAACAACTTGCCCGACAGTGTTTATGAACATGCCCACTTTCATTTCTAAACGCCATGGAAGTTTATTCCGTTTTATTCTATTCATATGAGGTATGACAAATAAAATTGAATGAAGAAATTTTAAATCTTCTCATAAATTTCGTTCTTTATTGTTATTATTTAAATACACTATTTCCTTATCTTCTAATTTTGTTCAAAATATCTATTTTAAAGCACTCAAGCTCAAAACAATTGAATGCGGCGGAGCATACTTTCAACAATCCATTAAACATTCTTAATTGATTAAAAGTAGGAAATCAATAAATTAAAGAAAAAATGGAGGAATCAGTTTACTAAACATTAGCAATCAAGCAAACAAATTACATTAATAAAAAAAAAACATTTTATAGGGTATACTGTAGCTATAATCTAAGCAGTAGTAAAACTAGATGTCGGTTGCTTTAAACCTGCATAACCATTTTTTTATCTTTAAAGTGATTAAAAACCTCCTGGCAAGTCGGCGGGAAATTTAATTTGCTGGCATTTTTAATATTACCCTAACCAGATTGTAACTTAAAATCGTGTAAATTTGAAACAGTCAAAGTACTTAAGTAGTTAAGGCGCCAAGTTGTGATTTTAACGCAAAATTTGTAAATAATCCAGAATGAAGGTTTATTTTTAAGAAACGATTGTTTAACAAGTTATGAATGAGTTCGGGAGTCTTGTCCATCCAACGAAAACGGTCTGCCTCCCTCCAAGGAGAGAGGATGTGTGCAAAATTAGGTTTTTTTGGAGATTTTTCCGTATGTCTAGCAATGTAGTAGTGACTACGTCCTATAGATAAGGAGCCGACATATGTTTTTCATGATGGTGCGAAAAGAAGAGTGACAAAATTATTTCAGGGTTGTGAAGTTTTGCAATTTTCAGGTACACGACGTATGTTTTAATTGTGACAGAATTTTGAGTAAAGGTGACACTCTAATTGTTAAAGATAAAGGTATAAAAAGTCGTATACAATTGAGTCGACAAAGAGAAGACAGACAAACATGACTCAATCCTTACGTAACATTTATAAGATACCTGGAAACGGAAAGATCGAAGCAACAATTTGTTCAACTAATACATTTTTGAAGTAGTAAAGCAGCACAGCAAAGACGTCATGTTAAACTGCTCTAACAAATGTGCTATTTTAGGCTTTAAAGTTTACTATAAAATCTAAATTTCGGAGTGATTACCGTTTTTGCTAAAATCTATAGTTTAGTTTGCCTAAAAAAGTCACAATCGTTAACTGTAAACTGTTATTAAATTCTAATACTCTAAATATTTCGTGAATATTCGTGGTTTGCAGTGCATTCGTACTTAAATATATATCAGTAATAAACCGGACTGCGATGGAAAGTAAAATAGATAAAATTTTAACATGTTTTTTTTTTTTTTTTATTCAACCAAGTATCAGCAATCAGAATACAGTAGCATCCTATAAGCTAATTTGTTGTCTTTAGAACTGGCGTGGTGAGGGCCCCTCCAGCGATGAGTCCTCTTTAGTGCAGATCAGTTGGCCAACGTCTCTTAAGTCTTCGGGTAACTTCCTGGTATGGGAGGTCAGAGAGCAGGGATTAGAGTGAGTTGCGATCTTGTCGACGTGTTTGGTTGTTCTATCCTGTATAACTTGTGTTATAAACGGGATACTAAGGTCTTCATGTAACATTTGATTCGTTATATACCACGGCGCATTGGTTATTGTACGTAGGATTTTTGACTGGCATCGTTGCATGATGGCGATGTTGGACTTACTAGCACAGCCCCACAGTTCCACTCCATATGTCCATATGGGTTTGATGACGGTTTTAAATAGCAGGAGTTTGTTATCCAGTGATAAGGGCGATGTTCTACCAATTAGCCAGTAGAGGTTTTTGAGTCGTAGGTCTATGTGTTTCTTTTTTTTATTAATGTGCTCTCGCCAAGTGAGCTTGTTATAGAGATGTAGTCCTAAGTATTTCATGGTGTTAGACTGAGGTATCTCGATACTATTTAGATAAATTGGTGGGCATTGATCTTTACGCAGGGTGAATGTCACATGGCTTGATTTTGTTTCGTTGACTTTTGTCTTCCATTTTTTGAGCCAGACTTCAAGTAATTTAAGGTGGCTTTGAACTTGGTGTGCTGCAGTGTTTACATCTTTGTGACTCGCAAGTATAACGGTGTCGTCAGCAAAGGTACCTATTGTTGTAGTAGGAGTGGTTGGGAGGTCTGACGTGTATAGTAGGTATAGGAAGGGTCCCAGGACACTTCCTTGAGGTACTCCTGAATTTATTGGGTGTAGTTCTGAAGTTTCGTCGTTGACTCTCGTTCGAAATTGCCGATTACTTAGGTAGGATTCTAACAGCTTATGGAATGAAGGTGGTAAGGTTTTTTGAATTTTGTGGGTAAGCCCTTTGTGCCATACCTTATCGAAAGCCTGGCTAATGTCCAGAAGGATGGCTATGCAGTAGGATTTCTCTTCGAGGGCAGTATTAATTACTTGAGTGATCCGATGGCACTGTTGGATGGTTGAGTGCGATTTCCGAAACCCAAATTGATAGTCTGGTTTCCAGTTTGTTGTTGAGAATTCGGGATCAATGGTTCGTAATATTAGCCTTTCAAGAAGTTTGGAGGTCACTGATAGCAGGCTTATTGGCCGATATGATGCTGCGTAATTTGGATCTTTACCTGGTTTGAGAATGAGTATTATTTCGGCTTTTTTGAATTCTGTAGGCCAGTATTGAAGCCTCAGGATTGCATTGAATATGTATGTCAGGAGTACAATCCCTTTCTTTGGTAGTTCCCGTAGCATTCTGGGCGTAATTTGGTCTATGCCTGGGGTTTTCTTGAGGTTTAGACGTTGAGCCTCAGTTTTGATGTTCTTTGGTGTAATTGTTGGACTGGGGCTAGGAGAGATTTGGGGTGGATTAAGATTTTCTTGGATCGGGTCATCGGGTAGGTCTTCGTGCGGTTGGAAAATGCCGGAGAGGTGGCAGGCGAACAGGTCTGTTTTTTCTTTGTTGCTTTTAGCCCACCCTAGTGCCGGTGGTAGTTTTCGTATAGGCGGAGAAGGAATTTGAGGTTTTAAGGAAGATTTGATTGGTTTCCAAATTGTGTTATCGTACCGATTTAGGTTTGCTGCATAGGTTTTGAACGAATCTTCTCTTAGGCTCCTAAGTTTTGCTTTTATTTGGTTGTTTAGCTTGTTGAGTCTGGTTTTATCTGTTGGATGGTGAGTTCTTTGCCATTTGGCTCTGGCTTTTCTTTTTTGAGCAACTAACTGCTTGACGTCAAGTGGAATATTATTGTTAGTTTCCTTGTGTTTTATGGAAGGAGTGGCTTGTTGGGCTGCTGTTATTAACAGGGTGTTTAGGTGATTGACGGCGTCGTCTACTTCTTTTGGGTTCTTGAGTCTGAGTTTCAGGTCTATGCTTTCATGTAGAATATGACGGTAATATTCCCAGTCAGTTTTGGAGTTGTGAGCTCTTTTGGGAGGTTCGTTGCGAATAATTCTTGCGCTGATTATCGCTACAATTGGCGTGTGGTCTGAGGTTAAGTCAAGGCTTGCTAATACATGCGTGTAGGGTGTGGATATTCCGTTGATGATAAAAAAGTCGAGAAGATCTGGTGTTTTGTTGGGGTCCGAAGGTCAGTATGTTGGGGTTCCCGTTGACAGGTAGTTGTACTTGTTTTGTTGCATAACCTTGAGAAGCTCTCTGCCTTTGGTCGTGGCTAATCGAGATCCCCATGTGGTGTGTTTGCAGTTAAAGTCTCCCCCAGTAATAAATTTGGGTCCCAGAGTGTGGAAGAATTTTTCGAAGTCCTCTTGTTTAATGTTGTGTCTAGGAGGACAATAGACCGCCGCAACCGTAAGTTCATAGGGTAAAGTAGTCACTTTAATGGATGTGGCCTGGAGCATAGCTTCTTCGTATTTGGGGAGAGCATAGTGTTTGATGTTTTGTTTTACTAAGATGGCAGTTCCTGCATGTCCAGTTTTGTCGGGGTGGTTAGTGTAGTACGTTATGTAGTTTGGGATTTTAAAATAGGATTTTTCTGTGAAGTGTGTTTCACTTATTAACAATATGTCGATGTAGTTTTGTTTAAGGAATAGAATTATTTCGTCCCTATGTTTCAAGAGACCATTGGCGTTCCATTGTGCTATTGTTAGGAATTTATCCATTAGTTTGTTTATTAATTAGCATTGTGAGCATGTTTAGAACCATGCTGTTTTGTTGGATTAATTGTGAAAACATGGATTTAAATTCATCTAAGAACTTCTAAGAGTGGGGATAGCTGATTGATCGATTGCGTTTACAGGTTGGGGTTCTTCATTTCTGACTATATTGGCGTAGCTCATAGAGTGGCGGAAGTTTGGAAATTGTTTTTTTGAGTGCAAGGGTGGGGCCTGGGTTTGAGGTCTGTGGTTGATGGTTTTCGATTTGAGGAGGTTGTGATAGTACTCACATCCACGATAGTTGGCTGGATGACTTCCTCCGCATAGGGCGCAGATTGCTGGTGTGTCCTTGCTTTTCTTGCAGCTTGCTGTGCTGTGTTCTCCGCCACATTTGACACATACGTATGGTCGACAACAGTATGATTTGGTGTGGCCATATAGCTGGCATCGCATGCATTGTACTAGACTTCTGTTGGTTCGTGGCGGTTCGATTATTATACGGTTATATTGGAGGTATTGTATTTTGTAGATGTCCTTGTTGTTTTCGGATGGTTCCAGGTCTACGAAGAATAGATTCATAGGCTCTTTTGTAGTTCTGTGCCTTCCGTTGATAATGTTCCTGACTGTGTGTCCGAGCTTAGTGATTTCGTTTTTTATTTCATCTATTGGAATTGAATGATGTAAATATTTTATGACCACCCTAAATGACCGTTCTTCTTTGGGTTGATAAGTGTGGTGTATTATTTGATTATCGCGTAGAAATTTCGTTAGTTTTCGATATGTGTCTGGAGTATTACTTGAGATTTTTACCGTGTTGTTGATAAGACTTTTTGTGACGTATTGCTCGTCTGCTATTATTTCAGCAATTTTTTTCTTCATTTCTGATAGATTTATAACTCCATAAACAAATATTGGTGGAGGTTTGGGTATCTTTTCAGGTTCCGTTGTGTTGTTATTGGAGTTGTTTTCTTCTATGTTTGTAAATGTACTGTATTTATTGGAGAGCGGTATTACACCTGGGTCAGTATCTACTTGAACGTTTTTTCTTATTTTTCTACGTTTTGTAGATTTCACGACTTGCCAAGGATTTGCTTGAGATGGAGTGGGGTTTTCCATTTCATCGTCGCTAGTTGAAACCATTCTATAAAGTTGTTGGGAATTTGGTTGAGGGTTATGAGATAGGTGCGTCATTGGAGGCTGCGTATTGTACTGTACTGGTATTTGAGTGTTTGTAAAAGACTGGTTGTGAAAGGGATTTGGAATTGGTAACGTTTGTGAATTGTTTTGGGGTTGACCCTGTTGGTCTTGAGATAGTGTCTGCCTAAACACGTAGTTGAAGCCTGGCCCATTTCCTGCTGGTAACATTATTTAATAATAAGTTTACCTGTTTCTGTGGTTTTCTATGGAAGGTTATCAGTGATAAAGCGGCCGAGGCCGCGTTATCGGACAAAGCACTTGAACTACACTGCACGATGTTTACGCTGTTTAATATTCTTTATGCACAACAATAATAAACCTTGTAATTAGCGTCCTAGCGCATTTTTATAGTCACAGATAATTTTATATTAATCACGACGCACTAATTAATTGATTCACTGGTTAAATGCTCGCATTAAATACCGAATTTAATATTTAAATGTGAAAATGGATTTAGCCATCTTCGCCACGATTTTGAGCTCATTAAAAAAGAAAATACAAAACTAAAACTGCTTGCAGCCAAAGTTTGGTTTTATGGTATTCCTGAGAATAAAGGGGAAAATTGGCAAGAAACCGAAAATAAAATTATTCTACAATAGTATAAATCGTCCAATTATTGTAAAGTTCTCAAATTTTAAAACTAAGGACATGCTTTTAAAAAACGCTTTTAAACTAAAAGGCACAAATATTACTATAACTGAAATTTTTTCGGAAAAAGTAATGGAAGAGCGAAAAATACTAAAACTAGTGATGATCCAAGCACGAAATGAAGGCCGTAAAGCTTATTTAACATTTAATAAATTAGTAATAGAGGGAAAAGTGCATGCTGTAAAAGATGTTCAACCTAAAAATACTTCTCCGGATGGTAACCAGGTTGATCCTATTATAGTATTACCACAGCAGCACCATCAGCTATACAAGCAGTGTCAGAAAATACAAACCAGGAACAGAGAGGAAATTTGAATTTACCTATCGACACTAACATAAGTCAAAGCGGTGTATTAAATTTTAATTCCCAAGAAAACAGCAGGAGTCCAATTACGTCCACGAAAACAAATTCTTTCCCAAAAATAGGATAACTTTCATAAGACCAGCAAGAAAAATTAATCAAAAAAACAACTCAAGTTATATCTATCGCGAATCATACAAAAATTTCAAATTCCAGGGAAAAAATTGCAAAACGTAGGAACTCTCATTGCTGTTAAAAAGTGTCTTGATTCTACGGAACTTAAAAATCCAAATCTACCTCAGCAAATAGAAAAACATTTTGAATACTGTGCAGTACTCAATTTATAATTGTTTGCCTCTATCGAACACCGGACAGAGATGCAGCGATTTTCATTGCATCATTATTTAATTTTCTGGAGGTTTTGGGGCGCTATAAGAAAAAAGTTGTTATATACGGGGATTTCAATATCAATCTTCTAGGTGAGTCTACTTTAAAAAATGAATTTCTTTTCATTATACGTATATTTGGTTTAGATGCAATTATCAAAACTCCCACAAGAATAACGTGTAACAGCCGGACATTAATAGACAACTGACTAACATTAGAGACGATCTTACTTTAGAAAAAAATATATACTCAGGACTACCAAGATCATAATTCAATTTTACTTCGGAGTGGCGATGTGCTACCTTGCGGAACAATTGCTTGCAAAATTAAGAAAAGGGTTTTTTCAGAAAACCCAAATAAACAGTTTTCATTTTTGATTAACAACACAAACTGGGATTCCGTGTATAGTGCTAAAAACGTAAATAATAAACTAGATAAGTTTTATACATTATTTCTAAATTGTTTTCACAAAGCTTACCCGTTAAGAACTACAAAGGTAAATAAAGCTTCTGAAAAGGAATAGACCACAACAGGAATAAGAAACTCTTGTAGAACTAAACGCGAACTCTTGTTCTATAAAACGTATAGTGCAGATGAACACTTTATTAATTACGTAAATACCTGCAAATTTTAGTCACAGTTATTGAGTTATCAAAAAAATACATTTAAATAACACAATATTAAATTCTAAAAATAAAATAAAAACGGCATGGTCAATTGTGAGAAAAAAAAAACAGTAAAAATGAAAATATTGTATTGAAAAATCAAGATGAAACAATATACGATATAACTGAAATTGCAAAATCATTTAATAATCATTTCGTTACAGCGCCAGGTCTATTAACACAAAATATTACCAAAACGAATAATCCATCCGATTATATGAATAATACCCGTATTGATCAAAGTCACTTTATTATTGACATCTACATCAGAAAATGAAATTGAAAACGTAGTTAAACAACCGGAAAACAAAAATTGTACGGGCTTTGATGATATACTAATTGCAGTAATAAAATATAACTTAAATACTTTAATACATCCTTTAACCCTGTAGGTAGCGGACCGCGAAAATTTTATTATTGCAACAAACATTATTTAAATCGAAATTATTACCGCGATAGGAAAGTTAATTAATGGGGTTTAACATATTTTGTTAAATATTAAGTCGTTATTTGAGCATGATTTTCGGGATATTTTATTTTTGTAACTAATATTTGGCCAAGGGTTGAAAAATATGTGTTTGAGGTTTGACTATCAGGTGTACGCTTAAAAGCTGCTTTTCGGAAGGGGCGTAACGAATCATTGGAAATTCTTATGCGCACATTCTTGATGTAAAAATGTAAAAATAAAGATTTTCTATTTCGGGTTAGCGCTTTATTACTCTGAGACATTGGGAATATAGAGCCGTTTCTTTCTAACGTTTGGGTTTCAATAGAAACGTACGAGACTTAAGTGAAAGCGTAAATTACCTGCTCAATGACTTAAGACCGCTCGCGAGAGGTAAACACAATGGAATTTTAATTCTATTCCAGAAGTTATAAAACGGTTTGAACGATTATTACTTAATATAATTCATTTATTTTGAAATGTGCAACAACGAAATCATTAATTGGTAATTAAAAAGGAATTGATATACATAAACCAGTTTTTATTGTTTACTAATAGTGACATTAATTGTACATGCAGAACATAACGTACATTCAAATATTATATAGGAATGCACTTATACCTAATGGGCTAATTAGTAGAAAGTGATGAAAGTGGTAATCAATTCCTCATTATTTAATCTATTATAATTTGCGTATTTAGACCCCAAAATAATACATTGCCTCAAAATCTTTTAAAAAAACGAACTTCGAATACCGCCGTAACGAAAGTATAAAAAAAATCTTGCCTTATCAAAAGATAAAATTTGATAATTTCGAAATTTAATATCTGGAAAAGTATTTGAGATACCGGAATATTGAATTCAGTACCGAACTGAGTTCGTTGAAAAAGTTTGGTAACTTCTGGAATAGGATTACATTTCCATTGTCTCAGAGTAATAAAGCGCTAAGCCGAAATAAAAAATGTTTATTTTTACAGACTATAGTTAGTAATTAATTACGTCGGTACATACGGCAATCAAAGACGTCTTTGTTTGGTACGTTGAAACTTGAGACTTAAATGTAGCGCTTGTTACGGACGAATGAATATTTTTAAAATTAAGATGTTCTATAATTAATATGAAACTGTTTCAACATAATAATTTTTTGTTTTTTTATTACTTTTGAAAAATGGGGGTTGATTGTGGGAGTAAAGGTAGCCAGTTTGAAATCGGGGGACAAAAGAGTGACAGTTAAAGTGTCGACGGAGCCAGATCGAGTTGGTTAATTAAATACCTTCATTGTAAAAAGTTGTCTTTAAAATATTTCTTGCGGGTACATTTTCTTTTGAATTAGCCAACGCTAATTTGGCTTTTCTTTTGGATGTTAGTTTAATGTGGTTTTCAAATATTAATCTATAAATAACAGTTAACCTTTTTGAAATTAAACCGCGTATGGTAACGATTTGTGCCTGTGGTCAATTAAAGGAATATATATATATATATATATATATATATATATTCAAATGTAAGTAGGTATTTTTATATAAATTAAGGCTGGCAGCAAATAAGTCTACAAGCCTATATAACGTATTAAAAATCGAGCATTGCCTTGCAAAGGTATCTCACTCGCACGCTGGCTCATTAAGCTAAAATCTGCTAAAATAAAAGACAGCACAGGGTTCCCTCACTCTTGTATTTGTGTGAATTAGCATTGTTGTTTGTTGGTGAGCCTGGAGAACGGGTACAAGATAACCCTTGGTTACTAATTGTAATGGGCAATTGCCAAGTGGTTACATACTCCCGGTTCCAGCTGACTATTAAACACCTCGAATTTTATCTTTATTGTTTTTATTGTTGTAAAGATTAACGTGTAACATGAGAAAGGGGCGCTGTATTTTTCTAACGCACTCAACCTTATATATCTGTCACGATGTTATGATATATTTACAACTTACCTTTGTAAGGCTTTGTTTTAATGAGTTTTTTGTCAGTTTGTTAAGTAGAATTGTTTGCCTGCGAACTAATTTCTCTTTATATGTAATTTATTGTAATTTTATGTATGTATTTTGTGCTTTAGTAGTCACTAAACAATTGTGTACATGTAAATTCCTTGTCTATTTTCTTTGATCCTTGCATTTACCTTATTATCACCTTTGCAATTTTACTGTTGTTGTATTTGATATGTACCGTAATTTGCGTTATTGATTTATGTGTTTATTTACTTAAAGGCCAGCATGACTGGTTTTAAAGGGCCACATGTATGGTATTACGATTTTTAGTCTGTTTATTTATGACACAATTGGGAGTGTGACTGCAGGGGTTTTCTTTGTGTTTATGTGTAACTAAAATGCTTTGTATTTATTTTTCTCTTCATGTTATATGTACGCACTTTAACCTGATTTAATGATGTTTTTGTTATATATTTAACCCTTTCATTGTTTTTTTTTGTGTTATTTGATTTATTAATGTACTTGTACAATTAATTATTTATGAGTAAAGTGGGTTATATTGGTGGTTCTTTCCCACAATAGTACATTAACGGGCTAAACCACCATTGCGCAAAGCTCGTTAGTTTTAATTTGAGTAGTTTCATTTTTTACTTGCCCCACATAATGCAACACTTACCTCATCCAGCCTATCTAACCAAATAGCACAACGTACCTACCACTAGACGTCCAATTCGTTAGATCAGATTTGACGTTTGCGAGTAATTAAATATCAGACATGTAAATAAATTCTAATGTTTTACTTATTGTCAGGAAAGTGAAAGTAAGGTAAGCAATTAATTTGGCTAATAGTAACATTAATGTCAGTAAAGTGAAGATAAATCACTTAGCGATTGTTTGGTTCTTGAATTTGCATTATTGCAAATATGTTTAAATTACACTTTTCAAGATAGGGTACCTGGGGGACGCTACAACCCACATATTCAATGCATGCCTTCAATCCAGCGTTTTTCCAGATAAATTTAAGAAAGCTAATATTTAACTACTATATAAAAAAGGCGAAAAATTATAGGTATCAAATTATAGACCAATTTCATTACTTCTAGCATTTTCAAAAATTTGAGAGAAAATTATTTTTGACCGATTAAGCTCTTTTCTTATTAGTAAGAATGTTTTGTGTGAATCTCAATTTGGCTTTTGACCTAACAAAAACACAATAGACGCAATTTTCGATCTTCTCAATTCCATTTATAATAATTTACAAAATAAAAATTGCTGTCTTGGTATTTTTTGTGATCTATCAAAAGCCTTTGACTGCGTTGACCCCAAAATATTACTCCCAAAGCCAGAATTGCTCTTGAACTTTTCACTTTTATCTGACCAATAGAATACAAATTGTCCAAATTCAACATAGTAATACTGAAGGTATAATAAATAACTACTGGTCAGAAGAAAAAAAACGGTAACGCTGGGTATTCCTCAAGGCAGTATATTAGGTCCAATTTTATTTTTGATCTAGATTAATGATTTAGTCGCCAGTATATCTAGGGGTAACTTTATATTATTTGCTGATGATACAAGCATTATATTAAAACCAAATTCCATTGAAGAACTAGTACTAGCCGCCAAATTCATAATAGAAGAAATTGTAGCTTGGTTTTCAACGAATAATTTAATTTTAAATCAAAACAAAACATTTAATGTATTATTTAGATCACAGCGTTCATCACTAAATGACATAGACATAATAAACAACCATGGTACTATCAAATCTACCAGTATAATAACATTTCTTGGACTTCAAATATCAAACAATTTCGACTGGTTGCCACACTACAGACTCCTGTAGAAAGATATTCATAACTAAAAAAATCTTTACTTTCACAAGTGTGTATATTTATAAATAATCTGAATTAATTTTTAAAAAATACCCAACTTTATTACGACAGTATTCATAACTACAGTACTCAATTTAATCACCAGCTCCGTTTACCTAAACTAGATCTGACTTTAATTCAAAACGGTGCTATGTACATGGGCATAACAATATTCAATAAGTTACTCTCGCATATAATAAATTAAAATACTACCAATTTATTTAAAATACAACTTAAAACCTGGCTTCACCAGAATAGTTTTTATTCATTGCAAGATTTTTTCATTTAATGTAATTTCGTCCGTTGCTCACTAGGTGTTTTTGTATAATACAATGTTGTATCTTAGAAATCTACTTTTATTTAACATTGTACCAAATAAGGGAAATAAATTACTTACTTACTTACCTATTAGCTGCAGAATACATGTTTTTCATCCATGCCTTTACGCAACACCAGATTTTTTAAAAAAAGGAAAACAATTTATAAAACTGCTCGAAGAAAACACGACGCCGTGAAATATTTAAAAATCAAAATGACGAGATAATAGAAGTTGCACTACGAAATCTTGTCGTGGAACAAGACGGGTTTGAAGCTGAATAAAACTGAAGGGGAAAAATATTGCTTCGCAAACATGCTCAAGTTGTGAAGAATCATGGATAGAACGTAGTGTGATACGAAAAAGACGTCGATTTACGTTTTTATTTATATTTTATATTTTTCTTGCATTTTCTGCATTCTTCTGAAAAAAGGTCAAATTTTTTGAACAGAGTTCATTAATAGTTGTCGGTGGGTTGGTCCGTAAAAACGGCTTGTTGCACATACTACATACGTAAGCAAGAATTGTTAGATCAGGTGAATGAGAAGGCAAGGAAAATCCGCATTACGGGAAATTACGCGGTCTCCAAAATTTTCTGGAAGCAGTTCTAAGCATGCTTTCGTGGTGTGGAAAGTAGCCCCATCCTTTTGGAATCTTTGGATATTCAATTGAATGTTTCTGGCAGGGCAGAATTGTCTGAGGTGAATCAAAAATGGTGTCAAAATTTGTTCTCTATATCGTGACTGACTTAGGGTAACGGGCCTTCCATGCTCATCTTCCTCAAAGTAAGGATTGTGCACCAAATAGCTAAACGGTGACTATGAAGAGGTTTCTCTATGATGATGTTTGGTCGTTCAAAACCAAGAAAATGGTTGTCGATTAATATAATGGTGTCAAAATTTATTCTCTATATCGGGCCTGATTTAGGGTAACGGGCCTTCGACCCTCATCTTCCACGACGTAAGGACTACGCACCAAATCGCTACACGGTCACTATGAAGAGGTTTCTCTATAATTTGTCTGTCGATTGATAAAGCAGATCAGATGGACATGGTCTTCATAAACCATTGCTAAGACTGAAGCACAGTACTCTAGCTTACTAGTCTGTATTATCCAAGCGTTTCACAATCTGTATTTTACAGGGAAAACCACTAAATTTCTGATACATTCATTGGGTAGACGTTTCAATTTCATTTTAGGGATGTTCTGCGGTCACTCTTTTTGGAGATTCTAACACCTGTAGAAATAGCGTTCCTTGGTTCGCATTAGTTGTCATGGTAACTGGACGACCAGTACAGTCTTTGCGTTGAGTTAACACGCTTCCTGTGCGTCGAAATTTTGCAACGACTCTTAACAAGTCCTTATTAGTTGCTGGTGGCTTCTGAAACACTTCCCGAAATTGATTGGCAACCATTCACAAACCAGGTCCACTTGACTATCCATTCCCGTATGAGCAAAAATAATATTCAATACTACAAATTTTTTCTTGCGTTTTAAGCACCATTTCGAATTTCTTCGACAGCTTGTTCGAATAAACTATGTGTAGAGATACCATGCAAACTGTTGTCACTTATGTCGCTTGA
The DNA here is from genome assembly GCA_036346205.1 of Vesta saturnalis. NCBI lineage: Eukaryota > Metazoa > Arthropoda > Insecta > Coleoptera > Lampyridae > Vesta > Vesta saturnalis. The sequence continues at coordinate 1,933,728 of JARFJB010002364.1, read as the reverse complement.
CAGATCGTACTTGTTATTTTCTGCGCGTGTAGTTAAAGGTCATAATGCTTTTATAATCAATGTTCACATTAATAGAAGAAATAAAAGGAACAATTTCGAAGGCGCACATTTTTTCGATACATTAGAAGGACATAACTGAAAGTTATATTAATATGACAAAAAATATGTACGGGTTCTAGTGTTCGAACATTATAAGTTTTTTTAAAAGATGTCAACTTGAAGAACTTGCGAATTTCTACAAAAAGATACTTTATTCAGAAATACAATTGTAATTCGTATTCGTGATCAACATATTCAGTCTATATTTATTAGGAAAAAGTGAACTAAAACCTGAAGAAGCCATATATTTATATTTATATTCTTTAACTTTGCTTCGTGGAATTCCATATTTAATAGCACTAATGTTTTAAGTACAATATAATTCCACAATTTCCTTAATATAATTATTTATTTCTCAACGCGTTTCAATGCATCATGTATCATTATCCAGAGAAAATATATAAGTAAAATAACAAACGAGTAGTTATGGTAACAAACAATTAAGGCAAAACAGCAAACTTGATGTAAATTATAATTCTATATATTAAAGTAAGTAACTAGTTGGTTCATTAATAGTGCTTTATTAGAAAAATTTAATGTTGAGGTTAACGTGATTATTTACTATTAAATGTTTGTCTATGTATTTATATTTGAAACATCTAATGTGTTCTTGATATCTAAAATCAAAGTACGTAAGTGTTTGTCCAATACAAACAGAACTACAGAATGTGCAGTTCAATTTATAAATACCGACTTCAAAATGTCGTTAATTGAATCTTTGACATTAAGTAAACATTTAAGAACATTGGCGTTAGTTTTGAAAGCTATTTTGTACTTCTTGTTCTTTTGTAATATGTGAACTACGTATTCCGATATTTTTTCCAAAATATGAAATTGATATGTATTTATTTTCTGTCGATTCTGTGTTAACTGGGTAAATATTTTTAATAGAAAATTTGCACTCTTGATTTTTAACTAAAGTATCGATTATATTTTAAATGTAACCATATGCTTGTGCTATTTGTTTTATAATTGATATTTCTTTATTTAAATGTGTTTGGTTTAATTTTTCAGATTTAAGCACGTCTAATCTTTCCTTCTAGCATTCAGCACCATACGTTCGAACTACAGCGATTTTGATGTTTTACTTGCAGCATCCAATGTGGATTTTGGTCGGACCAATAATGCATATTGGGTAAATTGACACCCCCCGTGCTACTGAAAGTGGCTTCATCCGTCCATAACATGCGTAACAGCACATTTGGATTTTCCCGAATCACATTTAGGAGCCAGTACAAAGGCTGAGTCTATGATCATAATCAGTATGATTTAATACCTGATGTAAAACAATGCGGTGGAGATGCACATTATTGTTTTGAAGAATCTCGTGGATAATTGTTTTTGGAACTCCAAAGTCGTCGGACATTTTTGTGGGGCTTCAGGTGGGATCGTATTGCACGTAGGCCACAACGTTGATAATATTTTCCTGGGTGCGTGTTCTACGTATCCTTACAGATGCTTGAATCGGCTGCACGTTGCCAGTTTCTCGTAGTCGATTGCGGTATTCAAATTTTCTCGTATAAACCGAAAACGGATGAGGTTAACGCGAAGCGGTTTTCACTCAAATATAGGTAATTTTAAGTCGCGTAACGGTTTGTCAAATGAATAGTATCGTTCTAATTAGTTTTTTCCAAAAATCACAAAAATGTGTAATCGCTGCAGAGAACGCCCTCTAGTTTATTTATTTAAAACTAAACGCTACAACAAAAAACACCCTTCAAAAGGCTGTTTCAAACGAGACTAAGAATATTCGAATCTTAAAATATAAATATTAGAAAATGCATTATCCTCTCAAATGATATTTTCAAAATTATATCACCCAATTTTCCGCAATAGCAGGAATTTTATGTTTCTTCGTAGCAGTCACGCCCCCTAACGGTCGAGTTATGAACTTCAAAATTATTTCCAGCCATTTCTCTTACTTGCTTTACCTATAAGGATGTTTTCCCAAATCTCTAGGTCTTACCATTGTCGAGATAGAACCGCTCTGTACTCTTGTCCAGACACCCGGTACATAAACGGTTTGTCCTAGATTAGTAGATAACGATTTTTTGATTGTTTATATTTGGACAAGTACTTTCAAATAGCGGGATTGATTTGCACGTCCCAAATTTTCTAAAATCCAAGACAACTGTCATAAGAAAAAAATAAAAACCGATCTTCTTAATTTAAAACTTAGCACCATTTAAAAGAAGTAAATGTGTGTAACTAAACCTTATCGCATTATTTGATAAAGCAAATGTATATGAACTCATATGAAAATGTAAACTTTCACGATGATTACACATATTTTAAATATAAAGCTCTTTTGGCTTTTTAGTTAGTAGTTATTACTTAATTTATTATATGGATAGCCAATATTTGGGGTGGGACATGAATGGAAAAGAAACAAAGACATAAACAAAAAAGTTGCTGTTCCATTTATGGTTAAAAAGTATATAGTATTGTATGGTATCGTAGTATTTCATAATAATGAAATGGCGCTATTGTACAAAATAATAAAATACCAAAAACCTCGATTACCTATACATATATACACTAACCTTTTCCAATTTTAACACATGACTTTAAGTAATATGTAATTATAAAATATGAGGTAATATCACGTTTAATACTACTTTTTTATGGTATTCTAATAGTTACTTGTATTTCAAGGGCAGAAAATGGGTGTTTGGGAGTACGAGTAAACCTTAGTCGAGGCCTGCAAATTTATGAGTACTCGAAACCATATTATGGCAGAGTGATACATAAGATTTTTTGTGCCAACGCCAACAATTGTTATTAAAATCAATAAACAAAATTGTTGTGCTTTTTTTAAATTTCATACCTGTTGAAATTAAGTTGGCAATACCGACAGTAACCAATATAACCTAGAAAATACAATTGCGAAATTATTCATTACTCGAATTTTGCCGGTACCTTACCAATTTGTTGACTTTCTAATAATTTATAGATATAATTTGTAATTTATAAGAAACTGATACGGACATAATGATGGATGTGTACACGTACAAGGTAACGCGATTAGGCTTTCTGCTATATCAAATGTCGATTATGTCGAATATTCTATCAGTTCTGTCACTACAACGAATACCAACTGTAATTTAGTATTATTTTGCCGGCCTAGGTCGAAAAACGCATTTGCGATCTGCTAATGCCCTGTTACAGAACGAAGGCACATATATTTTCTTTTATTTTTACGTATAAAACCGATCAGAAATTTATACATTACCATTGAAAAATATTTAAATATATGCATATGGAGGAAGAGTGACGATATGAAAAGAATATCGTTATTTATTTAAAAAAGTGTCAACAATTTTCTCGTTACCTCAATTTTGTGAAGTTGATAACTCATAATATACTAGATCTAGTTATCTTTATAAATTAGGAACTCGACTGCGGAAATCGTATTGAAATATCAATATCTCTGCCTAAATTTTGATCAGTTATAATATCCAGATTCATACAAGATGTATGTAGATGCGTTTCGAAATAGATATGGGCAAGAGTGAATATATGTCTTTCTTGCAAATTGATTATAATCTCTAATTTGTCGCGCAAAAATACTTTATTATATATAATTTGACACGATTAATTCTGTAGTTTGCTATTTTGAAATGCGAGAAAAAAAGGGGGGTAAACTAATTACACATTTAACAAAATTGAATAATCTCAAAACTGTTTGTATAGTAAGGAACTTATTACTACTCGAGTTTATTAAAACAGAAGAATCTCATGTAGGTGTACGTACAGAAATCAAGCTCAGAAATTCCTGTACAAGAAAAGCATGCGAAGGATCGAGTAGCAGTGGCCACATTCTCCAATCAACTTGACCCGTTCAACTTTAGAGGTTATGCGCACAATCGAGTTCCTATTGCATACTTGCATTATCCGTTACGTAATTAAATGTTCCTCTAAATTCCTTTCAATTTTCTTAGTTAAATAAATACCTTTTCTTTCAGGTTCAGTCAATACAAACGTCAATCGATTACTTACCATACTTTTAACAATTACGTTATATCGGTTAAATTGACGTTGTTTTCTATTAGTAGCGACGTTTAAATAAAAAATATGTAAATTTCTAACTATGATACATTTTTTATAATTTTACCATTAATGTAGTACGGTTAAATTATTCTTATATTTAAACATTTAGTAGCGTGAGATTCTTAAAAAAAATTTCCTAATATAAAATTTGATAACTGAATTATGTCACTCATAATTACGTCATTTATATTTTTAACAAAATTTATTGCCAAAATTCCATTGATTTTTGTATATTGTTCATACATACGACATCCGATATGGTAAGAGGGATTTTATACCTACTAGCATTGTATAGCACACTGCATATGATTTACGTTTAATTACAAAAATATTACGTTTACCCTTATGAATGTATTTAATGATATATTCAAAAATTGCGAACCATTTTATTGTGAGTAACAGTGTTTATGACGCTTAAGGAAGGTCAATTCAAAACTTAATAATCCCACACTTATGTAAAATAAGCGCATTTTTTTCACAACATACTTTATCAGCCATAAAAATACTTTTGGCGTTTTATCTAATCCCGAACCAAATTAGTGTACAAACTACGATTTTGGAAATCGCTGGTCCGAATGCAAGTGCGTGTGAGTATGTGAGTGCGCGTGTGTGTGCACGCTTGTGTGTGTGCGCGAAAACGTACGCATTTGCGTTCCATATACTTTAGAACCCATGTTTAATAAGAAAACGAATCATTAAAAATAATTAATTCTAATCATTTCAATACAAATGTAATACTCAGGATTTTCTCATTTTTTTACGTGTAAAAAACTGGGTTTCTTTAAGGTTATGCTGTGACGTAATTATAAATAAACCATAATTTTAAAGAATAAAATTCATATTATTATGGAAATATGTTAATAAAGTTAGGTTATGCAATTAAATAATTACATACGTCTATTAATAATACAATAAATAGTAAAAATGGTATAACTAAATGGCATAAAATTAGTTTAAATCGTAAACAAAATTAGAAATGTTTTGTGCGAAACATTAATTGTAGATATTTACTGGCATACTGAACAAATGATGCTGGTCTTCCCATTCTTATATTTAATACCGCATAAGCTTGACTAAATCCAGTTGTGACTGTAAAACTGTTATATTACATAATGATAATAATAATTCATGTATGAAAATTATTACGTATATCTAAATTATAGTTTTACTAGTAACGGATTTGTTTACGTAAATATTATTTTGATAGAATTTATTAACACTAGATTCAGTCATAAAAAGCGGTATGGATTACCTTGAGTTAAAATTTCCCAAATTATATTTTCGCAACATAATCATAAAACACGGTATATTCACTAAAAACCCTAGTTGCAACGGCAAAGTAATTTGTTCTAGCAAGCGTTAGCACAAATTAATTTATTTCAGTTTTATCTATCAAGTAGTGAAGAAGTGGTAATAAATCTGTTTTGCAAGTGTTACACATTGTTTTTTTGAAGATAGGACGTTTATTAGTTGGATTAAGGAATAGTGTTTGTGTTGTAGATTACATACATTGTCAGTTGATAAGAGTCTGAGAGAGTGTACCCAGCCAATATGGAAGATGATAGAAAATCCATCGAATTAAACCAAATCGTACGTGAAACAACAAAAACCAAAATGCAAAGTTGTGTAAAAACAAATGTATTAACAATACTAACTGTGAGCGGTGTGATTTGTGGTGGTTTGGTGGGATTTGTATTACGACAGTTTACAAGTGCAAAATGGACGGAAAGAGAAGTTATGTACGTAAACTTTTTGGGAGACCTTTTCCTACGAATGCTAAAGTCTCTAATACTGCCTTTAATAGTGTCATCGTTAATATCTGCAATTGCTAAGTTAGATTTATCCCTTTCTGGTAAAATTGCGGGAAGAGCAATTTTTTACTACATTACTACTACAATATGTGCTGTTATTATTGGAATTATATTAGTTATCACTATACGACCTGGTAAAATTGGTTCTTCATCGAGCAATAACGTGCAAAATGGCTCTACGGGCGCAAGAAATGTTACGACAGTAGACACACTTTTGGATTTAATTAGGTATAATTTGGGTGAACCCTAATAGAATTTTTAATTCTATTTTTCAGAAATTTATTTCCACCTAATCTCGTAGAGGCTTGTACACAACAGGTAAGATTGTTAATTAAAACTCGCTCTCTCTAACTTGATTACGTTTCCTAGTAACTAAATTCTACTCTATTATCGGATCTTGTCAAAAACTTAAACAAGTGATGATGTGTTAAGTATATCACTGTAACATTTAATGATGTACAGGCTTGCGTATCGTTCAACAAAACACTTATGCTTTAGATCAATTAAAAATAGACGGAGTTGGCTTTCTTTTTAAATTAAACTTATTTGTTTAAATCACGTTAATGGAATATATTTATATCTTTATCATCACAGTACATACACGAATATCTTTTACCAAATCCGTTCTGTATCACTCCACGTACCGTGCAATGTCAGTAGTGGCGGCAATACACAAGAATGTTCCATCAAAAATGATCTTACACGAATGTTTTTCTAATTAAACTGTAAAAGCAAATCCTTGTTTACTAAGTTTTTACGTTTTTATTGATTCATAAAATTGTATAAAATTGCTCTCAAGTGTTATACTATTCATACAGTACTTACAGTAACTTTACTTTAAAAACAAGATAAATCAATTTAAAAATTATGTTTTGAGCTACAATAATACAGTATTACCTTTTATTTTACCTTGTAATTACATACAATCTTGGAATATAAGTTTTTACACTCAACGATACAACCATCAAAGATAGCAGAGTTAGAATTAAAGGAAACTTTTGCTTTTTTAAATTTTTCTAAAGTGCGGTATTTTAAATTAAATGTATGCCAAAAAACGACTCATCAACTAATTTGATTGTGATTATTCTAAATTTAGTGCCAAATATACAAAATTTATGTCAATACTGAGACCATTATTTTTGTGCACTGCGTGTAATGCAAGAAAATTAAAAAAATGTACGGATCCTTTACCAAACCAAAGGATGCGTCAAAAAATTTTAACGTTGAAACTGAAACCAATGTTTTGGCATATTCAGATTTCAAACCAACTTTGTCTATTAGGGAAATAGGTATGGAGTGTGGTGTTTCTAAAAAAGAATCAAGATTAATTTTAAAGAAATGTGGACGAAAGACCATATCGCCACCACATAGAAAACACTTTATATCCAACTGATTTACAGAGAAGACTAGAATATGCTAATTGGTTTATTCGAAATTTTGAAGTAGATCAAAATTTTTCGTATAAAATCCTTTTCATCGATGAAGCAAACTTCACGACCAATGGAATTTTTAATAGAAAAAACCACGTGTCTTAGTGTGCAGAAAATCCACATCTCACAGTAGAAAGGTGGGATCAACAACTGTTTTCTGTAAATGTTTGGTGTGGAATTTTTGGTACAAAAATCTTGGGACCTTATTTCTACAACGAAAATTTGAACGCAGAAGTCTACGAAAGATTTTTAATTACCAATTTGGAAGAAATGCTGGATAATGTACCTTCGAATACAATTTGCAATCTGCAATATTTTCAGCATGATGGAGGTCCACCACATAACTGGATTAGAGTTATGAATTACTTGAATGAAAGATTTCCAAATACAATTGCAACACGTGGTACAATTTTTTGGTCTACGAGATCACCGGATCTTACTACGTTAGATTTCTTTTTAGGGGGACCAATAAAAGCCAAGGTATCAATTTTGCGTACAATGTAACGGCGGTCCTTTTGAAACTTTGTTTTGATCTTGAATTGAGTTAAAATTAAACATTAATAATTGTAGAATTGCTTTACAAGTAGAATTTTTTCAGTCGTTCTTTATTTTTAACGATTTTCAACTGTTTTATCGTAGCCATAACGATGTATTTAATTAAATGATTTTTTTAATTTTTTAAGTTTTTCGGATTATTATTAAAATTAGATATACAAAACTTTATATCATTGAAAGCAGAAAAAAATAAGGAATTTAATAAGCTAATTGTCGCTTATGGTAGACAAAAAAACACTCAATTTGTTCGAACAAGAGCGTCGTGATAGCATTTGTGTAACAATGCTTTCTATCAGGGCGTAATGAAACGTATCATAACTGGAGATGAGACTTGCATACGACCCAGCAACAACCGACCAATCAAGCGAATATCGTGCGAAAGGTGAGATAAGACCAAAAAAACCGCGTCAAAGTCGATCGAAAATCAGGGCCATGTTGACTGTTTTCTTCGATTATCGTGGTGTTGTGTATTATAAGTTTTTTCCGCCGGGTTAAACTGTCAACAAGGAATATTAATTGAGTGACGTCGTTTGCGTGAAGCTATTCGCAAAAAGAGGCTGGATTTATGGAAAGACAACTCCTGTGACACCGTTTCGAGTCGATTGAAGACATCCAACGTGAATCGCTACGCGTTCTGAATGCCATACCGAAAGGTGGCTATTTTTAATGCTTCGAGAATTGGAAAAAAACGTTGGCATAAGTGCATTATGTTCGGCGGGGAGTACAATGAAGGCGATGAATTGGATTTGGAAGGATAAATAAAGATTATTTGAAATAAATGTAATGTCACCATACTTTTTGGACTGGATTGCACATCAAGTTGTTGGCTTACTTTTGACAATTATGTAATTTTGCACTTTATGCAACAAGCAAATATTAAGACGCTTCTAAAATCATTACTAAAAACAATTGATATTATTAAAACAAACATACCACATACGAATGGTTATGTCAACTTAAATATTATACCAGTAAACGCCAGTTGTATATGTATGGATTTCAGATTAGTTAACTGACAGATTTTATAAATTTGATTAATTAAAATTAAAAAGTTAACCAATTAAATTTCTCAAATTCGTCAGTTGACTAATATGAAGTTTAAACCACATGTACACAAAGGAGTGGTTGCACAAAGGTGGGTTCAGGCAGGATGATTATAACCCCAGGAATATGAAATATGATTGACCAATTTTTCATAGATTGACGTAGTTGACAGATGTTTACATCAATCACACATTTCTTAGTCCCAGAAATAAAACAATCCCGGCTTTTGCCACTTTCGTGCAACCAGCTCATAGTCTTTTAAATGTAACATTCGTGACCGTTATCTCTATAATAGAGGGAGTTCCCTACTTTAGTTTACATTTTCTTCAACCTACTATAACTATCTTAATTTAAATGGAACACCTTATATTTTCTACTCAGCTACAGCAAATTAAATTGTCTTTTAAACACAACTAAGTTTCCATTCTTTAGAACTTATATTAATGAAACATGATTATAATTATTATAATAATGAGCACATACTGCTCACATCCAAACTAATTTGTCACTCGGACAACAAAAAGGTAATATCATCCATATCACAACAAGCTTTATCAAGCATAGCAAGATGAGAACTTCGACAGTCGAATCCAATTTTGTAATTTTATTACGAGGATCACGCTATATATTTTGAGATGCCATGAAACTAGAGAGGCTAAGAGTTGGCAACATTGCAAATGGGGCTGCAAATCCACATAATGTGCTACTATGCAACTGAAAATTCTTTTTGGCTACGTGCGGTACAGAATCAAGGACATTGGTCAGTGAATGTGGGGCGTGGTATTCATAACAACGAAATTATTGGGCCCTATTTCTTCGAGGAACCCTTAACCAAACGCTGCTTTTAAAATTTCTTGCGTAAAAAAATGTAAATTTGAATTTACGGCAAAACATGTCACTTCAGCAAGATGACGCACCTCCATATTATACGTGAGTTCAGGGAATTCTTAGATCAGTAATACCCATATAAATGGATTGGGAGTGGAGGCTTTACATCGTGGCCGCAAAGGTCATGCGTTTAACTGGGCTGTTAATCCGAAGGTATGGGAATTTGGAAAGTTGTATGGTATGTTTAGTTGCGCATTCTTCTCAACAAAAACTTTTTGTACAGGGTGCGTCATGTAACAGTGATTTGATTACAAAAATTAGCTGCAAAATACTGAAAAACGAATAAGTAATACTGTTTATTTCTTGATAATGAAAAAAAACATTAATGTCAATGTAGGAGATGTTTAAAATACCCGCCGCGAGCGACTTGACAATATCCTAACCTTAAATAGAAATTTCTTCTAATGTTATTCAACATCGCAAGCGTTATTTGTCTTCTTAAGTCAGCTAAGTCGAGGGGTTTAGTTTTGTATACAACACTGTTGACATATTCCCACAAGAAGTCTAATGGCGTTAGGTCAGGGAATCGTCCTGGCCATTCCATCGATCCTCGCCTCCCTATTCACCGATTTGGAAATATTCGGTTGAGGTATTGCCGGACATTGATTTGAGAATGGGGCGGTGCTCCATTTTGCTGAAAGCATATCATATTCGCTGTCCAAGTCTCATCTCCAGTTATGATACGTTTCATTACGCCCTGATAGAAAGCATTGTTACACAAATGCTATCACGACGCTCTTGTTCGAACAAATTGAGTGTTTTTTTGTCTACCATAAGCGACAATTAGCTTATTAAATTCCTTATTTTTTTTATAAGTTTGTCAAAGTTGGCACGACATTATTTTGAAGCAGTGCTAAATAATTATCGCCATCCAAATTGCGATCCATGAAAAAGGGACCTATGATATGATTTTCAACAATTCCTGCCGAAATATTAACATTTTCAGGGTATTGCGTATGTTCTTCTCTCGTAAAAATGCACGTATTAGAAAACAAAACATGTTCTAATTGGATCATATTGTTATCTAACATTGCTATCATTTGTTAACAAAAATATGTTCTCGTATCAAAATCGTCTTCCATGAGCTCCTGAGTTGGTATAATTTTATAGGAATGCATTTTATTTTCTTTTAATGTTCGAATAATCCATGAATGGCTAACATCAAATATTAGGACTACTTTTCAACTAGAAGTATGCGGGTTTTCCTCAAACTCAAGTATAATATCCAATTTGGTACCATGAAGTATTGCATTGACAGCTGCTTTTTTTATCCGCCTAACATGTCCAAGCTCGCGAAACTTCTTTTCTATCTTACTAATTGTCCTTTGGGATGTATGCGGCAAATTTGGAAATTTTTCATGAAATAGGCGAGTAACTTCCATTTGTATCCGTGTGTTATCTCCATAACCAATCATTTGTAGAATTTTTATTTTGTGCATTTCTGTTAAATGAACCATTTTTTTGATATGCAGTTAGTAAAATTCAAGGAACTATTTGCTAGGCCAGCCGTTTTAAACAAAAGTAAACTAGTTATACCTTAATATTTCCGAAACAGTTGAAGATAGACATAGGACATTGTGCATGGAATATGTCTAGAATTTTCTGAAGGATCCAAAAATTGAATAATATATACGGTGTTGCATTTAAAACAAGAAAGTTGGCATTTACCACTGTTACATGACACCTCCTGTATAAAGTTTTTGTTGAATAAAAAATGCGCAACTAAAAATACTAACCGACGTGTACATTTATTTATTATCGAATTTATTCCATTTGGCTGATACACACTGTACAAGTTACCAACATTAAGCACGACCTAAGTTAAAATATAGTTAGCCTTTTTCCTTCAAAATACAGGAATTTTTGCTATTCAAATCACAGAAAAAATGCCCATTTATCACCACCATGAAAATACTTATTTTCCAAATATCTCAAAAACCATAAAACTTCAACTCATGTGCAGTGTGACACAAAAACGTTTCATTAAATACGAACAATTCAAAAATGAAATAAAATATATTTGAAAAAATATTTTTTCCTGTATCACTTTTTTAACGCACCCTATACAATTATATATTTTTAAAATATGCTCATTTGCCTCTTGTACCCTTTGTAAAATATGATTTTAATATAAATAGTATCAGCTAAGCAGAAATTCACTTTAATCTATCGTTCGGATACGTAGTTTAAAATTACGTTGAGATATACATGGTGCTCCAAATCAACATGGCGTATAAAGTTGTTTTTTTTTCATGAAACACTGAATTATATGCAAAAACGTGTGTAAACTTTACTTGAGATTCCATATACGTAAATGCAGTATATACGATTTCTTTCAAAAGTAACCGTTTGGCTTAAATAACCGTTGCGTACAACATGGCTCACTCTGTATACCTAGAATTAAATTACAGTAGCAACACAAGAAGTAAGGGCTTCCAGTCAGATGCTGTGACATAATTGAACATGTTATGGTTGTCTACGTGTATTGTAAGAAACAGGCATGGGTTGTTAGTGATGTCCTACATTCCACCATGTTTATCATTTGCAATACAACTAAAGTATATATAAAGCTACATAGAAAACATTCAAATAATATATATATATATATATATATATACACAGGGTGTCCCAACGATTTGGGGGTAGAAGATTAATACTTATACTGTTGGTTTAAAAAAAAACTTATAACAGATTATTGTAGTCAACCATGAGGAGCATCTTGTAAAAATATTTTGTATATACAGGATGGCCCATTATCGAGCACCACACTAAATTTGTGTTTTTTAATGAAACACCCAATACATTTTTATATATTTGAATTCTGTGTTAAATGATATCAGGTACTATGGGTCTACGACTAACGGTTCGTAAGTTATTGACATTTTTATGTACAAAAACTAGTCAATTAACTAGGCTCATGTTACGCCATCTTGAAAGATATCGGTGTGAAATTTTGGGATTTGTTTTTGCAATGTGTCTTGTTTTAACTTCTACATTCAGACTGCAGTCTCTTTTCTCTACATATACAGGGTGGTCCATTTTGCTCAATGTTATATTTTTAATTTTGTTTAATAGCACATGTATTTTATTATAGTTTTGAATAGTATTTTTTACGAACTTTGTACTACCTATTCGTAAGTGATTTTGACTTATTTAGTGATAATGTTAAAAATTGTAAAATTTTGTTACTTTTTTTGAATTTGTCTCAATAGGGCCTACAAAATAAATTAAGGCACTGTCATAATTCACGGAAAAACAAAAATGAAACAATGCTAATTGCAATAAAGCTGTGAAGCTATAGGCTTTGTGACACAATACAACATTTTAGACTAGAAAAGAGCAACGCTTAATAATTATTTACTCGTAGCATGGCATACTATAAACTTTAAAATGGAATTACAGAACGCAATGAATTAAAAATGTTATTATTCCATAATAATATTGCAAAATACGACACGTTCTTCGCAATCTTGCGGTCGTAAGCTTTGATGCAAGTAGAAATGATACGGGTATTCGAACACGTGAGTGAAGATTTTCTTCTAAAATTAATAAAACTGTTAACTCGTTTTCTTTGCTTTTTTCTACATCTCTTTTTTTTTGCATTTGACATTTCCTGTGTCTTCAAATCGTTCTCGAGGAATTTGAAACGATTATTCAGGTCTTGGATGTCTTGCTAAAGGGTACTTTTGTTAAAAAATCCTGGATGCCAACAAACAGTTCCTTTCAGCTTCTCCCAAAGCATAGATCACATTAATCAGCTCTTCTTTTGAGAAATTCATCGCACACTAAGTAAATAACCAGTTATTAACGAAGTTATTATGCAGATCTGACGAGTTATTTATAATAAGTGGCTTTCATTTGTTAAGTTGTAAACAAACAGAAAGAGACAAGCGAAAACCAAGCTACTATGATTCATTGTGTTCTTTCATTCCATTTTAAAGTTTATAGTTATGTTGTTCCACAAGTAAATAATTATTAAGCGTTGCTCTTTTATAGTCCAAAATGTTGTATTGTGTCACAAAACCTATTGCTTCACAGTTTTTTTTGCAATTAGCAGTGTTTCATTTTTGTTTATCTGAGAATTCTGACAGTGCCTTAATTTATATTATAGGCTCTATTGTGACAAATTCAAAAAAATAACAATTTACAATTTTCAACTTTATCACTAAATAATTCAAAAACACTTAGGAATAGGAGTACAAAGTGAGTACCCATTGAAAGCTTGCAAAAATTCTATTCAGATCTGTAATAAAATACAGGGCGTACCATTTAGAAAAAATTAGAAATATAACATTGAGCAAAATGGACCACCCTGTGTATATAGAGAAAAGAGTCTGCAATCTGAATGTAGAGAAAAGAATCTGCAATCTGAATGTAGAAATTAAAACAAAACATTTTGGAAAAACAAATCCAAAAATTTTACACCGATATCTTTCAAGATGGCGGAACAGGAGAGTACTTAATAGACTATTTTTTTTACATAAAAATGTCAATAACTTAGAAATCGTTAGACGTAAACCCATAGTACCTATTACATTTTGCGCATCATTTAACAGACGACTATTTGACCAAATTTGAAACTTCACAATGTACAGATCATTCGTATTCATGATCTATATTTCAGTGTAAAACAAGCTAATGATCGCAAAGGCTAATTGATCCCATTAAAAAATAATGAAACGTGGGTATTTCAAAAACGGAAAGCGGTAGGTGTAGCAAATGGGCGCTGAAATAATAACGTTTTTTATCTAAACTTGGTCATACCTTTTAAAATACCCAGTATAACATATTAAAACCTTATATTACCGTGATGGGTATTGTAAGTGCAATTCAAATTCATAATAATATGCAAGGTGTTCTACAAAAAAAAACAACTTTGATTGTTTTCTGATATCTAGTCTAGAAAGGGATATATGGGACTCTTACACATTAATGGGGTACCTTACACACACACACACACACACACACACACACACACACGCGCGCGCGCGCACGGACGCACGCACCCACACACGCACGCACCCACGCACGCGCACACGCACACACACACGCACGCACCCGCACGCACACACCCGCACGCACGCACGCACGCACGCACCCACCCACTCACCCATGTTCAAAAAACATCGGTTATTAAGACAAAATTCTTATAAAATTAATTAATTTCATAATAAATGTTCAAAATGTCCACTGAAAACAACAATACAGCATTGCAGTGGATCTTCAAATTCTCGACTGACATTTCTTTACATTTCTACATTAATACTCTGGAATGATTTTCGTATTCTATTCTTCATATCATCTTGTGTGGTTGGAGGTATTTGATACACACGGTTTTTCACATAATCGCATTTGAAAAAGTCAATTTTACTTAACTAAATGGGCCCTCCTCTTCCCGCCCATCTTCCAGGAAAATGGGTATAAAGATGATTATGAATTAATCTAGTGTGATGTACCGGAGCTCCATCGTGTAACAACCACATTGTTTGACGAATGTTAAGAGGAACGTTTGTCAACAGTAATGGTAAATGATTTTCTAAAAAGTCCAAATAAACCTGACCATTCACTGTTCCATCGAAAAAATGTGGTTCAATTACGTGATCTCCAACTATACCAACCCAAACATTCAAAGACCACCTAGTTTGACTATGAGTTGCTATAAGATGTTGTTGTTGAGCCCATTCACAAAAAGCAACCCTTCTGGGATAGTAATCTTCGAGCAACTCTTGATGCAACTGGATATGGTATGGATGCATCTTATTTTTATGCAGTATTCTTCGGACGGACCTGTCACTAATATCATGCTGACGCCAGATTTCACGTGTACTAACATGTGAATTATACGAAACTTCAAGCATCACGTTAAATCCATTTTCCTCATTAAGTACAGGTTTTGTCCTTTCCTTCTTTTCATAAACTACCCAACCCGTACGATTAAAACGATCTACTACCTTTTCCAACGTTATTTTCTTGGGTTGTCATCTTAATACCCATTTTCCCGGAAGATGGGTGGGAAGAGGAGAACCCATTGCATGGCCAGCTCGTTTACCAAAGTAAAATTGACTTCTTCAAGTGGGGTTACGTGTATCAAATACCTCCAACCACACAAGATGATATGAACACTTATTATGAAATTAATTAATTTTATAACAATTTTGTCTTAATAACCGATGTTTTTTGAATTTTTTATCATAATTTGTCACACTTTTATTTGTTCACAGCTAACTTGTTATAAAAGAAATTAAAAAAAAATCTCTTTCTGTTATTAAATTGAAAATATCTCAGAAATTAACGATTTTAGCTATAGGGAGTGCTTAATAAAAATGAACGAACATAAAGTGTATTTTCACTTTTTAAAATAAAATACAGGGTGATTCATTTGAAACAAATTGACAAAATCATGTGTTCGATTTTTGGCTCGCTCTATATTCAATTGGTGCAATAATAAAGAAATAGCACTTTCTCGTAACACAGTACCAATGTCAAAACGTTATACCTAGAAAAAATTATTGTTAGGTTGTTCTGTCTAGGGTATACCGGACGTTGAAATGAGAATGATTTTCGTGTACAATTCACCATAACTTTTGAAATACCCTGTATAACGTAATGAAACCCTATATTGGAAGTATGGGGGAGATGAACTTAATCTAAATTTGAAATAATATATAGGGTGTCCCATTTAAAAAAAATATGTTTGGTTCACCCTGGTAATATGTAACACCCTATAAATACGAAAATAATTTTATAACGTGAAGTTTGAAGTTGCCTATAATTTTTGTAAATAACTTTTTTTGATATCTTCTGTAATAACGGATATATCGTACTTCGACGCACTAATGCCGCACCCTGTATATTATAAGAATATACAGGTGTACGTAACTACAAACATTATTTAATAAATCTATAGCAATTTCAATGTTTTAATAATCACTAACACATTATTTTATCTTTATTGATGGTTCCATTCATTTTAGTAACAGAATAAAGGAAACATTTTCTTTATATTAAGTTTGGATGGGTACACATACACCAAACTTAAATTATTTGACTTAGAATAACAAAATTTCCGATTATGTGCGAATTAATTGCGTAGTAGAAAATTAAGCGTACTTGGTAGATAAAACACAAGTTTAATCAATTACTTTAAAATATCACCCTATTTAACATTCTTCTTGGAGCAGAAAGAAGTTTAGCACGATTACGTACGTTCAATATTTAGTGTAAATTGGAACAATTTAACCAATTCAAAATTAAAAAGGATCAATATCAGTTAAGATTTTATACACGAAAATAGATTTTAATAACCATATCAATTAAAAGTTGACAGTGAATTTAAAAAAAATTATTTATCCAATCATCAATTTATTTTTTTATTGAAAATAAAGTGAGCATTTTGACAAAAGATATTTAATATTGACGATATTTTATTGGTTCAGTTATTAAAGTTACAATGTGGTTTTACGTAATTATGAATTAACACAATTCAAATTTAAAACTAGTTTGGAGAGTTAAATTATATCAATACTTCAAACTGAAAATAAGTATTGGGCTTGCTAAAAATAACAATCAAATTTATTTAATTATCTTTTTGTTTGACAAATTAAAACAATTATTAGACAGTAACTTACAGTTACATTTAAATTTATAACTACCAATGTGGTGACTCCAGGTGATAATTTCTGTTTTATAATTGCAATACATCGCTATCTTGTTAAAAAAGTTACATCACACCAGTTAAAAAAAAGCAGATTCTAAAATTTTTTCGAATACCTGGGTATTGCATATGATTGGTGCAATGTAAATGAATAACGCAAAAGAATTTCAGCAAATATGAGAAATAACTAGAGAAAATACTGTATTATAAAATAAGAATTCTTGTCTGTCGTTGCCTACTGATTATTGGTACAACTCGGACAATCAACATTATTACGTAGTGATAGCAAAAAGTACCCACCTGTGGAATGATAATCCAATCCTCAATGTGATATTTAAATTTATTTACACTCTGTTGCTTTTCAGGTCAGAACCGTACTAATTCCACCAGCTAACGATTCAAGTAAGATCAAATCATGAAATACAATAACAAACAAAAAAATTACAGAAAATATTAATGCTTGGAAAATTCAGTATGAGAATACCGATGGTACAAATATATTAGGTTTGGTTATGTTTTCGGCGATAATGGGTGTTACTCTTGCTAAAATGGGAGCAAGAGGCCAATATTTAATAAACTTTTTTGAAACGATGTCTGAAGCAATGATGATTATTACAAGATGGGTTATTTGGGTTTCACCTGTTGGTGTACTGTTTCTAGTAGCTTCCAAAGTACTAGAAATTGATAACCCAGAAGAACTGGTTGGCAGCTTAGGAATGTATTTTGTTACAGTGTTAGTTGGCATTATATTCCATGGTTTTATAATTATACCACTTTTATACTTAATAATTACAAAGAAAAATCCTATCACATTCGTTGGAAATATGGCACAAGCTATTGCAACTGCATTTGGTACTTCATCTAGGTATACTACCACTTTTCTACTGTACCAAACATAATAGTCGGTTTTAGTTCAGCAACTCTACCAGTATCAATACAATGTATTGAAGAGAACAATGGTATTGATAGTAGAGTAGCTAGATTTGTTCTTCCAATTGGTGCGACAATTAATATGGATGGTACAGCATTATACGAAGCAGTTGCTGCGATATTTATTGCACAAACCAGGGATATAGACCTAAGCATTGGTCAATTGATAGCTATCAGTATAACAGCAACTGCTGCAAGTATAGGAGCAGCAGGTATACCGCAAGCTGGACTGGTGACAATGGTTATGGTGTTAGATACAGTGGGACTACCAGCAGAAGAAGTTACGCTGATTATCGCCGTTGATTGGTTATTGTAAGTAATTATATCTTAAATTCAGTTTTCAATCCGATCCCATTCCTTTTTTTCAGAGATCGATTCCGAACTGTGATAAATGTTATGGGTGACGCATTTGGAGCAGGGATTGTTGATCATCTAAGCAAAACAGAATTGGAAAAGGAAACTTTTTCAACTAATATTTAGGTTTATTGTTGATGTTTGTAATAAATTAATCAATAGTTGTTCAGAACCGGTGCAGTAGGTATACCTAAACAATCCTATTTTGACAATACGTTAAGAAGATTTCGTAGAGAAAATAAACCGGTGATAAACTCGCAGAATAAAATACTATTTCTGCTGTTTCAAAATTCTTATTTTACACGATTAATACATGTTAAAAAAATATTAAATTTACGTTTTAAGTTGGTGATTTCATTGCTTACGCTGTAATTATTGATATATATATATATATATATATATATATATATATATATATATATATATATACTTATACAGGGTGTTTCTAAATTCATGCGACAAAATTCAGGAGGTGATTGCTCGCATAAAAGTAAGATGGGTCTTTCCTATAACAAAATTTACTCAGCCCACCCCTTTCCGAGATATCACCCTTAAAAGGTGGTGACTAAAATTGAGGTTTTATTTTGTTTCTAAAATTTCAGTAAAACTAGAAACTTGAAATTCTGTAATTTTCGTGCAGTCGCAAAGGACTAACCACGGGTATTTTTTCAATATTCCTGTTACATTATACGGGGGTGAAATTAGCAACCCATACTTTATTTCATATCAAAACTTTTTTTCGAGATGAAGTTTTATTAAATAAAATTATAACTTAAAATCCTTGTTATTTAAAAAATATTTTATTCTTACATTTTTTTCCGAAAACCAATAGCTGCAGAGACAAAAATAAACACCATAATTTATAATTTTTTTATTAAATTGAGTGCAAACAGTAAAGATGTAAAATGTAATACGGTTCATAATAAATGCTGGAAATGACCACCTCTAGCCAAAATACATGAATGTAGCCTACGTGTCATGGATTGCCGTACACGTTCAAAGATTTGAGGTGAATTTCTTATGGTGTCACAGGCTATTTGAATACGATTCTTCAAATCGTTGATATCAACTATGGGTGTCGTGTAGACTAATGATTTAAGGTAACCCCATAAACAGAAATCACAAGGATTTAACTCTGGAGATCGAGGACGCCAATGTTGGGGCCCTCCTCGACCAATCCAACGGTTGGGATATGTTGCATCTAAATGTTGCCTAGCAGATTTTAAGTTATAATTTTATTTCATAAAACTTCATCTCGAAAAAAAGTTTTGATATGAAATAAATTAAGGGTTGCTAATTTCACCCCCGTATAATGTAACAGGAATATTGAAAAAATACCTGTGCTTAGTCCTTTGCGACTGCACGAAAATTACAGAATTTCAAGTTTCTAGCTTTACTGAAATTTTAGAAACAAAATAAAAACTCAATTTTAGTCACCACCTTTTAAGGGTGATATCTCAGAAAGGGTTGGGCTGAGTAAATTTTGTTATAGGAAAGACCATCTTACTTTCATGCGAGCAATCACCTCCTGAATTTTGTCGCATGAATTTAGAAACACCCTGTATATATATATATATATATATATAATATAATATATATATATATATATATATATATATATATATATATATATATATATATATATATATATATATATATATATATATATATATATATATTGCCCGTCTAAAGTCCGTTTCCCCACTTGATATAGGCAACGGAATGTGGAGCGCTTAAATAGGTGATGAAAACTTACTTTTTTTTATGGAAAAGTGACACTTAAAAGTGTTAAAATGACGGCTGACCGCCATCTTAAATTACTTTTTTAATAGAACCCATTCCATTTTTGAAATCTGCTCGTAATTCTTATCATTTTTCTCTAATACACTTTATCCCTAATTTCGATTGTTTTCGAAATCTTAACGTTTGAAAAATGACATCTTGGTCATTTCAAACCCAACCAAAAAATACGAATGTTGATTTCAATCGAGTTGGAGAAGAATCGTTGTTTTGATTGTGAATTTATAGAACACATTAGTAAGCTTCGAGATATTCCGGTCAGCGGTACTGTGTATTCTTAATAAACTCTCTTTACGCTTCTTATTAGTCGGAAGTGGCTAAAATCCATACTTCATTTTAAACCCGAATGTTACTTTTCAAACGTTAATATTTCGAAAACAATCAAATAGGAGTAACGTGTATTAGAGCAAATTTCCAAAATGGGATAACATCTCCTATTTAGCCCTCCAAATTTCGTTGCGATATACCAGGTGGTTCAAAAATTAGTATATTATATGTTTTTTTTCAAATCTACGAATAATATAAAGGCAAGTTTCAATAGAATTACTAAAACCTACCGTTTCAAAGACATTTAATGATTTTTAAAATTACAGGCTTGAATTCAAAATATATTTTTGCTACGTTTATTATTATTGAAACAGCGTAGCCTCTGTCAGTACTTGAAAAAGGGTTATTGTGTAAGACAGCATAAAGTTTTTGTTTAGAAAATATACAGGGCACTCAAAAATCAAATGTCAACTGCAGATACCTAATACTGCAAATAACTGCCTTATTTTAAATAGCACAGCCTGCATTTAATAAAAAATTCATTGTAAAATGTTATAACCTTTTAAATAATACCAGGGTTCCCTATACCGAACTCTAACAGTTTTTGAGTTATTTTGATTTCTTTCTATTTTAAATATTACATCTAATTTTTCAATATTAAGGGGACCTTGAAATACAAGATTACATCTTTTTTTATTTTGTAGGGTAAATAAAACTTATTAATAAATAAACAACCAATAATAATTGCAACTACACATGCTTCTACTTTAATAAATGTTCGAAGTGGCGTCCATTTTGATTAATACAAAGGCGTATTCTGTCCTGGAAAGGCCTCTTTACATTTAATAACATTTGAGGTGTTATTGCGTCAAAGGCATTGCGTATTCTTGCGTTCATATCATCAGGAGTAGTGGGAGGGACATTATAAACAATACATTTTATGTAGCCCTATAAAAAAATCTACATCTAAGTCATCTGGGGATCTTCTCACCCAATTTTGTGGTCCTCCCCATCCTATCCTTTTATTAGGGAAAGTTTCATTTAAATATTGGCGAACTCGGACTTCAAAGTGAGCCGGAGCACCATCTAAATGATGCCATATCCGTCTTCTGATATCTATTGGAACATCTTCTAAAATATCAGGTAAATTATGTTGCAAAAAACATCTAAACTTTTGACCGTTTAAATTTCCAAGTGAGGCTCCATTACGTGCGATCCCAAAACTTATCCCCACACGTTAACAGACCATCGGTGTTGATGATCAAGGGTGGGAAATAAATGGGGCTATTCATCACTGTAGTAATGGAAATGGTGCCTATTGATCAATTCGTCATTATGAACGTAGATTCGTCTGAAAATAGTACAAAGTCGAAAAAATGATCATTTTCACCCACTTTGTCGAAAGCCCATAAGCAAAAAGTCGAATGAAATCATTTTCAAGAAGCTCCTGAAGTAACTGAATACGGTATGAATGAAATTTGTCTTTTAATTATTCTACCAACGCTTCGTTTGCTGATACCTACTTCTCGACTTATTTTACGGTGTGTGGGGATTCTCAACAACGGCGACAACTACTTCAAACTCATTGTCTCACTTTCCAGTGACAATCTTTGGTCTGTAAATTTTCTGGTATGCTACACTTCCCGTTCTACGGAAAACTTCCAACAATCGTTGCAATACTCTTTTGTTGGGATGATTGCGAGGGGGATATTTTTGAACATAAAACCTTTCTGCTAGTAATACATTTTCTTGGTATTCTCCAATGGTTAAACTTATATCAATTCTTTCATTTTTACACAATTTTTGTAGGACAAATTCGCTTATTATTACAAAGTGACTACCTCAAAAACTGTTATAGTTAGGTGTAGGAAACCCTAGTATAATTTGAAAGGTTATAATTGTACAATAAAGTTTTTTATTAAATACAGAGTGTGCTATTTAAAATAAGGCAGTTATTTGCAATATTAGGTACCAGTAGTTGACATATGATATTTGAGTGCCCTGTATCAAAAATCATTAAATATATCCGAAACGGTAGGTTTTAGGTATAGGAAATTGTATTGTAACTTGCCTTTATTTTATTCCAAAAAACATGTAATATACAGGGTGTCCCATTAAAAAAATATATAACTTTCATAATCTTTTTTTGTGAACACCTTGTATAGTTGAAATTATTTTTAAATTGTGTTCCTAAACACCTTGTATATGCTCTAAGAAAAAAGAATTAAATAATTCCAATAGGCTCCTATAGAAACTCGGTGGCGTATATGGTGCTCCATCTGTATATATATATATATATATATATTTTATTATATTAATGTATATATAGTAATTAATTAAATATTTTTAAAACTTAATACATAATTTTTTTAGAACACTTTGTATCAATTTGAAATTATTGAAATTAATTTTGTATTTCAAAATTTGACAAGAAAATTAAAAATCAATACGTTTATTACACAAGTTTTAAAGAAATTGCTTATTTAAATATATATATATATATATATATATATATATATATATATATATATATATATATATATATATATATATAAATGTATGTATGTATGTGGCATAAAATGTAAATACTTAAAACAAAAAAAGTGTTTTCAGAAACGTCCAACGGCACTCAACTGGTGCTGAACAATTAGGCTTATTATAATTTTAGTATAGTTACATGTAGCAAACTTTAAGCGACAAGTTTTCATAATTATGTAACCAATGTTATAACTTACTTCATATTTACTGATTTATTATGATTGCAGAATTTCATACAAAATGAATTAAACACATTTACAATAATCATACCATCAAGGTGGTTTCATAATTTTTCTAAATTGTCCACAAAATATGTATAACAAATACATTCAGCTGCAAAATGTTAAGGATATTAAGTAAAGGTTGTTTCGGATATGCCACAATAAATAATAAACAGTACGATTAAGTAATTGGACAGCAATGACTAATCAATTAGATAAAATTGATGTTATTTAGTATATTGTAGTATTCTTATAGTAACATTAATAAGATGTAGATTTTAAAGTAAAGTCTGTTCAGAGACGAAACGAAACAATAAAATTAAAATAGTTCGTTTATTTTACATATAAGCGGTACACGATTTTGTATTAAGCACTTAATAGATTTCTTAAACTAGTTTTAGGATATGCCGCTTCCATACTATAGCGTTACAACGTAAGTTATTTATTAATACCAGCTAATCCTTTAACAATGGGACGTACCTGTTGTTGAGTTCTAAAGTAAAGATCACAGGCGTATACATGGTTTTTGCAGACAAACTATAAAAAGTTATTTTAAAGATATGATTGTAATATATCATTTAATTATAAAACACTTCGTTTATTATAAATCATTTTATAGATTTTTTATATTTAAGGTAAGGTTTTATATTTTTTATCATAAAACAACCTAACGCCACTGGAATCTGCCAAACATGTTGATTTATTCCTGCGCTTCGTTTCTGGGCAGATTATAGTTAAATCGGAGATCAAAAAATTCTCCGCTGTTAATTTTAAACTAAATTAGAGTAATGATAAATTTTTGGAATAGACCATAATTTTATCATAATAAATTCATAATAATGTGACAGTTACAAATTGGTTATGAAATGGACACCTTTTTTAGTATTTTCAAACAAAAGCAAATAAATAAAATAAAAATAAATAAGTGATTGCTAAGCGGTTTCAATTTGAACGTATTTGTGTCAAAGTAATGCTGATGACTGGTTACGCAAAATTCAATCTAAAAAGAATTTCGAAAAATTACTCTGAGTAACAAATTAGTTTTTAAGATTTTTCGACGCCATATGCTCCGCAATCAGTTGCCATGAAATTCCTACGCAAGTTGGCGTAGTCGACCGGGTTAGTCGCTTGACTATGAATACGTCAGTTCGAATCCCTGACAGGACATGAAAATTTTGTAAGTATAGAGTGAGGGAATAGCATTTGGTGCAAACTTTAAAAAAGACAATAAAATAAATAAACATGAATCCTCTGTGAGTGCTGGTTACATTGTTACAACTTCCGAATAGAAGCATTAAACCTTCAGACCGTAATATGAATAAAAGCAAAATTCAATCTAAAAAGAATTTCGAAAAATTACTCTGAGTAACAAATTAGTTTTTAAGATTTTTCGACGCCATATGCTCCGCAATCAGTTGCCATGAAATTCCTACGCAAGTTGGCGTAGTGGACCGGGTTAGTCGCTTGACTATGAATACGTCAGTTAGAATCCCTGACAGGACATGAAAATTTTGTAAGTATAGAGTGAGAGAATAGCATTTGGTGCAAACTTTAAAAAGACAATAACATAAATAAACATGAATCCTCTGTGAGTGGTGGTTACATTGTTACAACTTCCGAATAGAAGCATTAAACCTTCAGACCGTAATATAAATAAGGATAAAACATTTATTATTAAGGGTAATTAAAATCTATTTTAATACTTCTGAACAAATCGAAAGTTTATACATATATGTCAGAAAAATAATATTAGTCACGAGTAAAATAGTTGTCAGATCTCCTCCAATACGTTTGTGGATTTGATCCGAATGCTTTCACGATATTTGTTTCTCATTGTCAGTGGAGCACATCCTTGCGCCGGGATATGTGTTGTAATAACTTAAATACAATTTTAATAACGGATTTTTGAGAAATATGAGAATGTAAACTTTAACCATTATTATACATATTTAAAATACGTAGCTTCTTTGGATTCTCAATGGTGTATTTTTGTATTAATGTTTTACACAAATCTAAATGTTTCGATAACACTTACAGTTATCGTCTTCAGTAGTAATAAAATCTTTCAGAGTTGCTGAAACAAATTTTTGAAATTTGAAAAAGTGAAAACGCAAACATAAGTCTCTGATTAATATAACATTTTTATAAACGTATAAAGTCAACTAAGGAATACAATTTTCGTAAAGAATAACTAGATCCTAAATGAAAGATGAATATAAATATTTAACAACATTCTTACAAGTGAATGGATATTCATTTAATCAAATTAATATTGTTATTACACAACAGAAAAGCCGGTGTTTAACGTTGGTACTGCTTTTCTTCCTTTTATAACTAATGTTACAGATAGGATTGAAAAAAATCCTAATTAAATATGGCATTAGGACTGTTTTAGACCTACAAGAAAAATTAAAGAACATTTAAGGTCACCTAAAGATGTTGCAAACCCATTATCATCTTCCGGAGTGTATATGTTATCTTGTTCATGTGGAAAAGTATACAATGGAACCATAAAACGTAGCTTTGATACATCGCGTATAGAACATATAAGATTTTGTATATTAGGTCAACCAGAGAAATCTGCGGTAGCTGAGCATGCTTTAAATAGTTTAACTCATGAAATTCAATTTAATAACACGGAAATATTGTCGCTATGCTATTGAGATGTATAAACATCCTAGTAACTTCAACAGGCAAGAAGAAATTCTCCGTTTCAATAGGTTTTGGCATCTTATAATTAACAAAAGGCACAATGGTACGCCTTAATTTTAATTTTAGCTTTTGGTATGTCTAGGTTTTTTACTAGACCTTGAAGTAAATGCTTTATCAATCATGTTACATTACTTCAGCACTATAATTTAACATATGTAATTAAATTTAAATTAAAATTAAAAAATATATTAAACGTACTACATGGTATTTTCACTGTAAAATAACACTTACTATCAAAGCTATTTCCTTGTTATATTTGACTGGATTATTAATTGATGTCAAGTTTCTATTTGTGAATGATTTTATCAATTTCAAATTTCAAATTTACACTTACACCATAATTTGATTAAATTTTGTTAAATCTCCAACGGTTCTATCCTTTTTCGTTAATGTTCATTTTTCTCCTATTCTTTTCCTGAGGTTAATATTCAGTTTGCTATCCAATAACCCACATATACTGACTTCCACAAAAATTGCAACACCTAGAATTTATTGAACGATGTCTTTCATTAGAACAAACTAACGATTAAAATTTGAAAACAAAAGAACAAAAACGAAAAATGTTTTTTTCAATAATGAGTTGCTCCGCCACGATTTGTAATGCACTCATTTAGACGGCGTGGCATGCTATCAATCAAGTGATCTATAGCTGCCTGTGGTATATCAATCCAAGCTTCTTGAATCCGTAGCCGGAGATCGTGTAAGTTATCTGGAGGGTGTGGTAAATTACCCAGTCGCCTACCGACCTCATCCCATACATGTTCAATGGGCGACAAATCAGGCGACCGAGCAGGCCATGGGAGGACGGCAATGTTAGCTTCTTTCAAAAAACGTGTTGTAGTCCTTGCCGTATGAGGGTGCGCATTATCCTGTTGGAAAATGGGATTTTCCAGCCCCTGAAGATATGGAAGCGCAACGAGTTCTAGCACATTGGAAATATAACCAGCGGCGTTTAAGTTGCCGTCAATGAAGACCAAGGGTGATCTGCTACCGTAACGTATTGCACCCCATATCATCACTCCTTGTGCGAGGGCTGTGTTGCGTTCCACAAAAAATGTTGAATTTTTACGTTCTCCACGCATCCGTCTGACCCTCCTACGACCATCGTGGGTCCACAAGCAAAATCGGGACTCGTCACTAAACACAATTCGATGCCATTCTTGCGCCCAATTCGCTCTTTCGTTGATCCATTCTAGCCTGCGTAGACGACGAAGTGGTGTAAGAGCAAGACATAAAAATGGACGATATGAACGCAGCATAAGACCTTATCCGGCGATAAACAGATGACATTGACATTCTGGGTCCTACACCTCTCATCCAATCATTTGCAATCGATCGAGATGTTGAAAATCTGTGTCTTGTGGCCAAAAGTCTTAATCGACGTTCTTCACGATCTGTAGTCCTGCGGGAACGTCCAGATCCAGGGCTACGTTGTTTCACCCTTCCTCGGACCATTTGGACCAACATGTCAATACCGTTGTAACATTTCGGTTTACACGACGATCAATTTCTCTTAGCGAAAGTCCGGTCTCTCTCATGCCAATAATACGGCCACGTTCAAAATCAGTCAATTGGGAAAAATGTTGCAAAATTGACAGTTAATTACACACTGATTGGTTTATTTCTTCGAGATTTATTGTTACTAAATGCAAAGGAAAAAACAAAAACAAAAAATTACTAGCTAGATTTTATTCAAATTTTAATCGTTTGTTCTAATGAAAGATATCGTTGACGAAAATTTCAATAAAATCGTTCAACAAATTCTAGGTGTTGCAATTTTTATGGAAGTCAGTATATCGTCCTCTAAGCTTGTTTTGTCATTTTGTGATTACTTTTCCGTTATTTCCGAATCACGGAATTTGTGTACATTTGTTAATGATAATTGTGTTTTTAGCTTCTCTCCCTTGACTCACACTAGCATTCTACCTCACTTATCCTGATTATATCGCTCTTTCCACTATTTATCCTCAATCTATGTATATTGTTATTCTATCTTTGCTTGAACATTCCTCTCAAATTTTTTATAATTTCCACAAAAAAAAAAATATGACGTCAGCAAGTGGGATGCTAGTTATTGTTCTTCCTTCAACGCTTGATCCTATATTTATTTATCAGCACTTTGCCGCCAGTTCCTATGTACATATTACAGATTGCATTAGATGCTTTGGCATGTCAATATTAAAACAAAATATGCCCTTTCAGTGAATTTTTCTAAAAGTTTATTCTTTATTCCCTTATACAAAACGAAAATTAGTATGTTTCGTCTACGCATTTGCACAGTATATATTGCAAATGAGGAATAGTTTCTAAAATAGAAAAATAAACAACAAATTACCAGGTTACAATCTTACACACTTCACTGTAGCCAACGTTATGATACAGGTAACGAACAAGGAATTGGGAAGTTACAATAGTGGCCTCAGCACTTTATTTGGTTGTACCGACTTATGGTGTTTTACAATATGACAACATAATATATTGATATAAAATCAACGCTGTATGAAGAAAAGTGTAATATATTAAACAAGCGCTTTCCACATCACCCTAAAGGTACCCTATAAGAATTGCATCAACTCACCGTTATTTTGATTTACTCATCTTTTGGGAAGAATAATCTAAAAAATATTCCCAGCTCTTATTATAATTACTTGAAACGCACAAGATTCAAACATAAATTCAAATTCAAAAACAAAACCTCCCAATAAATAAGCACGTCACAGCACTAATTACCATAAGAACTAATTAAATATTATTGAAACAAACCATTT
This sequence comes from Vesta saturnalis, assembly GCA_036346205.1. Taxonomy (NCBI): domain Eukaryota; kingdom Metazoa; phylum Arthropoda; class Insecta; order Coleoptera; family Lampyridae; genus Vesta; species Vesta saturnalis. The sequence goes on along the minus strand of JARFJB010002364.1, from coordinate 1,904,607 downwards.
TCAAAGATTTTCATGTTGTTTTATGTTACTAATAATATCCGACCATTTCATACAATAATTATTCGTATCAAAAAAAGCAAAACCGATTATACAAAATACGACTCGTCAAAATAGCAAATGAGATTTAGCCTCCCTAAAGGGTGTGTTGGCGAAGCCTCATAGAAGGCAAAGACACCACATGACGTCAAGCTATAGTTGGTAAAACGAGTTTCAAATTCGGATTGGCACTTCATCCTAGTTCATCACACACAATTTAAGGTAGAACATAGTAAGCTCCCGCGGAAATGTAAACCGGGAATCACTATGTTCTACCTCAAATAGCATGTGTTCGAGCAAGCAGGAATATTAATTACTCCGACGAGTAGTGTTAATGTAAGTGCTAATCTCAAGTTGTAATTTATTCATTTTATGGACTATATTTTTACATTTTATCATACGACTTAAAGTATTCCTCAAATTGCACTAATAAATTTACGAGGACCACTAGATATTATCTACCTAAGCATGAAACAAGACAAATTTTTTCGATAATGTTATTTCTCAATATAATCTCCCCCACATCAACGCACTTGAGCCATTTGCTCTCCAAAGAAAATTTATACACTTGGAAAAAATGTTTCTTTTTGACCTTCAAAAAATGGTACACTGCTTCTTTTAGGCAGTTATCGGAATCATCTGCCTAAGTATGAAACAAAAGACATACATTTTTCGATAATTTTATTTTTCAATATAACTCCCCCATCCCTCACATCAACGCATTTGAGCCATTTACTCTTCAATGAATTTTTCTCTTTGATCTTCAAAAAAAAATGGTACATAGGACTCAAATCGGTGCACCCCTTGCATTTTAATAATTAATTAATATATCTTTATTTCCTTATTTATAAAATATTGCAAAGTTAATGTGTGTTTATGCTATTTACATTTGTCTATCCACAGTTTCTCCTTCCGTTACATACCCTCCACTGTCTTCTTCTTTCTTGTCTCCTCTCCCCTTAATTGCCTTCTTCTTTTCCATATATCTTCCATCTAATCCGCTCCCCTTCCTTTTTCCTCTAGTATCTCTTCTAATGTTGTCTCCTCTTCCTTTTACTCCCTGCATTCTTTAAACATATGATTGATTAATCGTGTCCATCTGTTCCCCGCACAACCTGCATTTTCTATCTTCGTCCCTCCAATATTTGTTACCCCTTTCTTCGTTTCCACATCTAAATCTCGCTATCATTTTCTTTCATTCCTTCCTCCCTTCACCATTCAGATATCCCGGTATAACTTCTCCCTTAATGTTCCTATAGTTTACAATATTATTCCTTCTTTCACCTTTGTCCATCTTTCCTGCTTTTGCACATCCCTTTCCGTTCTAATTATGTCCTCTCTCACGTTCACTCCTTCCCATCTTCTTTCGCATACCCGTTTCTTTCATTATATTCTTTTCTGGCTTCTTGTCTATATCTTATTCTTCCTTCTTTTATTTCTTTCCAGCATTCCTGAAGAATTTTGCACTCCGAATTTCTACTCATTTCTTCCTCGTACTTTATTGCTCTTTTTCCCGCCTCCACCCTTTTCTTCTTGCACCCCCTCTCTGATAATGTATGCTAGTGTTTCTCTATCCACTCCCAGTACCCACTTCCAGTATTCTTCTTGCAGTCCCTCTATCTCTTTATACTCTTTCCACCCCCACACTTCCACCCCGTACAACACCACACTTTTTATTAGTTTCTCAAATAATAGTTTCCTTTCCCTTAAGTCAATTCCGAACAGTCTTTCTCCTACAGCCCACACTTGTCCTATTAATTTGTTTACTTTTCTCGCTCGTTCTTTTACATGGTCTCCATCTTTGTTGTCTTGTCTTATCGTGTATACCAGGTAGGTGAATTCCTTCACCTGCTGTATCTCTTTCTTTTCTCTGTTCAAATATCTGTGCATTGTTTTTAACATCCCCTTCATTTCTTTTTCGTGCTTTGCTATTAGCACTGTTATATGCGTGTGCTAGCGACCACACCTTCCTGTTCCCCACCACAAGGTCTCCTTCTTGTTGCCCCCTTAATGTCTCCTCCAGGTCTCCAGTGTATACTGCGAACAGGCTTGAGCTCAGTGGGCATCATTGCCTCGGTTCCTTCCTTGTTACAAATCCTTCACTTAGTTCCCCATCCACCTTCACCCTATTCCTCGTTTCTTCGTATATTTCTTCCATCTTTTCTATTAGCCTTTCGCTTATCTTTTTTTTCTCAAGTATTCCCACAGCTTTTGTCTGTTCACCCGATCAATGTTTAATTAATTTAATAATTGGAACGGACAAGAGTTAAACGGGACCAGATCCAGGTTGCAGAGAGGATGATCTATTTTTGCGATGCTGCATGCTTGAGCGTTCGTCGCCTTATTTTTTATTGGCCAACATGGATCGTTTCCGATAATTGCCTTACGCTCATTTTTCAAAATAATGACATAGTTGTCTGTTTTTATTGTTGTCCCTAGACATATATTCGATAAGGACACCTTTCATATCCCAAAAAACACTTGCCATCAATTTTCCGGCAGATGGTTGTGTCCGTGCGTATCTTGGGATGGAGACCCTGTGTGAACCCACTGTTTGGATTCCAATTTCCTTTCATTATAAGACGGCGCATTACATGCATACACATCAATCTGCATTTCACAAATAGCTTTTGGTTGATGACCTTCTTTTGTGAGAAATGTTATAACCCTGCGATAATCTAATTTCAATTTGCCTTTAGAAATCGCGTTATAAAATCCAAACGAATGCTCAAATTTAACACAAATTGTTCGGGTAAGCTCAGAATAAATTCTATGTGACATATTAACCCTTAATCGCACGCATAATGAGGGAATTGTTTCCAAGTCCACAAAATTTTACGTGTTAAGTGTGATGATCTTGTGCGTCTAGGAATGCCTGTAGCAGTGTCTGTTGGGAGGGTTGTCAGTTGGAGAGCAGTAATAAATAAATTAGTTCTGTACAAGACGTGTTTGAAGTAAGTTCGGTTAACTGATGAGGAAAATTCTCATTACGCGTGCTATAACATTTGAATATTTGGTTTTATTGGTAAGTAGGTTTTGTTTGTTTTTGATATACATGTTATTAGATGTCTTTTTAAGGGTTTTTATTTGTAGCTCTTACAATGGTATGAAGAAATTGAGAACGAGAAAGAAGAAGATTTACCAGAAGATAACTTAGAAGACAGTGATGATAATGAGAAAGACAAAGTTGAGGCTGAAGAAATGGATACCCTCAGCGATATTTCTGTTCATTCAGCTCATGAAAAAAGGACCAATCCTTCATTAGAAATAGAAGAGCAACATATGTTGGTAAGAAACTAATATTAATTTATTATTGTGTTGGTAATTATTATATCTATTTTTTACTTTTCTAGGCAATGATAATAAAACCAAGTGGAATGTTCATTATGGAGAGAAAGATGCAAAAACAGCTACTCATAATGTTGTTAGGAAGAAAAGATGAGTAACGTTATGCTAAATTCGATAAAACGCTGGAATTTATTTTGCACGGATGAAATGATCATAAAAATTGTAACATATACCAATATATACATAATAAATAAATTTCGACCAAATTTTGCTCGATCTAGATATGCTGCAGAAACTAATATCCATGAGATAAAAGCTCTTTTTGGATTGCCTTACCTCGCAGCTACTTGGAAAAGTGCAAACCTAAACGTAAATGACTTGTGAAGTTCAGATGGGCCAGTAATTTTGCGCTGTACAATGGGAATAAATCATTTAAAATTTTTATTACGAGCTCTCAGATTTGATGATATAACCGATAGAGAGGAACGCAAGAAACTTGACAAGCTAGCACCAATTCGCGAAACATTTGATCATTTTGTTGAAAGGTGTGTCGCTAACTATGAAATAGAGTAATACTCTACAATCGATAAAATGCTTATAGCATTTCGCGGAAAATGCGGATTCAGGCAATATATTCCCGGTAAGCCTGCCAAATATGGGATAAAAATATATTTCTTAGCCGATGCCGAAAACTAGTATACCGCTCACATGGAAATTTATGTTGGCAAGCAGCCAGAAGGCCCTTTTAGACAGGACCACGCGTCAATCGCTCTAGTGAAGTGCTTTATAGAGCCAATCAAAACACAGGTCGTAATTTTACATGTAATAATTTATTCACCTCTTTCCCATTGGCTGTAGATCTTCTAACTAAATATAAAACAACTTTAGTCGACACGATAAGAAAAAATAATCGCGAAATTCCCCCGATATTTTTATCTACTAAAGAAAGAAAAGTAAACAGAAGTATGTTTACTTTACGTAATGAATGCTTATTGGTATCCTATGTGCAAAAAAAATGTTTTACTGTTGTTAACGATGCATAGCACTGACTCAATTAATCTTACTTCCGGTGATGCTCATAAGGCAGAAATCGTGACATTTTATAATAGGACTAAATCCGGTGTAGATGTTGTCGACAAACTTAGTGTTATACACTCAGTTTCAAGAATGAGTTGCAGGTGGCCGATGGCCTTTTTCGTCTTTTGAACATTGGAGGAATAAACTGTCAAATTATCAGCCATGAAAATACTAACGTTGTTCTTCCAAGACGTAAGTTTTTGAGAGGGCCACATCTGCTTGTTAGGACAAATATACCAAATCTACCAATATTGTTAAGAATACAAATAAATTATCATTTGGGCATTCGACAAGAGAATACCCAAATGTGCTCACTGTCAAAAAAAGAGAAATCGAGAAACAGTGACAAAATGCAGGCAAGAAGATTGTGCTGCTCCCATTTGTAAAGAGTATACAAAACCTGTGTGCGCAAGATGGGAGAAAGATACTGTAATTAAGTAAAGGTGAGGGAATCCTCAGGTGTGTGCTATGACGGTAAAAAAGCGGACGCGTGCCACGAAAGGTTAAAGGCGATATTGTTAATTGTTTCTTTCATGGGTAGGTAGACAGTAATACTAGTTGCCTCGTACGAGGGTAAGGTGAAAAATTCTCGGCCTGACAATGAAAGACTGCGACTTTCAGTTAGAAAATGATTTTATTTTCTTAGGTAATCTCCCTTGATTTCAACACACTTGGTTCAGCGTTTCTCCAACATCAGTATTCCCTCCCGGAAGTGAGAGTATGGAAGATTGTGAAAATATTCATCTACGGCCATCTCAACTTCTTAATTGGATGCGAAGCGCTTCCCAGAAACAAATTTCTTCAAGTTTGGGAACAGATGGTAGTCTGAGGGTGCGAAATCAGGAGAATAGGGGGAATGTCCGAGCAAATCGTACCTCAAATCTCGCAGTTTTCCCATCGCCAACGCACCCTTGAGCCAGGTCTCTTCTCGCGAATTTTGGCATCCAGGCAAGAAGGTTGGAGTAATATTCGCCTGTAATTGTTCTCCCTTTTGCAAGGTAATCAATTAAGAGGATCCCTTTCGCATCTCAAAAAAAGGCTGGCCATGACCTTTCCGGCTTACACCCACTGCTTGGACTGTTGTTTCGTTTCTGGCGTGTAGTGGTGGACCCATGTATCATCCATAGTGACAGATCGCCGTACAAAATCCGTTCAAGGATAGTTGCGAAAATCGTTTGCGCATTTGATTTTGATCGGCATTCAGCAAATGCGGCACCCATCTTGCGCAGAGCTTCCTAATTCTTTGTGCAAGATGTTTCGCAACCTTTTCCGATGTCCCCACAGCCTAAGCTATCTCACTCACTTTTAGTCTCCTATCGTCCAACACGATATCATGAATTTTTTCCAATGGTTTCTGGTGTGGTTGCGATTTTTGGCAGTCCCTCACGTGGGTTTTCTTCGAGGGATGTGCGACCACGTTTAAATTCAGCTGTCCACTTTTTAAAGTTTGACAAGGAAGGAGCAGAGTCCCCGTAAACTTCGGATGAATTTCTATCCAAAACGAAGAGTTTTATGACCGCACGATATTCAAGTTTACCCATTTTAACGAAAAACTGCAAAAATTCGTGTAAACAAACTCCTTGAGTTGAAACATGTTATACGAACTAATGACACTTACACCCAGGCAGAAAACATAAATTTTTCCTGATTGGAACGCCATCTCTGTGTCAGGCCGAGAACTATTCACCTTACCCTCGTATATTTAAATTTCGAAATCTATCTGTATACGTTGCCGGTTTTGTTGTGCTGCTATGATAATAATCATAGCAACACAACAGCGATAAAATTAGAAAAAAACAAAAATGAAATATTCTTTAATGAAACAAGTTTAAATTAATTCTAGAGTCCATGTTATCTCACATCACAAAAAGTTGACGTAATAATAAGCCCCGCCCTATACACAAATTACAAAATGACAATTATACGGATCTTAGGTGTTGAAAAAATGGCTTGTAATACAAATGCATTTATGACTTGTTCGAGTAAAACAATTGTTTTAGTAATAATCCGATAACACTATCTTCTGCTCTATAAAATCTTTGGAACTTTACTAAAAACATGTACATCATGCACAATTATAAAATGTTAAAATAAAAATTATGACGGTTCTGTCGTTCAATTTTAAGTTAAGTTAAGATAACCGAGATAGCTCATGCCTACAAGCAATTTAAACCATCCCATACACAACTGCAAAAGGTCAGATTTAGATGAAATCAAAGGAAATGCCTTAACGTTAAATGAACTATGGAATTTTGTGTGGGTGATCATTAATTATTCAAAAAAATATGTTTACACTAATAAATATGTATTATCCAAATAAAAATTAAGCAGAACTTCGAGTATGGGAATGATGATTAAAAAAGAAAGCAAAACAATAACTGACCATTAACAAAGAAGTTGCATGTAAGGGGTGGAGAACACATCGATCAGTGCGAAGCCTTTGATAAAATACCTTCAATCTAGTTTATGGCCTCTCACGTACAAATTATTTACTCCACACTTTCGGGGTCTTTTGTGTCTCGGTTGTTAAAACGTTGGCGCCTCTAACTGCTTTCCTGCTTCGTTTCTTAACAGGTAATCGTAGTAATGCGACAGGATTTTGAATATATTTATAGTTAAAATATGCACTTATTTACAAGCAAATTTCAAAAAATTCGGCGCTACAAACTTCCCCTTTATTCTGTTTTCCGCTTTATAAAATTCTTACAACTGGGGCTGCTCCGTTACGCCCAACCTTAAAATCCACAATTCCTCAATATTTTCTTCATCCTGAAAATTCCTCTACCTACTGTTTTCTGCTGAAACCCCGTTATTAAAGAAACCAAATTCCTTCAAACTACTCTTTTTACAAAACGTACTTCGTAAAAACGGCATAGTTAAAGCTCACTACAACTCGTTTATTTACACGAAAAATTTCTTTCTAGCAATCCCATCTAAATGTATGCTTTTCATTTTAAGTTTAACCTTAAGAAAATTTTTTTGAAGGCCCCCCTGAAAATATTTCGTTGTCAATCTATGCGGAACACAGCACTTATACGATCAATAGCAGAAACCGGAACTACCCTTCAGTATTATGTACTCCTGTTAGTTTACTTCCTGTTTCTTGTAGGTAAAGGTGTCACTCAAACTATACGGTGATGTCGCGTAAAAATATAGCCAATTTTGACGGTCCAGTTTATAATTTAATTGTCATTTTTGTATTTAATAACCAGTTTAATAACCAAAATTTACTTTATGACTTCAGGAAATGGGAGGAAAAGTGCTGTTTTCGGAAAATTACGAGCAGGACAGCAGAAATATTTGAAAGATGTAGCAAGAAACAACAGGTGAAAATTTAAAGATTTTTCGTAAAATGCATGCGCAAGATTTGGAGAAAATTCATTTTTGAACAGCAGCTTTTGGTTTGATTGGTTATAAGAAACGAAACTATGATAGGGAATATAAAGAATTATATTGAATTACAGTAGAAATCGTTACGCAACTACTACTAGTATTGAACTTTACACAAATAGAAACACGACGAGCTTTCCTTTCCTAACAAAATTTACAATTGGTAGTAATTTTTTTGGTTGTTAACAGTAAGAATTACAAGTAATGATTCCTATAATTAACTGCTTTCAGAAAATAAATTTACGTAATTAAAATAAAGGATGGCGCCATCCCTGTAAAAGGTTATAGAAAATAATTGTCACAGAATTTTTAGTTAAGTATATTTTTCGCTCCCCCTTACTATAGTCCATAAAAAACAATTTAGAGCGATTTTAACATCAGTCGTTTAAAAAAGCGTCTACTAAAGTTAACAAGTTAACAAAATAATGTCCAATAACCTACATTCATAAGTAATAATATGGCCATTTTTGTTTCCCAATACAATGAGTTACACACTTAAAGTTCCACAGGCATTCCACCACAATCCTTTGCAACCTATACCATAATTTGATGCTAATTTGTTACCCCAAAAAAAATTGGTGGGCGTATCATTAACAAAAAATTAAGGGCTGTGTCTGCTTAACATAAAGTTAGCACGGCCAACGTAGAAGTACTTAGTTAACAATTGTATCAAAATCATTTCTGTCATAATTTGGTGCTACTTTTCGACCCTGAAATTTGTTGCTCGTATTTCCTATAATATTTTTCAGCTTAAAACTTTATGAAAATCACAAAAACCCTATAACAAAGCTATCAGAATACAAGTTGGTACTAATTTGCCCAAATTTTCAAAAATGTTTAATAACCAAACATGGCATCAGGATTATTGATATGCTAGAATTTAAAGCAAATTTGGTGCTACTCTGTTACCCTGAAATAAAATTTCTTGCTCGTATTTCTCATATAATTGGGTCACAACGTTTGGGATCATGAAAACCTTGTAACAAAACATAGAATCATAGTATTATTATTTTATGCTAATTTGGTGCTACTTTGAAATTCTGAATTAAAATTCGTATTTTTCATACAATTTTTAAAAATGATGAAAATCATGAATATCTTACAACAAATCATGGTATCAGAATGATTGATATAATTTGATGCCATTTAGTTATCCTAAAATTTTTGTTCAACCCATTCAAATTTTAAGCAGCAAACATGTGAGACAGTGCGTCTCAATCCCATTTTATAACGACCAAATTCGCAAATCAACTGCAACTTTCTTTAAAACCTATAGACTTACCAGTTGAAGGTTTGAATCAAATCGAAACACGTATAAGGCACACAGTTAAAGCGGAAATCTTTTCGAATTATCCGAAATATTAGAATTTTTAGTTACACTTCAAATTTGTAATAATTTACCAAATTATTTTACAATCAACGCGTACTGGGGATACCTCAAAATATTCAACTTGCAGAACCAAAATTGTATGAGCCAAACCAAATAGATATTTTATTATGCGTTGAGATATTTTATGATCTCATGAGTATAGGACAAATTCAGCTTCCAAATCAAAAGGCAAAATTGCAGAAAACGAAACTAGGATGGATAATATCAGGAAAAATTAACACGCCAGGTATAGGGTTGCCACAAACTCGTCAGTGTATGTTGACTTTTAATTCGTTACAAAATACGTTAAATTTTGGGAAATAGAAGAATTGCCCAATAAACATTTTTTATCCGAAGAGGAGCGTCAAGCCGAAGAACTTTTAAACAAAATACGAAACGAGATCCGCTTACAGGAAGATACATCGTAAGGTCACCTTTAATGCTAATATTCAAAATCTAAGCGAGCCACGAAACGTCACTTTAAAATCTGAATATGTTAAGGGAATGAGCGAAACTATGTCATTGGGGCACATGGTAGAAATTAAAAGCAACGAATTTAAATCAAATAATTGTTTTCACCTCACCATCCTGTCATCAAGGACCACTACAACATTGCGGATAGTTTACAATGCTTCACCTAAAACCAGTATAGGTATATCACTAAATGATTGTTTAAAGGTAGGCGCCGTGCTGCAAAACATAAGTTGGGATATTATTACCCGATTTAGGACTCATCAAATTGTCATGCTAGCGGATATAAAGAAAATGTACAAACAAATTCAGTTAGATCAAGCAGATCCACAGTACCAATTAATTTTCTGGCGTGAAAATGAATACGATACATTAAAAACTTACGCAATTCCAGTAGTTTTATTAGGCAGGGCATCTGCACTATACACGGTAATCAGAGTTTTGCAACAATTGGCAGACGACGAAGCACTTAATTTTCCAATGGCCAGTGCAAAACTTAAGGCAGATTGGTATGTTGGCGACGTTATGACAGGAGCAAATACCATTGACTAAGCGCTCAAATTACGTAACGACTTAATGAAACTTACAAGTGCAGGAAGGTTTTGTTTAAGCAAGTGGAGATCAAATCGCGAAGAAATTGTGAAGGCTATGCCTGATTATTCGGCGAACACGAAATTATTATGCGATAATTCAGTGGGATAATGAACCAGACAAAATCATATACAATATTCGGAAAGAATTTTAAGTTAAAGTCACAAAAAGAAATGTTTTATCAAATATAGCAAAGTTATACGATCTTATAGGTTTAGTAGGTCCTGTGGTTGTGTCCGAGAAAATTCTAATGCAAAAATTATGGCAATGTAATATTAATGGGGACGAAACGCTACCACCAGAGTTATATACGTCATGGGTAAACATTAAAACACAACTACCAGAATTAAACAAATTAAAATTTAAACGTAAGGTTATAATTAAAAAAACGGGAACACATAAATACATGGATTTTGTGATGGGCTTATGGAACCTGTATTTATGTAAGAACAACTGATAGTCAAGATAACATCGAAACTAATTTATTGAGTTCAAAAATCGCGTAGCTCCACCAAAGACCATTTCGATGCCTAAATTAGGGTTATGTGCAGCATTGTTACTCGCGCAATTAATCAAAACCGTCTCGCAAGCATTTTATCAAAGGATTGACAATATTTATTTATGGTCAGATTCATCTATTACACTACAATGGATAAGAACGCCACCGCATTTATTAAAAACATTTGTCGCCAATAGGGTATCGGAAATTCAAGAAATCACGTAAACAATGCATTGGAGGAACACACCATTATTAGACAATAGTGCCGATGTATTGTCACGCGGGCAATTACTAGAATATTTGCCCAACAGTGAACAACGTACGGGCCCACAGGTATAAAGGAAGTGGTGCCTATGATAGAATTAAACCAACTATTGTATTACAAACAGCCAATAAAGAAAAACCGAGTTGCTAGTGAGATATTCGTCTATTCAAAATATCACTGAAGTTATGGCTTACGTATTAAGATACAAAAATAATTTAGCTAAAAGGTAGCCCAAACTTGAGGAACAGCTAACCATCACCGAGTTGAATAACGCTTTGAAAGAAATCATAAAATTAACGCAACAAGAGTGTTTTTCAAACGACATGCGAAATTTGTCCGAGTTTAACGTGGTAGATAAAAGTAGTAATTTAAAATCATTGCATCCATTTATAGATAATAATTGAATAATTCGAACAGGAGGACGATTAAAAAACATACAAGAAATATCCCATAGTTTTACCAAAACACCACATAACGAATTTAATAATAGAGGAGCAACATAAATTAAGTTTACACTCTGGGGTATTAGCGTGACGAAATCAGTACTTAAAAAATGCGTAAAATGTTTTAGGGCAAACCCTGTACAAAGGGCTTCATACTTCACGGGTGATCTCCCTCGCAATCAAGTAATTCAAAGTCGACCATTTTTAAATGCAGGCCTAGATTATTGTGGTCCGCTTTCTATCACAGAAAGAAAGCACGAAAATCGTAAAGCAATAAAAATTTATGTGTGTATCTTTGTCTGTTTTGCCACTAAGGCAATTCATATAGAAATTATTAGTAATCTAACTACGGAAGCCTTTGTTGGTGGTTTACGTAGGTTTTTTTGCAGAAAGAGGATATTCTGAAACTTTGTATTCAGATAATGCGTCACACTTTGTTGGTGCAAAAGACGAATTCGACAAGTTAATTAAATCAATAACGCACAATGATACGGTAACGGAATTTCTAACTAACAAAAACGTAAGGTGGCACTCTTTATACCACCCAGATCGCCTCATTTTGGTGGCCTGTGGGAGGCTGCAGTAAAATCATTTAAACGTCATTTTACACGAGTACTGGGCGATAAATTGTTTACATACGAAGAATTTGAAACTTATGCAATTGAAATCGAATCCACTTTAAATTCGAGACCCATTACTCCTTTATCCGATGATCCAACTGATCTTTAAGCTCTCACCCCCGCACACTTCCTGATAGGGGATACGTTTACTAGTTTGCCATATTCGAATTTAATAGATGTGCAACGCAATCGTTTATCAAGTTGGTAACACATTAAGCAGCATTTTTGGAAAAGATGGCGAAACGAGTAGGTACCTCCACCAATTAACGACGCGAAATAAATGACAATCACCAGACGTGAGTGATATCAAAATTGGTTCCATGGTTCTAGTTAAAGAAGACCAGGCTCCACCGCTGCATTGGCCTCTTGGACGAACAGTGGAATTATTTCCTCGACAAGATGGAAAAGTTCACGTAGTGACAGTGAAAATAGTAAAGGGTGTGTACAAAAGAAGTGTAACAAAGGTGATACCTTTACCCACAGATTTAGATTAAACAATACTAATGCGTATGAGAAAAGAACAATTTGCGTATTATATGGACTTTAGAAATAGGTTAATAATTTCGGTTTGTTAGTTATATATTGTTTGTTGAATGCGTACATTCAAGGCGGGCGGTATGTTCAGCCCACTCAAATTTTAAGCAGCAAACATGTGATTTAGGATTTAGTTTTAGGGTATTTTAGTTGACCGTTATATGACTTGGCATGAAACGTTTGTCAACCGGCTGTGCTTAATCCTTGGTTCGCAGAAGTAAGTATGCCCTTAATGGGAAAGGGATTTTGTATTTAAAATATGGATAGAAATGCGGCAATTCTATGACAGACTCTGGAAAATACAGTAAATAGACATTCTTTTTAAACAGTTGAAATTATTTCAATGTATACATAACCATATTGGACGACTTTTTAATTAAAGAAGTCCGGCGGAAAATCACAAACTTCTACAGTGAATTCCCAGGACCAAAGTAGGACATTTTTCCCTCTTTAAATTTTATCCCAAAATGCACCCCTAAAAAGTTATACGCTCTTAAAGTTTAATTTAAAATGTAGAAAAACCACGTTATCTCCGTAAATTATGAAAATTTTTTATTGATTTTTATACAGTCGACCTATCTTATACAAGTCAAAATTTGATAGAAATTTCAAAAAACTCCATCACAAGAACTACCCGTTCAACCCTTAAAAAATTTAAATTTTTCTGGTTTATTTTGGTAATACATTTTGAAATAAAAGAATTTTTTCTTCTAAAATCGACGGTTCTTGTGAAAATTTGAAAAATAAGTTTGTATTTTCCAACTAACGATAATTGCTTTATTTTAATAATACATTTCAAAATAAAGAATTGAAGTAAAACACTAATTTATAATAATTGCTCAAAGTGGCCACCATTTACTTGAGCATAAGCATTCGTTCGACGTATTACAGACAATCGCGTTGATCGAAATATCACTGGAATTTGCCTAATTTCCTCCAATGCTTCAACAATGCGATTCTAGAGATCGTCTCTAGTCATTGCGGGAATTGAATAGACCTTTTCTATAACAGCACCCCAAACAAAGAAATATAAGAGATTGTGATCCGGTGATCTAGGCGACCAGGCTATAGGAGCATCGTTACCTCGTGCGATCCATTGGTTCAGGAACTGCGAGTACAGGTATTGTCTCAGAGGTAATCCAAAATGTGGTGGGGCACCATCGTGCATAAAGATTGTCTCAGCTCTGACGTTTAATGGAACATCTTCTAGAAATTATTCTGTAAAAACTCCAAATAATAATAATAAATTCTTCAATAATTTCTGCTCACAAATTTGTGCTGAATTTATGTTGAAAGTGACCTTCTTGAATTACATTAGGATTTTCATCTGCCCAATCATAGAATGGGAATTAAAGATGTCATCTCTAGTAAAACATGTAAAAAGAATTCGAGCAACAACCTGAGGATCTTCAATGAAATTCTTCTCTAAGTAGTAGATCTGTCGGTAAAAGTTTTTGAATTTTTTGGATGTGGTACGGTTTTAACAATTGTTCAATCAGTGTTCGGTGAACAGCATTTTTTAGAAATATTCATTGGCGAAGCGACGCGTCGAGTGTTTGTAGTTGGATTATCCTCAATAATTTCCAATATGCGCTCTTTCACCTGAACAGTTCTAATGTGACGATAACGTCCAGAATTTGGCTTCCCTTGCAGAAAACTACCTGTTTCAGAAAGACGACGGTTAATGGAACAAAAGCGGTATGGAGCGGTTGATGTCTACTTCTAAATATCTTCTTGCTGCAGCTCGAGAATTACCTCCACATTTGCCAAATACACAATGTATCAGTTAATTCTAAATACGAGTATCGTTCCACCATAAATATCAATAAAATAATTACACTAAATGAATTATCAATTATCAGTTGTTGCAGAATACAGATTATCTTTTAAATTTCCAAAAAAATTTTAATTTATTCTGAAAAAATATTTTTTAACGGTTGAAGGTTGACGCCACAGCAGAACGGGTAGTTGCAATTTTTTTTAAATCTCTATTAAATTTTGACTTGCACAAGTTAGTATAAAAATCAATAAAAAAATTTCATAATTTACGGGGATAAAGTGATTTTTCTACATTTTAAATTGAACTTTGAGAGCGTATAACTTTTTAGGGGTGCATTTTGGGATAAAATTTACATTTGGTCATGGTAACTCACTGTAGAAGTTTGTCGGTGATTTTCCGGGACACCTTGTATAGCACCAAATTATTCTCTTCAGACCCCCGGTATCATATATGATATTCAGGAAACTTAATTTTTATTTCACCTTAATACTGAGCTAATGTATACTGTATCATATAGGGTACAGATATGATTAAGAAAATTTATTTGCGCCGGTGCAAAGGTTACTAATGTAAGTTATATATTTATTTACGTTGTGCATGTGACTAATGAACGTAATAGCCATGTTTACAAAGCAAAATAAAGGTATGTAAACAATATTTTTGTACTTTCTTGTCATTTTCTTGCTGCTAAGAGGTTAGTTATTGTACGGATATGATACTAGTATAAGCGAATCAATGTTTATGTAATGAGTCTGTAACAATACATTATTAATAATTTTTATTTTGTAAATATTATATTGTTTCAGTGCCTTTAACCGGTAAGGACCTTCAAGACATTGCCGATAATCTAAATTTAGATGAGTCTGATATAGACGACCCTCTTTTTGATACTGATGAAGACAACATCGAAGAGGATTTAATTATCGAACAAAATCAACAGCAACAAGAAACTCAGCCTGATAGCGATTTTGATTCAGAAGACGATGAACCGCTGGCTCGTTTGATTTCACCACTTTCCAGAAATTATGATGACCAAATTAAAGATCCTTCAGAATATTTTCAAAAATATATTAGTGATGACTTTTTCGTAAATGTTGCGATGTTTGCAAACACCAGAAAAACTGGATGTTGGTGGAAGGACGGTTACTCTACCTTTAGGAGTACCTATCTTTACAGATAGATATTTTACTTCTATCCCGTTAATTGATTTTCTTTCTTCACACTCTCTCTTTATAACTGGAACAACAATGGCTAACAGAATTCCCAAAAATGGTAACTTCTGGACTGATAACGAACTCAAAAAGAAAGAAAAAGGAAGTTATGATCAACTTGTAAGAGATGATGGTACAATAATGCTAAAAGTGGTTTGATAACAAAACTGTAAATTTAGCTTCTTCACATTGTGGCGCAAAGCCGGAGGGCTCTTCTAAAAGATGGTCGAAAACCGAAAAAAAAACATATTGATATCAAACAACTGTAACACAGTACAATGCAAAAATGGGTGGAGTTGATTTCCTTGATCGTGTAATTGGCAAATAGGAAATGAGAAATCGAACAAACAAATGGGCAATTCGGGCCATTTTTCATTTTGTTGAATTTGCAGTAACAGCAGGGTGGCTGGAGTACCAAGAAAACGCAAAATCTGTCAAGTCACCTAGAAAAGAAGTTATGGATTATTTGGATTTTAAATTATCGATCGCTAAAACGCTGGTACTGAAAAATCAAGAAGAAAACGACGTGGAAATTGATGATTTGAACGAAGAAAATGGTGTAGATGGAGGTAAAAGAAGAAGTATTCAACCTATTATAGGTTACAGAGAAATACTTACCTAGTGGGGGTCGTGAAGGGCAAGGAACCATCGAGATCAAAGTATCGATTTCCTAAATGTAAAGGATTAACGTTTGCTAGATGCAAATCCTGCAAAGTGTACTTATGTTGCAGCTTGGAAAGAAATTATTTTGAATTACCGTTTTTAATTGCACATTGATTAACTTTCTGAATGAATCTAAACCCAAAGTATCATTTATGATACATCAAATTTTGAAAAAACGAAAGGTTCTACCAAAAAAAAAGCTAAAAACTTTTTTGCTTATGGCCCGCTTAGTAAGAAAAACTGCCCAAGTCATAATATTTTAAAGTCTAAAGGTCTAAAGAGGATATGGTATATCAATCATGCTGATATCTTGCTGTTATTAGGTTTTCGTGATTTCCATAATATTTTAACCCAAAAATATGAAAAATACGAGCAACAAATTCTATTTCAGGGTAATAAAGTAGCACCAAATTAGAACAAAACTATAATATACCAATCATCATGCTATGTTTTGTTATAAGGTTTTCATGCTGTCCATAACGTTTTCGCTCAAACATTTTATAAAAAATACGGACAACAGTTTGAGATAGTAAAATGGCACAAATTAGCACCAAACTATAATATATCAATTATCCTGATTTTCCCAAGTTGGGTAAAAAAAAAATAAAAAAATAAAAAAACAAAAAAAATACAAGCGACAAATTTCACTTTAGGGTAGTAAAGTAGCACCAGATTATGACACATGAGTGGAATGAGCTCCGCAACATTCCTAAGGACCAAAATCTTAGTTCATCTTAGCATCCCTGTTTCGGCTGCCATCTTGTCGATCAACTTCATCTGAATGCATCTTAGCTCACCTTATTTCATCTTCAGCATCCCTAAGGACCAAAATCTTAACTCATCTTAATACATCTTAGCTCATCTTATTTCATCTTCAGCACCCTTAAGGACAAAAATCTTAATACATCTTAGTTCATCTTAATTCACATTAATTCATCTCAGCAAGCTCCGGTACAGTTTTGATCCATCGCCCAGCTTCCATTCTCTGGTTGGAGACCTAAGGAACTGTATTCTAATTGGTTGGATATAGTGCTGATTGGAGCGCCTGAGGGTAGACTACACCTTAAACTTCTGATTGGTCCAGATTCATGTTAGTCCACCTTAATTCTGCATCTTAGTTCATCTAAATTCATCTTAGAATCCCTAAGAACCCTAATTATGATTCATAATCAAAATCATTTTATTTCATCTTAAGTCATCTTAATCCATAGATAATCTCAATCAACTCGATTAAACCGTTTTTCTAAATGAACGTTAAATTGGTTGTTTCGCCTATTGGTCCTAAAGAACGCATTGAAACATCTTTACTCTTCCACCACTCGTTGAACCGACCATGACACTTTTCCAATTAGTTACCTCAACCTGCTAGCATTACCATCAGCGGTGATGATGATATTGGAGGCGCAAAAGCCTAGCAGACGACGAAATAATATCAACGCTTCCTCCTACACATAAGAAGAAAGATGAGGAGTTCTTGCTCATACTGAATACGGTCGGTGATGTATTTTGGTATAAAAGGGGAACTGTTACAATAAAATGTGAAATCATCCCTCATTCCAACATTAACAATCTGGTTCACAATACGTTAAGACATCGAAAAACTACAAATCCGCACAACTGGAAACATTAAAGAACTAAATATACCACGAAAGTTTATCGGAAACACTCGAAGATTGCGACCGATCCCTCAAATTACAGACCAATTGCCATCACTTCCATATTGTCTAAAATCATGGAAAAAGCCATCAATCAGCAACTGCTCACGTTCCTTGAAACTAACAAACTCCTTAGTGACCACGAATATGGGTTTAGGCAAAGTCGTTCAACAGGCGATCTTCTTTCATATGTGACCCAAGTTTGGAACAATACAGTAGAGCAGTCCGGTGAAACAGTTGTAGTCGCTTTGGATATCTCAAAGGCATTTGACCAAGTTTAGCATAAGTGTTTACTTGCCAAACTCACCTCGTTTGGGTTAAATGATACGCTCATCAACTGGGTTTCTAGTTTCCTTGATAAAAGACGAATACGTGTCGTAGTTGATGGCTTTTTTTCAAAAGAAGGTAGCATTAACGCGGGCGTACCACAGGGATCCGTTATAGCGCCTACACTTTTTCTGCTGTACATAAACGACCTTATTTCTTCAACAACTAACCCCATCCATTGCTTTGCTGACGACAGCACTCTTCACTGTAGTTCATCTCAGTCTACTCATAGTGATAATCCACCTTCTATGTCAAATCAAGAAATTAAAGCTGAAATGGCAAATTCAATCAACAAAGACATTCAACGTATTCTCGAATGGGGAAGGAATAATCTAGTTAAATTTAATGCTAACAAAACTCAGTGTTGTCTTATGTCCGCCAAAAAAGATCGATCATTTCCTGTTGTAAGTATGAATGGCTCAGTTCTTAAGTTTTCAGACTCTATTACTCTGTTGGGTATGACTGTATCTTCAAATCTCTCATGGGTTGACCATCTTCTGTCAGCTACCAAAACAGCTGCTCGTAAAATAGACTTTTGTACAGATCTAAGCAGTACTTTACCTCTCGACAACTCCTTCTGCTGTATAAGGCCCAAATTCGGCCTCATCTGGAATATAATTCTCACCTTTGGGTTAGTGCTCCCCAACACGCTCTCGATATCGTTGATCGTATTCAAAAGAGAGCGATTAGGCTTATAAATGACCCGTCCTTAACTTCTCACATACAGTCCCTTGAGCATAGAAGGATGGTTTCAGTTCTTTCTTTGTATTATCGTTATTACAACGGCTATTGTGCTGGTGAATTACATTCTTTGATACCATCTCCGGCTATCTTTGCGAGAAACTCTCGGTTCGCTCATTCACATCATCAGTATGCAGTACAAATCTCCACTTGTCGTACCAAACGGGCGCAATCCACATTTTTCTACACGGCCTCTAAACTCTGGAATGATCTCCTTAGTTCCTGTTTTCCTCTCACTTATGATATGAGAAAATTTAAGGTAGCTGTTCATATGCATCTATTGGCAATTCATTATCCCTCTATCCATCCTCCTAAGTGTTCCTGAGTGCTTTAGCACGATAGGCCTTATTTAGCCTGTTCAGGTCCACAATCATAAAAAAAAACAACGTTGAACGGACCCTTACGCCTATAGGTGAGAATTCCCTTGAATCTGACAGGGTTTTCGGGTATAACAGCTTAAGGTAAATAAGACGAAGTGAAAAATTGGCTGTAGACACCGGAAGCTTATACGGCACATAAACCAGCCAGAAAAAAGGTTCCACGCAATAGATATATTGTGAGCAACCTTTAAGAGTTGTACCAAGCGGATCTTTGCGATATGCGGACCCTAAGTAAACACAATAATGGATACAACTACATACTAACGGTTTTTGATGTGTTTAACAAGATGACATGGGTGAGAGCTCTTAAAACGCAGACAGCCACATCTGTAATTGATACCGATATTTTTAAAGAGTGTGATAATACACCGGTAAATCTGCAAACGGATAAAGGCAAAAGAGTTTGTGTCTGGCAGTGTACAAAACTTCTTCAAGAAACAAAATATCAATTTCTATGTAACAAATAACCCCGATGTAGAAGAATCTGTAGTTGAAAGATTTAATAAAGCATTGAAAGCAAAGATGTGGCGTTATTCCTTCAGGTATATTGATACAGTCCAAAAACAAATGGCTGCTTACAATAGCCTTTATTCAAGTATAAAGACGGCTCCTACGGCTGTAAACAATGAAAACACTTTGAAAGTGTGGAATAACTTGTACGCGAAAGGTTTAGGCACGACACGTCACCCTAAGTATAAAGTCGGTAAGCATGTTAGAATCGCCAGAACTAAACTGAGAAGGGATATGAAACGAATTGGACTGAGGAAGATTTTACAATCAGTTAAGTTACAAAAAGAAGACCACTAGTTTACCGAATAATCGATCTTAATAACGAGCCTGTTATGGGTACCTTTTACGAGGAGGAATTGCAAGATGTTTGCGGTTAATAAAGACTTATGCGTATGTTAAACATTACTTCAGAAAACTATGCTTACGGGAGTCATAAAGATGTGGTTTTTTCGCCTGCACTATACATACCAATGATGACAAGGGGATTTGAAAACATTGAGATTAATATAATTGAAGCTACACTTTAAGAAAGTACAATAATGGTTTCTCCTTATCAACAATATATGAATCAATCCGGTAATTATATCGGCTTGATTTGCATCATACCAGTATGGAGATTATATAGGAAGCTGGGTAGGCGTATTTAGAAGTATAATACCGTTATTTAACAGTGGTGCAAAGGCTATTGGAAAAGACGCTCTAAAGACACGGAATAATATCCTTAGTGAAGTCATAGAGGATCGCCATTTCAAGAAATATTTCACGAGGCAGTTAGAAATTTTAAACCTAAAGCCGACGAGAAAATCGATAAAATGATGGAGGGTTGGGCTATAAGAGAGTACGTCTGCCCGATAATAATCACTCTCTACCGAGAGCAGTTAAGAAGGAACCTACTTACGACGATATATTTTCAAAATAATGGCTTTTCTGCATGCACAATCATGTGAATGCATCAAGTCCGAAATGGGTTTGTTCCCTTTACCGTCGACACAGAAAAGTATAGAAAGTGGTGAATGGATATTTTACAAGCCCTTATCAGCTCTCAGTGATGACGCCCCAATGAAATTTGTAGTGCCCGGAAATGGTAACGATTACATAGATTTAAGTCAGACCATGTTGTATATCACAGCTAAAGTTCTAAAGCAAGACGATACAGCGTGTACTGACACGCATGTTGTAGCACCGGATGCATTCGCTTTTACCACAAGAGGAGATTTACTTAAATCAGAAGATGGTCTCACAACCAAACAACACCTATGGCTACCGCTTATATATCGAGACGCTGCTGAACTATGGGAAGGAGGCCAAGACTTCACATCTAGGTTGTACCTTATGGCACCATGAGACAGCAGGCAGATGAATACACTGGGACACGCAAATAACGGTTTCTAAAAACGTCAAGCACTTACAGCGACCAGTAAACAGATTGAGATGATTGGCCTCGTGCACTCGAATTTGTTTAACCAAGAAAAGTTTCTCAAAAGCGGTGTGAGTTAAAGGTAAAATTTGTACGATCAAAAGATACCTTTAGAGTAAGGCGTCACACGGTTCAAATTACAAGACGAAAATTGTGGACGATAGTTTACTGGTGAGACGTATGAGGATCAATCCCACCATTCTAATAGCGTACGCTAAAGCTTTAGAAACAACTGCAGCAAAATACCCCGTTACAAGGACATACGTAAAAGTGTTAACTATACCTGCAGGTACACAGGGAAAATCATTGGATACTGTTTGCCAGGGTCAGATACCTAAACGGTGAATCGTAGGATTTGTCGCAAATAAAGCCTTCAACGGCGATTACGCCTCAAATCCATTCAATTTTCATCACAGCAATATTAACTACATGTCGTTATATTAGACGGCCCGCAAATTCCTCCAAACGCCTTACAACGACACTTTATAGCTTATGGTTTATATGTAAGGGCACATCACACCTTATTCTCTGGTACGAGTAATCATCTTTTGAATGAGGGCAACGATATATCGAGAAGCGATTACCCCAATAGCTTCTGTTTAATGGCATTTGACTCCTGACTTGTCTGCAAGCGCTAGCACGCACTGGAATTTAGTTAGAAACGGTTTCCTTCGCCTACAAGTCGGCTCTGAAGAAGCTCTCGCTGAAACCGTTAACTGTTTGGTGTATGGCGAATTCGATAACGTGATCGAGATCGATAAACATCGGAATGTTAATGTAATTTCCTAAGTGGGGTTTTCCAAACACGTTAGAGGTATTTGAATAGTGAAAGGTTGTTAT